>CM077467.1:13963749-14323749 GCA_039654755.1 Calcarius lapponicus | reverse complement strand
TGCTACAAGTGTTGCTCCTGTTTTAGCTTAACCCTATTTCAAGCTGAGCATATGCATTAGTGGCCACAGAGCTGGGGTCAGTGTCTGTCCTCCCAGCAGCTCTGGAGGTATTCCAATTTCCCTGCTGCCCCGGGAATATTGCACATGATGCTGCCAACCTCCCCAGCTCTGGGAAAATCTTGTCATTCCAGATCTCTGCTGATTATTGCAGAGTACCAAGTTGTTTAAGAAGATAATAATGGAATGTTGGGTTTTTCTTCATAATAAATTCATTTATTCTTTATCCATAATAGCTGCTCATTTCAAACACTTCTTATTCATTGAGAAAAGCTTCATCACTTATAGATGCTGTATGTTTTTTTAATTTTCTCCTGTAAATGTTATATGATGCCTGTCAATTACCATTTTGGTCTAAGGCTTTAGGAATTAGATCAGCCTCATTAAAGTAGAACAAAGCAATTTCAAAGTAAACTGAGTATTTTGTGCTGAGCAACCAAAAAAAAAAAGATACACTAATCTAAAATTGCCATTTTCATATTGATCAGTCAGGCTTTCTTTCCTTGAAATGCTCTGTAATGAATTTCCACTCAAATTAGTCATGGACATAACAACTGCTTGAAGATGTTAATGGCCAACAGGATGTTTCATGTCAGAGCTTGACCTTGACACTTGCATCTAGCTTTGTGTTCCAGGCTCCCCAGCAATCTTACATTGTAGGATTATTTAAAGTTTGGTCCCTTCTAGGTGCCTCTTTCACATTAATGATAAAAATTTAAATGCATTACTGAACATATGTGAAAGTCCATAGGAGCAGAATAGATTCTGTTGTAAATGTGGACATTGTTAAAGTTAATAACGTATTAACATTTATATTGAATAAAGATGGATTTAACTGTTGCTTAGATATTTCCCTGAGTCAATGATTTCTATTGGTCCATTACCATGTAAGGCCATCTCTGAGTTTTAGATGTAAATCTGAAGCCTGTGAATCTTTGGGACAGAACAGATATGTGTTGTGTTTTTTAAGATTCAATGTGAAAGCTTTAGAATAATGTTGTTAACATTGTTTGCAAAATAACTGCAGGAGCTATATATTCTGTCTAGTCCAGATGGATAAAATCCCTAAGGAACATTTGTTTTTATGGCCTCTAACTTATTATTTTAATGCTTAACTTTTATGAGGCAAACTCATTATTTTTAGCAGTCGTTTACTATCTCTTAAATGCAGTGAAAGGCAAAAGAGGACCACAAATTTCTTATATTTAAAGCTACTGGACCAAATTTCAATAATTACCCTAGACCTTGTGCATTTCTTAAATAAAAATAAGGGTAACTGTCTCTTGACCAAGGCTTTTACCTTCTGAATAAAACTCAGACATTATATTGAAGGCTTTATCTCTATCATTGACTCTATTATTGATGGTTGGTGTTCCATCAGGCTGTGTTTGATCACAAATCAATGTGATTTGCTCTGAGTTCAGCCCAATACATGCAGAGTAGTCTGTGTTTTAGAGCTGTTAAAAAAAATCTGAAGCTAGACACAGAACCTTAAGAACAGATTGATGTGATCTCAGGAAATCATTGGCTTCCTTTACTAATCCCAGACAGATTCAGCTTTACCTGAATAGTATTTGACATCCATTTGTCCAGCCAGTTTTTGAAATAGCCTGGTGATGCAGAATCCCCATCTTCTCTTAACAGCTGTTTTAGCTCTTGATTCTCTTGCCATTCAGCATGTTTATAATGTATAGGATAAACCTCCTTTGTTGTAACAAATCCGTTACTTTTTTGTCCTGGAGAACACATTGGTGCTTTCCTCTCTTTGCCAACCTCTTGGTGACATCAGCCATTGAAATAAATACTCATTTCCTCCCTTGATCTTCTTACAGCATTACTTTCCAGCTTTCTTCATAGATTTTTTTTTTTTTGGTAATGTCTTGGATTTTGCATTTTTTTGAACTTTCTTCAGTTGGCGAACTTTCCAGCCCTAATGTTGTGCCCTTTCCCATCTTGATACAGGATTTCTTGGAGAATGTATATTCTGTCACTAAGATACTGTTTAAAACAGATTCATAGCACTTTACACTGAATAATATGAAGGAGGGGCTTTTCTCTATTTATTTTGACCAGGACCTTGTCCCAAAAGAATTTAATTTTCAGCTTGCTAAAAACTGAAAACTATATGTTTGGGGAGTTTTGAATCTTTCTGACCAAATAAAATTTCTTATGTTTGCCTCCTATAGGAGGTTCTCATAAGTGAACATTCTTTAATTTTAAACAATATTTAAGCAGATTTTTTTTTGCTATAAAGAAAGATAATATTGCAGATCTTTTTATTATTTTATTAATCTTTGTTCCAAAATATTGGAAGTCTAAAAATATTTTTATATTCTCATGCAAATCATGCAAACCAGGACATTTTCATACTTTTAAATAATCAGACCATGATAATATGAATGAAGAGCGCTGGAAGTAATTATGAATATATATTTCTGGAAAGTTGTACCAGAGTGATGTTTCAGATAAATTTTTATTAAAACTGAAAAAAGCCATTTAATCATTTCCTCACAAATATTTGGTACTGAGCGCTGCTTAAGCTGTATCAGCAATTTGTAGGAAACAGCAATAAATTTGAAAGCAAACCAATATGAACCAAAGGAATCCTCTTAGGGAAATTTCTGTTTGGGTGGCAAAAGGGGTTTGATAAATTTACTTCATCATTCCAGAGAAATTACCTAGCTCAACATCATCTGCAGTCCAACATAATTAGATCTTGAGTAATGTGTAACTGATTGTATTTGTAGTGCAAACAAAACCCAACAGTGGCTGTGTAGATCAGAATATTGATGATTTCATATGGAAAAAATAGATTAGAGACACAGATGGCTTAGGAGACCACGCTGACACTACAGCTTTCTGAAATTTTACAGCTGCTAGGGATATAATGCACTTCTGCAACTGCTGAGAGGTGGCCAATATGGGGACACTGCATTTCTGCTAATTTTGGGAAGGTGCAAAGGCATCTATAAACCAGGGAGGCCTGTAGCTTATGTAGATACCAGAAAAAGAGCAAAAGGGTCAGCTTTTTTGTTCCTTGACGTCAGCACTGTGCTCACTCTTTGCTGAGGACAGCACTGTGCAAAACGTTGCTATTTATTCCACACCAGCTCTGAGCTGCTTAATCCTTAATCTCTGGGTTGATTATTTTTTGTCATAAACTCTCAAAACCAGGAATAAATGTCAGAATATTTTTATATTTGCATTCCTGTGAAAATGTTTTTCTCTGCATACTCATCTCAGATTTTGACATTAAATGTGCCTCCAGCACTCAGAGATATGTCCAGACTGAGTCCATAAATGAAAGACAACCTTGATGTTTAGCATCATAAACACCTTGATGGGCATCAGCTGATTTCTATCAGCTTAATTCAGTGCACCAACCCACCTTTCCGTACTGTGCTGCGCAAATCCTTCATTAAAATTGTAACAGGGAAAAGAAGGACTATTTTAGACCACATTTGCAGGTTCAGGTTCAACTATTACTGAAGGAAATGCAACCAATCAATACATGAATGTATTAAAGGACATCTGGGATCCTACCTGCTTAAGTATTTATCACTCACTGGCATGATGCATGGGAATTTGTGAGGCTGTTAAGTAAGAGGTTAAATATGTGATGAATTTTTATTTCAGGAAGAGATAGAGGAAACAAATACAGCGGAAATTTAATTAGCTGAATGGAATTATGCATTTTTAAAATGGTTTTGGCAAAGTACAGAGGAATAGGAAATGAACCAACTTATGTAAGCACAAAACTGATGGGCCTGCTCCGAGTTTATACTAGGAAACTTTCCTTTGGAGGCGTGTTTAGTTCTTTAGGAAATAAAAAAAGACAGTTAAAAAGTATTTGAAACTGCAGAGCAGGGTAGCCCTGGTGATCATTTGGACTCAGGAAAAAAACTCCAGATTGAGCTTTGTGTAAAATAGAAAAGATTAGTCATCATCAATAGTTATTTAAATGTAAGATTGGAAGGCTTTAGAAGAGATCAAATGCATCACAGAGCTAAGAAAAAAATGTGAGTTGGTTTGAAAAAAAACCTGCTTTTTGGTAAATAATGAATCTATCTCATTAAATGATTAATATTTCCACAAACAGATAATTCTTTATTCTATTTAATATAAGCATAGAGGAAACTAATGTCTGGGACTTGGAGCTAGCAAAATCAAAATAAAGAAATTGAAATAAAGAGAACTTATATAAGTGTATACAATTAATTATTATTTCCATTTGAATTTTTTTGTTGACTCTGTCCCATGCTGCCTTGCAGCGGTTTGGCTTTTTGAGAAGTCGCCCGGCTAGCAGCCAGCAACCGCTAGCAGCACAAGGGGCACTTAACCCAATAGCCCAGCTTCGGGTCAGCGCCTCAGGCCAGCGTCCAGTGGAGTATCTGGAGACACTGCCAGGTGCGGACGAGGCCAAAAGATAGGCTGCGAATGGCAGGAACGAGAGAGCGCTCTTGGGTTCAGGCAAGTCCGGATTTATTTGTAGTCCAGGGGGAGCCAGGAACGAAAGAGGACCGAGGGCGGGATTACATGAGGTTATAAAGGGAGTGGGAGGTAGGGGTGGAATCAGATAGGGAACCAATGGGTACCCAGGGGGGAGAGGGGAGCAAAGGACTGACAGTTTGGGGAAACCAATCCCAGTAGCAACAAGGGGGGAGCCCCGGCACCTGAACCAATCACCCCCGGCCGAAGACCGAAGTTTCTCGCAGAAAAGGTGGTGGCAGGGGGTGACAGGCAGGATGCCAGGGAGGGTCCGAGGGAAAGATACATTAGGTCTCCAGGGAAACTGGGGAGGGAAACAGCGGGATACATTGGTTGGCCTAGCAACTGGGGCGGAGTTTGGGTTATAGACATTGGCAGGGAGGGAAGAGAGAACCAGGGCAGAACCGTAACCACCGAGGGGAGAACAGAACGAACCAACTGGGGCAGGGGAGAACATAACACACCACAACATCTCCCCCCTTTTTTGTTTAAAAAGAAAATAACTTGATGGCTTAAACGGAGGCGAACTGAACTGGGCCATTGTACTCCGAATCGGAGTACTCTTCCTCCAACCAGGGGTGGCTCGGGGCAGTAGGGTCCCACTGTCCTTCCTCGGAGGCCTCTGCACCCTCGGACTGGTCTTCCTCAGAGGCCACCACCTGGTTGATGCTCGGGGTAGAAACGATTCTACACAAAAGCCTTTTAACCAAACCCCAAACAACAGAACATCCAACCGAAACAGCAACTAACATGAAAAGAACTACCAAAACAGTCTTTAAAATTGACCCCATCCAGCCTGAAAGTCCCCATCCTGAGAAAATGTCCCCCAGCCAGTCTGACGTCTCCTGCTTGATGTTGTGGACCGTATCTTGCATTTTTTCGATGGAGGCTCTAGCATCCTCGGCCTTGGATGAAAGGTTCAGGCAGCAGAGGCCCTCAAACTCCTCACAGTGGTGGTGATGGAGGAGAAGCAGAAAATCGATGGCTGCTTGGTTTTGGAGTGTCACCTTCCTTGTTATCTCCTCGTCCGATAGGAGGTCCGAAAGTGCGGCTGACGAAAAATTGGCTTGCTTAGCCACCCAACACTCTAGGCGGGCCAATTCACCTAGAGCCTTAGCTACGGACACCCAAGGCAAAAACAGGGTGACCGCAACTATTTTTGGTTTCGACCAATGAGTAATTTTGGAGTCACACTCTGGGTCTAATTGTGTGATGTCCCCTTTTGGATCTGGCCGAATTTAGTGTGACATTTTTCGCTCTCCGATCTCTAATTTGGAGTTATGTTGGGGGTAAGCAGCGACAACCGACCAATCATGCAGGGACCCTCCGATAAGGCGAGGGGGGATGCCTGCCCACGCTCGGTCTCTGCAAATAAAGAACAGTCCACGGGGCAGAGCTAGAGGCTGATTGCCATAAATAGTCAGGGAGTTAACTCTAGCAACAACCTCGCACCAATCACTCGTGTTGTAATGTCCCATAGATCTCCCCACTGCCTGATAGCTCCTATCCTTGGGATCTGGGGTAAACTGAAACTGAAACAGAGGGAGGCATTGGCGGAGCCGAGCAACTCAAGTTCGGGAGGTCCGGAATTTAAGGGTACCAAGCCCCCTAATTCCATTCCTCCAAATGGATCCAGGGCTAAGTCCAGGGGAAGACACCAGTTTTTTCAGGTACTATAAGTGCAAAATGAACATTAAGAGGGGAGGGCAAATCATAGGGGGAGGGAGGGATCCCCACAAGGCAAGACAACATTGGGTCCTCTGCTGAGCCGGTGTCCAGGCAAATATGGTCCTGGCCGAGGGCTTGGGCAAGAGTCCGCCAGACGCTGGCCTTGGGCTGAGGGACAATCCAGGTGCCTGAAGGTGGGAGACAGGCCCCGAAAGCTGCTACCAGCAGTAGGATGGTGTTTGGGGGACGTGCCATCTTGACAGGAGTCACTAGAAGATTAAAAAAACCAACATGAGAAAACGAACTTAACACATTGGTTCTGCCCATTAGGAAGGATTTAACAAAGGTCAAGGTCCAACTGAAAGGGTTTCCTCCTTCTCCTCCAGCAAGCTTCCTCGACTTGTGCCACCCGCTCCTACCGATGCCTTTCTTTTGGATTGGAAGGGCCGGACCCACTTGGCTGGAACCCACCTGGGGCCGGAGGGGAGTGGATACGCAAGCGTACCCCCGCCCCCAGGTCACCAGGTCGAACGGCCCCTTCCGTCTTCCAGGTCTCCGGATCCTTAATTAGGACCGGAGGCCTGTCTTTCAGCTGCAGCTGACTGTGGTGCCCGAAATGCCTGGCAATTGGTGGATTTAAGTTATCGAAGGAGCAATTGAGAAAATTGATGGTAAAAAGCTCCTTCGCTAACCGGATATGAGGGGACTCCACCTTCACTGCCATCCGTTGTTGTTCCAGGACTCTTTTAAGGCTCTGGTGGGTCCTCTCAACCACTGCTTGGCCTGTCGGGGAATAGGGGATGCCAGTTTTGTGTTCTATTCCCCATTGCTGCAGGAAGCTCTGCAATTCCCTGGATTTGTATGCTGGGCCATTGTCTGTTTTGATGACCTTAGGGATGCCCAGGACAGCAAAAGCCTGAAGCAGATGTTTTTCCACATCTACTGCCCTTTCACCTGCGTGGGGCAGAAGCATAGACTGCGCCAGAGAAGGTATCCACCGAAACATGAACAAAATTCAGGCGGCCAAAGGAGGGGATGTGGGTCACATCCATCCTGCCACACCTCACAACTAGATAATCCTCTAGGGTTAGCACCCACTGGTGAGAGCCGGTAGCTGGTGGGACTGGTACTGAGGACATGTAGCCACAATCGCCCTTGGCCTGTTCGCGCCTTAGTTGGAATTGCCGAACCAGGCCAGGGGCGTTTTGATGGAATTGCTGGTGGCTGATCTTAGCTTGACCAAAAAGATCAGGGAGCAGGGCCATCTGGACTGGAGCAGCCAGGGCATCAGCTCTCCGACTGCCCTCGGCTATGAACCCCGGCAGGTCGGTGTGTGACCTGACATGCATCACATAAAAGGGTTGCTCTCGGCAGGAGACCAATGTGACTAATTTGGAGAGCAAGTGTCATGGTTTGACACTGGCACTGGACCAATGCCCCATGAAGATACGCTGTCCCTGGTGTCTGCTGTGAGATTTTGACCAGGAATAAGAAAGCAAGCAGGCTCTTACTTAACAAAGAAAAAAAAACCATTTATTAACTAAACTACAAAAACAATAACTACACTACACACACAAGAAAAAAAGAACACACAAGGAAAATGAAAACCCCACAAAATATTTCCCTCCTCCTCCCCTCAAATTCCCAATACAATGCACTTCCCCAATTCATCTCTTCCCAACTCTCAGTCCATCAACACTCTGTAGATAATCAATTCTCAAATTCATCAAGAGGAGAGGAGTCCTTCTTGTGCCAGGATGACCTCTTCCTTTGGTCCAGGTGCTCTCACCACCTGAACACGAACCAGGGTTGCTTCCAGGGTTGTCTTTTAAGGATATTTTGTCCCATTCCAAAAAGAGCACAGTCACAACTTTGGGACACCTGTCCCCCCCATATTTCACCCCCTGGGGCCGAAGGGCTAAACACGACCACTTAATCTTCTTGTGTCTGGGACATTTCTCCCCCTGGACTCAGTCCTCTGTATCACAAGGAAGCATGGCTCTGTCCATGGCTATACAAAAAGAGTCCAGCAAAAGCCACTCCAATCATCTCTCTTTCCACCAAAATTCTTCTCTTTCAATCCACCATCTCTCTCACTTGCCCATTTCCATTCTCTCAATCACTCTAACTCCTTTTCTGGGAAAGGTTAATGTTCTGTAAGTTTTCATTGTCCAAAAAAACAAAAGGCTCTTAAAAGCGGCAGGACTCCTTCACAGTGCATTCTTCCCCCCCTTCTTCTCCACAGACCAGGCATGCGGGCAGCCCATATCAAATTTCAAGATAACAGTCCCATCTGAAATACCAGGTCTCTCTCTCGCTCTCTCCGTCTCCCAAGGGGGGGGGGGGGGGGAACTTCACAGCAGCTCCTGGGGTCTCTTTTGCTTCCACCCTTGGGGGGGAAGGCCAGGCCTACCTCTACTCTCCCAGGGCCGGACCGCATGGCCTTCCCCTCCCCCTTCTCCGCCCGCAGCAGCACACTGGTATCAAATTTCAAAGCAAGAGTCCCAGAACACTCGCTCTCTCTCTCTCTCTCTGCCAGGGATGGGGGGGAAGAGGGGGCTGCCCGTTTGGGGTTCTTCACCTCTCCATCCTTCCATGCTCAGGGCATCCTCTCTCCCAACCTCGGTCTGGGCCCAGCCTACTGCGTGGCTGCCCCTCCCCCCAAAAGCAAAGCACTGGGCAAGGGAGGGCAACCTTCTCTCTCTGCCGCCGAGTCCCAAGAGGAAGTGCCTGGACAGATATCCCTGCTTTTTAAGGTGATCTCAGAAGGTGACTCATACTCCCAGAAATCCCATTTCCGGGTCAAACCATCACAGCAAGTTATATAATGGGACATTTGATACCTCTTGAAGAACTGCGTTTTCCGCTCTGGACACTACACCAGCAACATATGCCGAATCTGTCACCAAATTGAATGGTTCAGAGAACTTCTCAAAGGCCCTGACGACAGCGTCCAACTCAGCTACCTGTGGAGAACCTTCCACCTTGGCAATATCGGCCTCCCACCGCTGAGTTTGAGGATCCTTCCAAGTCATTACTGACTTATGGGATGCTCCGGACGCGTCCGTGAACACGGTCAGTGCCTTTAAAGGAGTACGGCTCTCAACCCTTTTTAGAGATAAATGAAATTCCTGATTAAACAATTTGTGGGCCGGCCGATCAACAGCAATTTGGCCGGTGTAGCTGTCCAGTGCGAACTGTAGCATCTCATTCACCTCCAGCAGTTCGTCAAAGGTTTTCTTTTTTAACTGGCCCGAACCTAATTTCATGGGAATGTGAATGCAGTCAAAGTCACAGCCTGCAAGCTCTCTGATCCTTGATCTCGCTTTCCTGATCAGTTCTGCCACCAGCTCTGATGGCTGTGTCATCCTTTTGGACCTGTGATGGCTGAGGAACACCCACTCTATGATTAAGAGGGAGTCCTCCGAGCCTTGGTCCTTGCCTTCGTTGGAGCTGTCCCACTGGAAAATCAACCCATGGAGGTGTGGCAATTTTCCTAGAATGATAAACCTGAATGGCAGGCCTGGTTGATATCTGTGGGCCTGCCTGGCCGCAATAGACTCTTGGATCTTCTCTAGCACTGCCTGTGCCTCTGGGGTAAGAGACCTGGGAGAACTAAGCTCCTCTCCCCCTTTCAATAAATTGAAAAGGGGGGCTAGGTCATCTGTAGGGATCCCCAGCCAAGGGCCTTACCCAGTTCAAAGACCCACACAGCTGATGGACATCCGCTAAGGTCTTGATGTTGATTTTGATAGCCAATTTTTGGGGAACAATGGTCCGCCTTGTGATCTCTAGACCCAGGTACTTCCAGGGCGGCATCCGTTGAATCTTTTCTTGCTGAAGCTCGAACCCTGGTATCAGCAACCAACACACTGATTGTCAGGTCAAGCGCGTGGGCAAGCATGTCGTCAGTCGGAGCACAAATGAGGATGTCATCCATGTAATGATAGATGATCACATCCTCGGTGGCTGCACGTACTGGGGACAGCAAGGAAGCGACATACCATTGGCAGATAACAGGGCTGTTCTTCATTCCTTGTGGAAGAACGCGCCAATGGTAGCGCTTGCTTGGGGCTCCACAGTTGATGGAGGGAACCGTGAAGGCGAAACGTGAAGCATTGTCCGGGTGCAGGGGAATTTGGAAAAAAACAATCCTTTATATCAATGACTGCCAAATTCCAATTTCGGGGGAGCATCGTCGGGGACGGCATCCCTGGTTGGAGGGGACCCATATCTTCTATGATGTTATTAATTTGGCGGAGGTCATGGAGGAGCCGCCACTTATCTTTGTTAGGCTTCTTGATGACAAACACTGGGGAGTTCCATTCTGACATGGTCTCCACCAGGTTGCCTTTACGTAGCTGCTCCTCAACGAGCTCATTGAGCGCCTTCAATTTTTGTTTATTAAGCGGCCACTGCACTACCTGTACTGGTTTATCCGATTTCCAATTCAGTTTCCAGGTAGGGCGCTCCTCAGTGACCGCTGCCCGAAAAATTTAAGGAGCCACTGGTAGGTCAATTCAGGCTCCCCATTGGGCAAGAAGGTCCCTTCCCCACAAGGGTTCCGTATAGTCCAAAACGAATGGGAGTACAGTCGCCAATTGCCCATCCGGCCCCATAATTTGTACGGTGCTCTTCGACTGCTTAGCCAGTTGCAGGCCCCCAACACCTCGGACGTGACCGGCCACGTCCTGCAACTCCCAATGTGACGGCCATTCCCGTGAAGGAATGATAGTCACATCTGCCCCTGTGTCCACGAGACCTTTGAGTGGTTTCTGGTCTCCCCCCCTCGAGAGTTGGTATGTTATTCTTGGTTTTTCCCGCCCCAAGACCTGGGCCCAGGCCACTGTGGGATGATCATTCTTCGATGGAGCGGAATGTGACCCCAGGTCCCAGGTCAACTCAGGCACTGGTATAGCCTGCGCTACAACCTGGCCCTTGGGCAGGAAGAGGGGAGGGCGGACACAGTACAGCCCCATGGAGAACTGCCCCGGGTCTGATGTCAAGAGACCCGGGACGATGTTCACCTCCATTGGAGTGAACTTTGTGTCTCCGATGACAACATACTTACATCCGATCCGATCCCAACTACCTGGACAATCTGGGCACACCTTAACAAGATGGAAATTGGAATCTCTGAGATGCAATGGTTCGGTCAGCTGCAATCTGAAAGGTAATGCGCAAGAGAATGTTGTTAAAATTGGCATCGGCTGTGAATGAGATAAACAAGACAAGTCTGGGAAAAATATGTCATTTTCGGCGGTGGTCGCAGGCGGTATTCCTCCTTTTCCCTCCCTGCCAGATGGTATGACACCCGCCAAATTTTTGTCATTGCGCAGGGGGGAACTGCGCTCGTTTTCTAGTTTTTTGCCGGGGGGTTGCCCCGGAGCCCCTGCCCCTTTTTGTATTCATAGAACTCCCTCCTTAGAGGGCAATCAGGCATCCAGTGCCCGATCTTGCCACACAAGTGGCAAGGCGAGGTGCTCTTGTGTGATGGTCCTGGGGTGTTGGGTGCCTGCTGATCTGCCGGCGCAGCGTCTACGATGTCAGGGTTAGCAGCAGCGACCCGACGGGGCAGCGGTTTGGTCTTCATTTCTGTGTCTCTAGACGGCAGCGAGACCTTCCTCACGCAGACCTCAAGCATCAGGTGCAGAGTGGGTGGTGGATCCGTCGGGAGACTGAGGATGGCATCTCGGCAGGCGGTGTTGGCATTGGCAAAGGCCACCTCCTTGAGAATTTCCATCCTCGTTTCCTCCCTTTGGACCTGCAGCTCAATTGATCTACGCAGTGGTTCCACAAAATCTATAAAAGACTCCTCAACGCCCTGAAAGATTCTTGAATATGTTATTTGTGGTGCTGTTGTTCTCATCCCCATGAAGGCCCTCTCTGCCGCTTTTGCGCCTTCTCTTAGCACCTCCGGAGGGATTGCCCTAGCCTGCGATGGCCCATCGGCCCAGATCCCAGTTCCGAGAAGATGATCCGTCGATATGGTTTCCCCATCGAGGTTGTGCCCCGTTCGGGGGTTGTCCCATAACGACGGAAGGATCCCCACCACCTCCTTTTTCCATGCCGCCTCCCACATCACGAATTCCGTGGGATTGAGGAGGCATGAAAAAAGGCGCCGCAGGTCGGAGGGGGTGACCTCCGACTCTGACAGCATTGCCCTAAGGATCCCCCGGAAGTACTCACTCTCCCGGGAGAAGTCCTTTTGGGCCTTACAAAGTTCTTTAATTTGGTGGTGGGGAAATGGGACCCACTGGGCCTGGGCGGCTCGTCCCTCCCTCTCCGGGTGGTATGTGACCGGAGCTGCAGATGGAATACAGGCAGGCTCCGGTCCCCGGTTCCCGACTCCCCCCCACCACCCCGGACACCAAAGCGTGGGAACCGGAACGGGGAGCGTGGGAACCGGAAGAGAGGGAGGAAGGGGCGTGGCTGGGGGGCTGGGCGGAGATGACAGATGGCAAATTCTCCGCCCCAAGGGAAGAGACAGGGGGCGTGGTGTAAGGAGGTGGAGTGGGCGGGGAAACGGGAGGAGAAATGGGAGGAGCAGAGGGAAGCTGGGAGGAGTTCTGGGGAAAGAAGGGGTTGTTCTTGGGGAGAAAAGGATTATGGGGAGAAGGAGAGGTATTGGCGGGAAAATCCACGCGGTCACCACCATCTTGGGCTCCATAGGAGCCATCTTGCGAGGGCAACTGAAAATGAACTGAGGGCTTTCTAACTATGGGCTTACGAACTGGGAAGGAGGGAGAGGGAGAGGGAGAAGATCCCCTAAGAGTCTGGCCGGGACTCCTAGGGCAGGGGGATTGGGAGCCTTGAGAGGAGCCAGGGGGATGATGGACACCCTGCGCTTTGCTGGAGCGGGCTGCTCCTCTCAAGATCCCAGTCTTACGGCAGGCAGGGGAGGGAAAAGGGCTAGGAGCAGGGGAAGACGCAGAACTGGGGCACAAACTAGAAAACGATGGCTGCCGGCTAGCCCTAGAAACGGTTTTCAAGATATTCCTAATCTGGGACGCCCAATAATCAATTTTTGTTAGCGAGGAATCCCCTGACCTCATCAAACTGCGCAATTTAAAAACCACATCGTCCCAAAAACTGAGATGGTACATTTGCTCAGGGGAGCCCTCCGGGAAATTCGCTGACAGCCATATAACTAACTTTTTTAACTCATTCTTTTTAACCTTGAAACCCCCCCCCCTGGAAAGGATACCCACAACCTGGCGATAAGCTCTCTTTTGAGTTGCCGATAGCCCAGCACCCATGGCTAATAGATGTTAAATTAGCAACTCAAGCCACCCACCACTCCGCAGAAAAGGACAAAGAAAACAGTGAGAGCCCCGCGCCGGCCCCTGCCCGAAAAGCTGCGCAGCAAAGAAAAGAGAGAATGCCTCAGTCCACGAAAGGCACTGAGGTTCAAATAAGATTAAAAGGACAGGGGAAGAGAAAAAAAGGAAAAGCACTTACAAAATCCGGTGGGGGCGAAAGGAAAATCCGGAGTGGTGGTTCCTGCCGGAAGACGACTCCTGGGGTGTCAGGAGCTACTGTCCTCGATCCCTGGGGAGCGCCACCCACTAAAACTGGGTCTGCTCTACCCAAGGTAGTTCGGCGGCCAGTGAGGCAGGACTGCCTCGTCCACGGGGTCCGGTGCTCCCTCAGGCGAAGCGCTCAGGTGAGGCGATGCCAGAAGACGCGCCCAGGCCCCACGTTGGGCGCCAGGAACTGCAGCAGTTTGGCTTTTTGAGAAGTCGCCCGGCTAGCAGCCAGCAACCGCTAGCAGCACAAGGGGGCACTTAACCCAATAGCCCAGCTTCGGGTCAGCGCCTCAGGCAAGCGTCCAGTGGAGTATCTGGGGACGCTGCCAGGTGCGGACGAGGCCAAAAGAGAGGCTGCGAACGGCAGGAACGAGAGAGCGCTCTTTGGTTCAGGCAAGTCCGGATTTTATTTGTAGTCCAGGGGGAGCCAGGAACGAAAGAGGACGAGGGCGGGATTACATGAGGTTATAAAGGGAGTGGGAGGTAGGGGTGGAATCAGATAGGGAACCAATGGGTACCCAGGGGGGAGAGGGGAGCAAAGGACTGACAGTTTAGGGAAAGCAATCACAGTAGCAACAAGGGGAGCCCAGGCACCTGAACCAATCATCCCCGGCCGAAGACCGAAGTTTCTCGCAGAAAAGGTGGTGGCAGGGGGTGACAGGCAGGATGCCAGGGAGGGTTTGAGGGAAAGATACATTAGGTCTCCAGGGAAACTGGGGAGGGGAGCAGCGGGATACATTGGCTGACCGAGCAACTGGGGCAGAGTTTGGGTTACAGACATTGGCAGGGAGGGGAGAGAGAACCAGGGCAGAACCGTAACAACCGAGGGGAGAACAGAACGAACCAACTGGGGCAGGGCAGAACATAACACACCACAACACTGCCTTCCATCAGCTCTACCTGCCATTCTATAGGAAGGCTCTCATTCATAAACTCATCTGAGGGTCCAAAGATTCTTTACACAACAGGAGAAAAAGAAATTGTTCTGGTCTTTATTCTTGGTCCTGCTGTCTTCAAAATCTGGGACCTGCACCATGTATTCTGAAAAATCATCTGTGCTCACCCAGTAAATCTGACACAAGAAACACCTTGAATTCCTCTTGGCTCTTCAAATATCTGGTATTGGATATTCAGAGCTGCCAGATTCTGGAAATTCTGAACACAAATAAAAAAGTTTCTCAATCAAAATAGCTATCTTTAGTTTTAAGGTAAACTTCTATAAAGCAGCTTCTAGAAAGATCATCTATTTATTCTTTTGTTATTTAAACCAGATTGATTTCCAGAGCTGTGGGGTTCAAAGGATGTTGCTGGCATGGTAATAAGGCCCAGTTCAGTCAACTGAGGCTTTCTGGTTTACGTGTTGAGCTGACCAAGCACTTATCAAGGGATGTGTTTTGTTGAGATTCTCATCTGGTTTTGTTGTTGTTCAGACTTCAGTTTGTGCTCATAACTCTGTGGAAATGTTTTGAATTCTGAGAGTGTGAAGTGCAGCCATCCCTGTGCTGTGTTTTAGTGCAGTCACACTTCTGTAATGATGGGCACTGCCCAAAGAGGTCATTTCAAACAGAGCCAAATCAGCTGCCTGCCTCATCCTTTATTTCCAGACAATGTCCTTAATTCCCTGTAATTTTCTGTCAGTGTGGTGATTCCTGCCCTCTGGGTAAGAACTGTGGGAAATCAATGTTCAGTCAGGTCAGGTCAGTCAGGCCAGTTTAAGGTCACTCTGCTGCTGCTCCAGGCTCTGTCCCAGCATCATAACACAATTGCTCTTGCATTAGAGCAGCCTCCTGAAAAAGGAGCCTTTCCTTTCTTCACTGCTCTTCTCCCTTTCCTCTCCCTGACAGATTACTTGCCCTAGCACTATATACAATACTCAGTCTTGCTTAACATTTTCCAGCTGAGATGTTCAAAACTCCCAGATTTCACAGGCTCCAATTTTAAAATATTTTATTATTTTTTGCTAAATGAATGAACTGTGAATATGAACTGCCTCTGCTGACATTCCCAAGGTATGGCACTTGATTTTAGGACACTTGGAAGTAAAGGACTTTGATGAAAGCAATTACAATGATCTTTCTCAACTGTTTTTGAATTCAGCTTTATCCACATGGACTGCCTTTGACTGGCACTGAGTTCATTTACTTCCCAGTAGTTTGTATGATGTTTCAGTGTAGTTTCAGTGTTGGAGTTTCAGTGTGACTGAAACAACCTTGGTTTTAGCTGTCACTGGGCAGAGCTTACCCAGAGCCAAGGCCTTTCCTGCTCCTCACCCACCCCACCAGAGAGGGGCTGGGGGTGCCCAAGGAGCTGGGAGGGGACAGAGCCAGGACAGCTGAGCCAGGGGATATCCCACACCATGCTGAGCATTTAAATCTGGGGACAAGGAGGAAGGAGAGACATTCAGAATGATGGTGTTTGTCTTCCCAAGTCACTGCTCTGTGTGAGCCCTGCTGTCCCAAAAGTGCCTGAAGACCCATTTGCCCATGGGAAGTAGTGAATGAGTTCCTCTTTTGCCTCACTGACACATGCAGCTTCTGCTTTACCTATTAAACTGTCTTTATCTCAACCCACCAGTTTTCTCACTTCTGCCACTCTGATTTGCTTCCCCATCCCACTGTGGGGGAGTGAGTGGCTGAGAGGGGCTCAGCTGCCACCAGGGTAACCTGCAATAGCATGTCCTTAGGTGTCTCTGGAAACCAGTTATTTTCTATATCTTCTGTTAAAAAGCCTGAAGACAGCCAGTAGTCTAACCATTTATCTTTTGGTTGTCTGTAGAGTTATAACAATATAGATGGCATAATTCGGTGTCAAAAAAATCTATAAGCATTTGACCTTACATTATATCCTGTTATAAAAAAAAAAACAACCCAGAATCCAAACATGGCTAATTGGATAGTATTTCATTCTGTTGCCTTTCCAACCAATATCTTTTAAAAAGCTGGCTCGTGCACACAGATGCTTAAAGGTGCATTTCTAGTCTCCAGGGTATTTTAGAATGGCACTGTATGCTCTTCTGTACCAAAAATATTTCTCTGTTGAAGCTCTTTCCCATCTACCAGGAAAGGAAAAAACCATATTCAACAAAAAAAGGTAAAATTATTTTTCATTTATCTTTCCTTTCCAAAGTGTCCAGAAAGATTCAGAGGAAAAAAAGAATCTCGAAAAAGGGTTTGTACAAAATACCAACAGGATGGGGTCGTGTGTATGCTAATATTTGCTGTGAATATTAGGGGGAGGAAAGGATAAAATGTGACAATTATTGGAAGGATAAAATGTGAGAATTATTGGTAGTAAGCCACAAAATGAATGCAAATGAAGCAAAGGATAATGCTTGATCTACTTAGTCTGGTGAACTTTAATGTTTTAATATGTTATGTGTCTATGGATTGAGCAAGTGGTATATGTATTATTTATTAATTTCCACTTTCTTTTATGTTTCTAGGAATTCAGATCTTCAGAAGAAACAAATGCTCTCCATCTTCATAGCAAAGTGATAAGTAATCAGTAAGTACTTGGGAATGGAATTTTTTTGGCAACTTAATTGAAGCAAATTTCATCCTTAAACCTTTAATTTCTTTCCACAAGAAAGAACAATGCTGAAATACATAAGATAAGAGGTCATCCTGAAGAGTGAGAAAGAGTGTGCAAAAATAACTACACCAGGATGAATACATAAAGCATAGGAGAAGCACAAAGAATATATTAGTATATGGCTTCTGCTTTTTTTTTTCTTTTTTAAGGAAATAAGATCCCAGTGAAACAAAATTTATATTTGAGTGGTGTCTTTTTCTTCTTTGTTTTCTTTCATTTAAATAGTTCTTTTCAAAAAAATAATTGCATTTTTCAGGTGTAAAGCCCAGGTGTATACCCTAGTTCATGTTAAACTTGGAGGATCTAGTGGTTCTGTCTGTCCTTAATATTTGCTAATGCAGGAAAGGCAACTCTCTCTTTTGCAGTGCTGGGAGAGAAGGGTGGATTTCTTTACCTCAGGGGCTGGCTGCTGGAAAATTGAAAGCCTAACATGGATAAAGAGACACCAAAATGAGATCTTTATTCTGTGGTTTTATTTCCTTGGTGTCTAGGTCTTATCTAGAAAAGTTCTCTGTAGGAGAAAACAATAGGAATATTAATGCCTGCTTTGCTGAGGAGGTGCTGGACCTGCAGCACCATGGAGAGCTCCTCTCCCGGCCCCTGGGTCAGCCCTGCCGGCGCTCGGGGCTCGGGAGGGCCTGGGAGAGGCTCTGCGGGCAAAAAAGCTCTTCAGCTGCACAGCTGTGTCACTGCAGGACACAAAACAACACGGACTCGCTGCTCTTTCCAAGGGAAAAAGGGGGGCTTTCATTTTTCTGACTCCAACATTTATAGTTTTCCAAAAGTGACAGTGGATTGGAGGGTGACAGTGCCACCTCTCCAATGACACTGGACAAACCAACAGTTTATCAACTTTCTCCTCCTCCATAAAGGAATGTAAAACAATGGGGTATTTACAGAAAATATGTGAGAAAGTTTGTTACAAGAATGTCAACATCAGAAGGCTTAGAAAAACTTAAAAAATCAGCACAACACAGGTGTTTGCAAGGTCCTTCTCCCAAGCACAGGGGAAACACAGGAACAAGCACTGAGGTGCTTCTCTGCCCGTTTTATCTCGGGCAGGGGGTGCTGGTGCTGGGATGGAAGCTGCAGAGGCAGGAGGTGCCAGGTCAGAATCATCTCAGGCAGACAGAGCAGCCCTTTCACTGCTGCTGGGGAGGCACCACCACAGCAGCTGCCCCAAGGGTCTAAATTGTCTCTGACAGCCCTTCCTGCACTACATTACTCTAGTTTTTTAGGATGAAGCCTACTGTAATGAAGCAGGTATTTCCTGACAACCTCAGGGCTTCCAGCAAGGCTCTGCCTGCTGTTCTTCATGTTCCCAAACACTCATACTACAGAGGAAAAGAGAAAAACTGCAGATGACCCTGCTTTGCAGACAAAAAATTGCATTTAGTGACAGGAGTTGGTTTGCAAAGCTGCAGAAGGTCATGCAGGAACATATCAGGCTCTGCTTGTATCTAACAACCAGCAGCACAGCACTGAGAGCTGTTTTATTCAAAATGATTCATTGGAAACTTGGAACCTGCTGTATGGTGAGAACTGTGCCTACAGTTACTGTATACAAGAACTTCAAATACATATTATTGCTTAAAAAGCATTTTATCCTTCAGGCTAGACAGCTTAATGAACCAAACAATAAACCAAAGTCAAACTTATAGCGATAAAGCAAAACATAATATACCAAACCAAATATAATAAACCAAAGTCAAACCTAAATACAGGAAGGCTATTCACATGTAGAGATATTTCCTGGTGCAGGAAATTTCTGTAATCCATAATTTTGGTAATATTCTTACACACATTATTTTCCCAAAATTATTTTTTTCATTTTTGTTGGTCAGTGCTGTAATTGCTTGGAGCCTTTTAAGCTGTGGATGTTGCAGAGAACTTCTAAAGCTAAGACAACCTCAGAGTAAATTGGTAGAAGACAGTTCAAAGAACAGCATGTAGGGTGACATTCCCTGTGTTACATCTCACTTCATGAAACTTGCAAATGCAATCAGAAAGACCTTTTAAATTAGATTTCATAATTTGGCTTAGAACCTGAAACCAACTTACCTCCACAGAAATCAACAATCCTGTAACCACAGTAGTACAGAGCCTGGGAGTGGGTGAAAATGTGTAGGTGGAAACAGAACAGAATTTTATTCTGTTTTTCTTGGTGCTGGCAATGTCATAAACATCCTGGCATTCTGATATTATCGTGTTAATGTTAAAATATTTGGTTGATGCAAATAAGAGTCGAGATGTAATATTCTTTATATGGCATTGCCCAGAGCAAAGTAAGAACACCATGACAACAAGTAGCCTGCAAGCTGTCATGTTATTTGTGTTCAGCTTGCAGAACAGCTTATAAAAAGCCATCAGCTGACAGTCATCCTGAACGTCAATAGTAATTGAGAGAGAAAGAATAGAAGAATTACAAATGGTGAACATGAAAAAAGCCAAAAAAGGTACAATAAAACACCCTGGGAACAATACTTTTCCATACTCTTTGAGTTTCCTTAAATGAGTCATTGATTAAAAAATACAGCTTCTTGAGTAAAACCTTAAATGCAACCACTCCAACCTTCAGACATCACTATTCCCCCTGTAGAGAACTTTACTAATAAAAGGTGAAAGCACGAAAGAAACCTTTCCAAAATTTTACTGAACAAAACTATCAAGCATTGATTAAATTGACAAAGATGAACAACAGACTCTGTGAACAGTAACATGGCATTAAGAATATTGCCCACAGTGCTGTCAGTATCATTGCAGATATTCCTCTTGTGATTAAGCCTCACAGTAGTTATTAATCTATTTTTCTTTATTGTAAAATCATCTTTCATTGTTTAGGTTTTGGACTAGCTTATTGCTGTTTTGCCACGTACACAAGTAGGGACTATGAAGCAATGAATTTTTTTGTACTGGTGAACAGGATCACAGTGGTCACTGCCCTGGGGAAATTCAGTTCCAGGAAACAAGCAAGGAGCAAGAGTGCACATTTTACAGGGCTGGTTTGGTTTCAGTGGGACTGTTTGTGAGAGCAAAGTGAGTGGGAATTGATCCTTTAACTGTCACTGCTTCATTTGAAATGTAAAGCATGTGAAATTGTAGCCAAGTGTTTTGAAATCCGAATTTTTACACACAACACACAATTAGTCTTTTCTAGGTGAAGCAAAAATAAAAATGGTGATACAAAGTTAAAAAGACCTACAATTGGCATTTCTGACTGCCCCAGGTTTTTCTGTATCCTTTGACACCCAACATATCAGAGAATGCAAAGATAAGCTACTGCTAGCGTAGATGCAAAGAAATATTTTAGCACTTACCTATGGAAAAATCAAATTTGTCAGACAGAATGCAGGGCACCAGTAACAGACATTGCTGATTCCCTTGAATGACACATGGGATCCAATAAACTCTTTTTGCAGTGTGCTGCACCACTTTTCAAATACCAGGGAGCTGCAAACCTGAGCTCGTAGCTGGCTTCATTAATGAGGTACCCCAGTAAAAGTATGAGCAGCTCTGCTGACAGCCCATCTGTCTGCTGCCAGCCAGGAATCGATAGCCTGGCCCTCACCTGCATCAGCTGCACAGAAACTTCTTGAGTAACTCACTGAGCAATCCCTAGAAAGTAAACTGCCTAATTGTGCCTGTCTTAGCTGCCACTGTAAGAAATTAACATCTCAATTTTCCTGAGGTGCTAAGAGAAGAAATGAAAAAAAAAACCAAAAAAATACAATCACTCCAAAACAAAACAACCCAACCAAAAAAGCATTGATGCATTATTCATGCCAGGGAAAGAAAGAGGCAGTGATGGGAAAAGTAAATAAACATCAAGGAGAAGTTTCCTGCGTTTGGACCTAAACCTCAGCTTCTGAAGTTCATAGCATTCCCTCTAAGGACTTTTCCAAAGCATAAACTGTAGATTATCTTGGGAAACACTGCTTCAAATGCACAGTGCCAATGATATAATTATGATTCAGCGAGGAAAAGCAAAATGTTATTACTTCAGTACATAATTTTTGTCATATGTGAGTTTAGATGAGGGTTAACAGGAATTAATGACCCAATTTGCTCTGATATTAAGGGATTTCAATAGAAAGAAAGCTGAGTATGTTCAAACAGAGGAAGAAACTGAACCTACACTGCATGGTCTTGGATAAGAGCTCTAAACTCAAGGTTACCACATAAGAGGATTGTCCTCCTGACATGAGGTTTGTGCCACATTCTAGAAAGGAGACAAGGCCTTTTCTGCCAGGAGGACATTCCAGCTGTGCAGCCCTGCAGGTGATGACTTCCTGAGACTCTGATTAACTTCTCTCACCAGAGAAGAGTAGCAGCAATTCCTGGTTATCTAGGTAAGCCAGTCTACTTCTGTTAAATGTCTTTAAAATTAGATTTCACTGCAAGGCCCAGACACCTCAAGTCAGCAGTGAGAGCATCCCTACACCTATTTGGATTCAGGACTGATGAGCTGCACTGTGGGACAGGGACCAGAAACTGGGATTTTATTTACACAGCAGTGCTAATGTCCATGCCACAGCCAGTGCAGGACCTGCCAGTCCCTGTCACAACACAACAGAGGGAAATCCTTTGGGCCACCAGCACTGGAATCTCCAACAGCTGCAAAGAACAGCCTGGCCTTTGTTTGTGCCATCTCCCAAAAATCTCACCTGAAATAAAATCAGTTCCACAGAATATAATTTATCTGCTACAGAACTATAAACAGCTGAGTCAAACCTGCTGGCATTTGCAATATGAACGTTGATCCAATTATTGAGACTGACAGCTGCTAGCGCCTTCCTGTAATAATGAAATAATGACTTACCCAGGGCTTTTTGAGAGCACCTTTCATTCCAGGCCATCCTCAAGTGTGCTGTGAACCCATACAGAGGCTATATATAGGAAGCACTTCACCCACCTGTGACAGGCAGCCACCTACGGATGAATCACTGAGCCTCTCACAGCTCCCATCATCGGGGCCCAGCAGAGCAGCACTCACAGCAAGCAGGGATGGCAGAGTGCTGATCCTCAGCTCCCCCATGCCTGCTTTTTTGCACACTTATTCAGGCCCTACATCAAAGGAAAGACGTTTGCAATTTCTTTTTTTTTTTTTGCTTTCATTATGCAACAGCCAGGCTAATATTTATTCATTTATTATTAACAAACAAAAAAACAAACCCACCCAGGAGAATATCTTCTCATCACATTTGCTCAGGTCATAAAGTTTCATCAGCACTAGTTAGTTTATGTATATAACCTCATCATTAATATAGCTCATAGCTATTAATAATTTTGCATATTAATTTGATAAGAAATGTTTTATAACACAGACCAAAAAAAACCCACCTGTCACCAGTGCCATCTCCAGAAGTGTTGCTTTGACTTCTGCTGCCTCCCTCCACTTAGCCTGTGAAATATTAATCCTGTTGTGCAGTGGCATTTGTCAGCCTAGAGAGGGTACTTCTCTACTGCAATTCCATTTGCATCCCAAGGAAATCCCATCAGCTCTGAGAGTGAAGGAGAGCCCTGCCTGTGCTGTGCTGGCGGGGGCTGGAGTGATGCTCCTGGCTCTGCTCAGCCCCAGCACATCCCCAGCATCTTCACTCAGCTGGGGCCAGGGACACACAGCTTGTCATCCTGCAGGGACCATCAAGGAATCCTACTGAAAGGCAGAGTCATCCCTAGCAAGAGATTTATATATTTTTTTTAAACCTGAAACAAGATTATATTCCACGTGGGAGCTGCAAAAAAACCTTGTGGAAGCAGCCTAGCCGTAACTTTAAAAATCAAATCCTTTACTAAAGAGATCTTTTAAACCTTGCAGAATTTTTAGAAGCTGCTGCATTTTTTTTTCAGTTTTTCAGCACAAAAAAAAGAGACTCTTACATTTTTAATAGAAAAGAAAACCAAGAACAGGTTGAAAGTATATGTTGAGCACTGGGAACTGCTGCAATTCAACCCTTCTTTTGGCATATGCTAGCTCAAAGAGACCTCAAATTTTCAAAGTGTTTTTTCAGAAGAAACGGTTGCTTTTGGAGTCAAAAGACTGTTATTTAGACGTGTTTGGGGATTTTTCCCAAGTTCTGAAATTTAGCTTAATTTTCTATGACTAAAAATGCTAAATTTAGAAAAAGAAAAATACATGATCAGCTGCTGAACGCTTTCTACTGCTTTCATCTAGCACTGCCCCATCTTGCAAACTATTCTTACTATTCTTATGCCATTATTTGCATTCAGTTAGGATTTAGAGTGAGTCAAGGAAGCAAACTGAGCTCAGTGTCTGCTGGGTTAGCAACACTCATATTTAGACTTGGTTAAGAATTGAGTTTAGAGATTCAGAATTTATTCTTCAGTTCACAGTGCTGACCTTTCTTATGTCAAAACTCTCTTACAGGAATGAACCTTCATGAAAAGTTTTCAGAAATGTGCACATAGAGAATCTGATAGATCTTTTGATCAAAAAAGTAGGATATAGATATTTCCTACCCAACTCCTGAAATGTAGGAAATAAATTAGCATGCATCCATCCACACCTCCATGATGCACTTTAGTCATGAATCCGCTTCACTGGTGACTTTGTTGTATGAATTGCTGTTCTGAGGAAATGGCACAAATTATTTCTGATTGGGATTCATTAAGTTGGTGTGTAGTGATGGAAATTCCCTTATCTAATGAGTCCTGTGCCAAACCTTTCTAACAGTAAAATCTATGAGGTGGCAGACACACACACACACACACACACACACACACACACACACACTGACAGCTGATATTGAGTAGGATGCCACAGTTGGAAATTGTGCCAAAATTGCAGATTTAGCACAATAAGGTGTAAAATCACAGGTCTTGACTTTATGTCTCACTCTCCTCACAGCTTTTTTTTTCTCTGATTTAATTTCTTCCATGGCTTGCAGTAAAATATTGTATTTATTTCAGGTATGATCATTCCTAAGCTGGCAATCACTGCTGTGATCACATAAGACAGTATAAATTCTTATAACAATAGCCATAATGATTTAGAATAAGGTAGAGGATTTTCACATTTACATGATTGCTTAAATACTTTTATGACGCTCTGCAGTAATTTAAATCCTTTTTATTTCTATTCTGTTTTGGCAAAATTAAAGTATATGCATTTTCAAAGTGCTATTAAACACAAAGGAATTGGAGATTCATTTTGAGTTTATATTCTATCAATAGGCATATTTAGATCTGACAAGACTTCTGACTTTAACTTAATGTTTGTTCACTACCTTTATTTTAATAGCTCCCTTGGTGTTCTGCTAGGGAGATAGAGAAACCAATGTGTGCTCCATATTATAGATCTTCAATGCAGTATAAATTGTTCATAGAGTTATATAAAGTTAGAAAAAGTCATAGTGATTTTCCTAGAAAAATATATTTCACACTAAACCATACCTTTAAATTTTACAAATCACAGCTATACTATTGTTACTATTTTTATAACAATTATTATTTAATTGTAAAATTTTGAAAATGTGTGTTGCAATTTTGTGTTTTAAACCAAAGAAAATCAGTGGAGATGATGCCTTTTGATGATAAACACTGGCTGTTCAGCATTGACAGCACCTAGGAATTTTCTGCCAAGAGAGTTAAGCTGCTGGCTCAACTACAGCTTTTCTTTTGAGCCTTTGGACAGATAAACACATAATCTTGGACCCATGAAAGATCTGAGGAGATAAAAGTAAAATATTGACTTTCAAACCTACCACTTGTCATCTTGCTCTGGATTAATATAATTCCTCCAGGCACGAGAGACTCCCAAAGGTGCATCTGAGTCACTTGGTCACAAAGCCATTGGCTCTCCCAGGCCCTGTGAGCAAAGAATTATTTTGGTATAGAGAGTGGAACAGTTTTGGGAATGAGAAAGGGGAATCTCATTTGAAATACCTCCTGCCTTGATGTACAGGCACATTGGTCAGGCCTTTTTCTGGAATTTTCTAGTAGAAGATACAAAGCAGAGTGAGTTTCCTGCCCTGAAAGAAGAACTTTACTGTGACTCCTGCCTGGATGGAGGCACCATCCTCCAGTCCAAACTACAGGTCCATACAACATATTTCTTCTCAACTACTTTGGCTTCCTGGATGCTCTCAGTTGCAGACTTTCCAAGGTTAAGTTATGCAAAGATGAGCTCTTGGCATTGTCTTCTGTCTCTCTTTGTACCCATTTTCAAAATGAGAATATTTCTCCATTTTATAGGGCATATGGAATGCCAAATAAACATGGAACTGGGAGGAGATGATCCAAGGGGGTCTCAGTGGACTCAGAATATCCAAACTCCTCCTCATGAAGCAAAGCTCCATCAAAGCTCTGGCAAACCTGGCTATGAGTTCTCCACTTCCCAACTCACTATTTCTAATTCATGGCAATGTCTTCTGACAACCTGGAAGCTCTGCAAAACTGGAAATTATGTCATATTGGTTGATTTTCATTTTAGGAAGGCCTGTTGAAATTCATACTATTTCTCAAAAAATATTAATCTTAAACTATCATTAAAAAAAAATTACTTCCATGGGAAATTGAAAGCACTACTTTTATTCTGAAATTAAAACTTCTTCAAAATATCCTCAATTCCCATGAAACACAATTGAATTTCAGCCAGTTTTGATCTAAACAGTAAAGCCTTTTCCAGCATCAGAGTCTAATTTTGAGGAGCTATTAAAATACTGAAGCCTTGTTGTGATAAATATCAGCCTGTAGAGGGAATTCAGTGGCAAAATTTTAATTTGTTTTATAGAAATGCTGACAAGGTCATAGTAATTCTACTATAAATAGTAACATGAACAGTCTACTTCAGTTTTTATTTAACCTTAAGGTCCTTAAGGGTTCTTGTGCCAAACAGCCTCATAGCACTAACACTTGATTTTGTGAAATTGCTTCAAAATCAACACACAATGAAATAACCCCAAACATCCATGAACTGATTTAAAGCCCAGTATATCTCCACATTCTGCAGTTATCTCCTTCTGAATTACAGTGCCTCATTTAAATTTTAATGAAAAAGAACACTGAAGGTGAATTAATTAAAAGGAAAATATTTCTGTTTACAGACTTGATCATTGATTTTGACTTGGTCATTCAAAATAATTCCCTTTTCCTCCCTGCTTAGCCATATGATTAGAGTTACTCTGATTATCTATTCATTTAGGATAAAATGTTGAATAGTTCTTAGGCATCTAGATTGTCACCTATACAGGCAGGATGAGTAAAATGAGTCAAAAAATTCTGCTTAGACTGACAAGATGAAAAATTCCCCAGACTCTCAGCCTTCTGCTGTTGTGCATGTCCAGAAGTGCTGCCTCAGTATTTGCCTTCCACACAGAGCTTCTCAAGGTTTCCAGCTGAGGCATCAATCTTTCCATTTCAAGCCATTGCCCCTTGTCCTATCTCTCCATGCCCTCGTGAGCTGTCCCTCTCCAGATCTCCTGGACCCTCTTTAGGTGCTGAAAAGCTGCCCTGAGTTTTCCCCAGAGCCCTCTCATCTCCAGGCTGAGCAACCCATCTCCCTCAGCCTCTTCACAGGAGAGGTGCTCCAGTCCTCTCAGCATCTCCATGCTCTCCTTTGGTCCTGCTCCAACAGGTCCAAGTCCTTCTTGTGTTGGGGGCCCAGAGCTTCTAAGGCTCTGGATGCACCAGGCTAGTCCTAGAAGGAAGCTGCTTTGTCAAGGACCTATGTGTAACAAATTTTTTGGGTGTGCACATTGGCAGTATAAACATACCATTGATATTTTTGGGACAATTTATATTCACAAGAACATATTACCAAGAGCCTTAGTAAGATATTCCTCCTTTCCCACTTGGAGAATGGGTGGACTCTGAAATTTAAAAGACCATGATAAAAATGTTTTGTGGTTGTTCTAATCTGTAGCTTGTTGCCCTGATTTTTTAAGATTTTCTAAGCCTTCTGTTGTTGACATTCTTGTAGCAAACTTTCTCACACACTCTCTGTAAATAACTCATTGTTTTGCACTCTTTTGTGGAGGAGGACAAATTTGATGGACTGTTGGTTTGTCCAATGTCATTGGAGGGGTGGCGCTGTCACCCTCCAATCCACTGTCACTTTTGAAAAACTATAAATGTTGGAGTCAGAAAATAAACTGCCCTTTTCTTCTTCACCTTGAGAGCAGCGGTGTGTGTTTGTGTTCTTTAGTGTCCTACAGTGACAGTAGCTAATATTTAAAATAATGTCCTGGAGAATGAGCAGAAAAGGATTGGTGTTGTGTGTGCAGAACACAAATGTGTATTTGTATTATCTTAGGTTACAATGTCAGATGTAACCAAAATTATGCATTTATCACCATCTCCATAAGCTGTTAAAACAGTGGGGCAATGTTCTTTATCTCTTCCATGACATCCCTGATAACTTCCTCTGGAGACAATCTTCTGCTAATGGGCCCTCAAAGTCTCACTGTATGACTGATAAAATTCCATCACCCCATTGCGAGATGCTCTGCCCAGAAGGAGGTGCCAAGCATTCCTACCTGGATCTGGATCCTATCTGGATCCAACCTCTGCCAATCTGAGGTTTGGAACACCATGAGCAGCACAGCCTACTGGATTCCCAGAGGAGAAGAGCTCCATAATCACCACTGGACCTCCAGAAAAGGATCAGACTTTCCTACAGGATCACCACTTGGACAGAATCACATCCATCACTCCAAAAGGACTGCAGCCACCATTTGATTGTTCTGCTACCACCACCCTGACCCACAGGGTGTCAGGTCATATCATGACTGCCAGTTTAAGCCAGTGATTCTGGCCAGTGTATTATGGTCTTTATCTTAATTTTCCTATTTAATTGTAGTTCTGACTTGGGCTCTCCCACTTGCTTTAAAACTAGTACATATTTATACACACTTTTCCTAGGATTGGCATGTACTGCAGATTCCATGCAGCCTTTGACATTCTCTGTGTCATAATTGTCCTACACAAACTTCTGTGCCAGTTGTCGTTGCTCATTGGTGGCATAAATTCATGTATTCCAGCATATTTAACTTCTGATATTTATCCCAATAATTTCTTCCTTCTTATTTATTTACATTGGACCAGAATGTGTATATAAATAGTTATCCATCTAATTATGGCAGCTTTGTAAGGCACCACGTATTAAACAGTTGTTCACTCAAAAGGCAAGGGAGTGAATCTGGGTTTGCATTGTGTGTGGAGCCTTCTGGCCCCGAGTATTAAATTCCAGTATAATGAGGACCTTGTGCTGGTTGTACACCAGACAGGGATTCAGCTCATTCTGCCAGAGATCTGGCAGCAATGTAAGACTGAGCAGCAGCTGCCAAAAATTACTTGATATTGTGTAAGCCCTTGTGCTGTACAGTTTGAGAGTTGAAAGGGTTCATGTGCAAGAGCAGCATCTGCAAATGAAAGTGGAGCCACATAGAGTAGAGCCACATATGTAATAACCATCTGCTGTGCATCCCCTCCTCTCCCTTTGTGCTGAATGGCGTAAAACATGGGGAGTCCATATGAGCACTTTGGGATTAATGATATGGTGAAAAGCATTTTTTGTTCACTTTATGATATTTTTGTCTGTGGAGAGGAAGAAATGTTATTTGACCCCCAAGGAAGTAGAAGCTGAGGTTAGGCCCTGCAAAGGTTGGAGGTTTCCACTCAACCTCCTCATTTTGTTGTTTTTAACTGCAAAATGGATCTGAAAGTGTTGAAAGTGAAAATCATTTTGGGGAAGCTAAGTGGAAAGAGTGGTTTAGAACAGATTTCACTTTAATTTCTGATTAACAGCAATGAAAGGACTTTTCAAAATTACACTAAAGATAATTTCAATATTCTTTAACTGAAGAGAAAGTTTCATTTATTTTCAAGCCTTTTCCTATGTAATTCCTGTTATCTTTGAATAGAAGTGGATCTAATTAGCTGCTCTTAGAGAAGTACTTGACAAAACGATTGCTTATGTACCCTGCTCACTTATTCAACCTTTCTCCAGAATACAAGGCATAGGTCATTTTAACAAAGTTCTATAATATTATGAGTTTAACCTCTTTGCAGTATATGCTATGAGTTTCAGGAATTTTGTGAACATGAAAGCACAAGCTTGATTAATTCTGTATTTACTCTTCAAGATGGTTAGCCTGATTAGAAGACAGCCTAAGAAACCAAGACTGTATTTTAAAATGAAATTTAAATATTTTTTTTGCCCTGACAATTCTTTTCCCCTTGAAGGATCTCAAGAGGATAAAATGGAGGGTGACAGCACCGAGGGAAATTAAACAGATGAAGACTATTTGTAGACAAATTGCAGACATGCTCATCTTGTTAATTTACAGTAAAACCTAACACTTATCCAGACCTCTGCCATGACAAAAAGCAACAAAAGGGAGGCATTTCTAATTTCTCAAGTGCACTTCAGATTAAATTATGTTCTGCTACATTCACTGAGGAATCCTATTAATGCCTATTTGCAATTGCAGTCCTTGGGTCAAATTTGGCTCTCTTTTTTTTTTTCTGGTGAGATTAGATCATTGTTAGTTTGTTTGCTTGTGCTTCTTCCCATCCTCTGTCAATTGCTCTCGCTCTCCCAAATGTTTCCAGCACCATAATCATCATCATTATACAAATTATGCAGAAGGACCCTGTGCATGCATATTCTTACCATCTTCTGCTGCATTAGAGTGAAACAATGTCACAACAAATTTCACTCATTGCTTTCTGACAAGCACACACGATCTAAACCAGTCCTTGTAAGCCCTGCTGGCAGCAGGAATTTGTAGGTAAGAGGTATAGATAGACATCACTACATTTCAGCTATCCAGAATGAAATATCTTGTTCCAGCTGCTCATCTGGATTCATTTGAAAGTCGACAGAGAGTCTAGCACCTCCAGAGTGTGATTCTTCTCTGTCAGACATCTGTCTTGGGCTGAGATGCACCATCCACCCCATTCCAGTCTCACCATTCCAAAAGCATCTGGTCACAGATGAAACCTCACTCCAGGATTCCAGGCTGGTGAGAGCTGTGCAAAGTGTCTGTGTCTGGTATCCTTCCTACCTGGAGTCACAATGGTGCATGGCTTTGTGCCATTTTAAAGGTGTTCTTGTGGTCACACACATATGACTAAAGTAATCAGCCTTTTCAAAGGTCACTGAAAACTGTTTGGGGTCTGACAGAGGACTCACACTAACAGGGGGTCAATCCTGATAGGATCCAAACACAGGGCTCCAGGGAACATCCACCAGAATTGTGTCATATTCCACCCTATTTTAAAATAATAAACTAATAAACTAATCAGCCTTTCCAAAGGTCACAGGAATCTGTTTGGGGTCTGACAGACTGCTCTCACTAACAGGGGTCCAATCCTGATGGGATCCAAACACAGGGCTCCAGGGAACATCCACCAGCATTGTGTCATATTCCACCCTATTTTAAAATCACCAGTAGGCCAAACATGCAGCACAGGTTTGTACAAAGACGACTTACACATCCTGGCTGAGGGGCTCCATGTGTTCCATAGGATTTTGTTTCCTACAGACAACAGACTGTCATTTTAAGCCTTCAGCAAAAGCAGAAAAATGATAAACTCTCTGAGCTTTTCCAATACAAAAGAAGAGGCAAAACAAGAAAAAAATATTTCCCATTTGTTTTAGTAGGTAGCACACAGCTGCAGTTAAGTCTTTGGCATTTGCAATTCTCAGACATTTACCATCATATACTGTCCAAGGGAAAAAAAAATGTCATTTTCCTTTAATGAGCACTCAGAATTTTTGCTAGCTGCCAACAGTATTATTTTAACAGGCTGTTGGAACAGAGGGTGAGAATGGACTGCACTTGTGTAGGAAGTCATTAATTGTTCAGACCATATCTTGTTGTGGATTTCTCTATGTAACATGAAAGTAATTTTGAGCAGTGACTTAGAATAATTACCACTGTGAAGAACGATTTTGCACAATTTATTACTGAAGCCCAGATTTAGTATTGGAGAAGAATGACAAATGAATAAACATGTAGTTGAAGTACTATGAATTGGTGAAGTGGATTAGCATTAAATAAATTTGAAATCAAGACTAACAAATATAAACCTCCTTAGAGCCAGAATAGAAATGTAATGTAGCCATTCTCAAGTAAGGCTGAGGATTAAATGATGAAATATTTGACAGAAGCTAATGAGCCATCATCATAAGCAATAGGGTGTTAAAATGAAAAAAGGGAATTGCTATGAAACACATTTTTTTCTGATTAATTTTTAGAGTTTTCTGAGTACATTTTTTCCCACATGCATATGAGTCCTGAACTACTACTTTCTTGCCAATTTGGATCTGCAACTAATGGCTTGTGACCACATAATGAGTTGTAATATTTAACTTGGATTCTGTGATCCCAAATGTACTTAAAAGTTTTAATATTTTCGTTCTACATGTGGCAGTGCAAAGAAAATGTCCTCCTAGTCACACAGAGCTACAAAAGTATTCATTATTTTGAGATACAAAATTCATACCACCACTCATTCTCTTTTCCTGCTCTGTGGGAAGAAAAACAGAGATTGCACTCACAGAGTTCTCACAAGCCCTGCACACTTGGTTCTCAGCAGGGGAATGAGCACCTGAAAACTTGCCTACAAAGGCAGAGCAGTGTGGTGGTTGGAAGGGTGACCCAGGTGACCTGCCTGCCTCTGATTATGTCTTTTATGCCAAGCTGGCTGAAGTCACTGAGGAAAAGCTGTTTGAAAGGCCATCATCATTGATTTCTCTCTGCTGCTGCTGAGGTCAATGAGTTAGTGTTATCATGATTCTTACCCATAAATATCGATGTGAAAACTCTCATTGACTCCAGCACAAGTGAGGACAGGGCAGTACTCTTGGAAATCCCATCTGCTGCATTGCAGTTTGCTGCTCCAGAAAAAAAGGCAATGACTATGCATGATGTATTATGAAGGCTGAAATGCTGGTACTTCAAAGAGTGCTTAATTAGTTCAGATAGGTCATAGGCCCTCAGAAAGTACCAATTGTTTCTAAGATTCTATTCCCTACTGATGCCATTTTTTCCCCAGCTGACAGATGGAAAATGTGCTTGCAGTGACCTTGTCTGGATATTTTTTTTATCATTTGCAGAGGAGTCAAAAACTCAAGTAACAAATTCCTTGAGTAATTTGAACAACATACATCCTTCTGCTAGGCAATCTATGCCATCACCTGATTTTGAAATAAGTTCCTATTAATAAGCTATTCCATCTACAAATAATTATCATCAGGAAATCAGTTTTGAGATTGCTACAGTGCAAAAGATTAAACATTCTATCACATGCTTTTATTTTTCCTGTGGTTGTAAACTTTTTTCAGTAGTGTCCTGAATTCAGGACACAACTAGAAAGAATTGTTATTGTTATTTCTGTGTGAAAGGGAACACTATTTATTTTTCTGATTCGTTCTCAGTTCAAGACAATTTTTTTTTTGACTCTTAGTTCTTAACTACCCGTTTTTCTTGTACTGCGAGCAATTGAACAGGACACACCCACCCATACCTGTCAATCCAGCAAAACTGAGAACTCCATTCCTTATTAAAAGAGGCAACAATCAATAACATATTAAAGAACACAGCTATAAATTATTCATGACAGTAAATCCCAATAAGTGCAGTATGCCACATGATGCAGAACTTTAAAAATTTGCATTGCTTGCCATATCCAGATCAATATTAAAGAGATTGTTAAATTGAGATCAGGGAAAACAACAAACATGGAAAAAACGCAAAAGTGAACCACAAACTAAAATCCATAAATCAGTCAATCATAAATAATTAAGGTGAACAACCTCTCCTTTTGTAGAATATACAACACATTTAGAGAGCAGCATTTGTTTGGATAAAATTTCGAAACTTACAGTATGCAACTCTCTTGGTTTGAAGTTTTACTTATTAGCAGCATTAGTTGTTCAGTACACTCCAGCCAGATGAAAGCTCAGAACCACACTTTTAGCTGATGTAAACCTCTTTAACTACATTAAAGTTGTCGGTGATGCAGTATAAGCTTCCTAAATTTGGCCACTACATTTGATCAGGAATGAAACAGTAAACAAAAACTTGAACAATATTTTGTCTTCTCCTGCACTCTGCTAAAGTTGATGGAAATTCTCCGACCTGCTTTGAACCAGGCCTCCTCTTGGGATTTTATTCTCAGATCTTGGAATTGAGAAAACATAGCCCTACAACTAAATACAGCAAAAAATTGTTATGAACTTTCCGCAACCCACCCTAAAAACAACAGGCTGGGTGAGCAATTGTTGGACTTTTTTCACTAGGTGGGAGTTTATGGGGTTCTACATCCCAAAATAATGATACCCAAATGCTCCTGAACATTGTCTTCATACCTTCAAGCATGGATATTCTGAATATACAGTGACAGAACAGATTCTGATTCCTCCAGAAAGGCAAAGAAAATGAAATTAAAGCTTCAGCTATGCAGATCTCTCCTGGCATCTGATGAGGTGCTGAGTCCCAGCACAGGCAGAGGCAGTGGCGATGAGCTCTGGCTGACAGATGCACCACATAATTCCAAGGGTCTGCTGCACATCTCTGGGTGATCCCAAACAGGCACACAGCCAAGACACTGCACACTATCTCCCTGGGAGAAATCTGTTGTCTTGTCAGCACAATAAATGTGTTAAGCATCATTAGCAAGATTCTTAATTACCTATTTTGAATTAAGCAGTGGCACATGTTATTTACTGCTGCAGAAGAAAAAAAGTGATAATTTTGTGCAGACAAAGAACTGTGCCTATGAAATTACTCCACTACTGGAGCCAAGGAAAAAGTAGATGTAAATATATTATAAATTGAATTCTAATTCTGCAACTGATAATATTTTCTAACTTGGTTAGTAATGAAAATTCACATTGAATTTTCTGCAACAACTATTTGAAGGAAAGAGACACCCAATTCCTTCTGAAATAAATGGGAATGCTGTTTGCAGTGCCCAGAGGCAGATTTTGAGAACTTTATCCTTGATCTTTTTTGATGCAATGGGTTCTGTTCTAGTCAAAGGCAATAATGAAAAGCTGTGCTTCCCTTGCTTTCTGACAACAATGCCTAAACCACTTCTGTTAATGCAGAGCGACCAAACACACATGTTTTCTCCAGTTTCTCTTCCTCTTAACACTTTTGTCCAACCTGGTTTATTTTCTACTTAAATACACAATTTAATAACAGACTGCATTATATGTAAAAAGCCACTCATGCATGTAACATATCAGAACTGTTTCTTAGCATGGTGAAGACCTCAGATGTATCTTTAACAATCACCTCCATATTACTGAATATGGAAAACTATTTCTTCATTTCAGCTTCAGGACAGAATAAGTACATTTTCAGCAATATATTGTAAAGATATACTAGCTTCTAAGGAAAGCATTTCTCTCTGTTAAAACTACAAATACACTGTATGAAAGTGAGATTATTTCCATTTTCTATTTGGAGTTTCTAATTAGATGGGGTATTTCTTGTTTGCTCTATTTCATCTGTTCTGTATATGCAAATTCGAGAGACCAAAAAAATTAAAACCAGACTATGGTCAAGCTTATGCTTTGCAGTAGACTTTCTAAATGGACAATTTCCAGCTTTGTTCTCATAAACATAAAATGCATTGACTTAAACAAAATGGTATCATCACCACATAAACATTTTTTTGCACCAGCACCCAACGTGATCAGTTTAACACTCACTGTCATCCTCGAAGACTTGTCTGGTCATGCCAGGTAGAAGTGAGAGATTTCACTCAAATTCTTCTACTTTCTATTCAAATCCTCACAGTGCACCTGTTTCTGCTGGAACGGGATTAATATTCTCACAGCAATGGCAATAAAGGCCCTGACTTGGGACCAAATATCATCCCATAAAGAGCTACTGGAGTATTTCAGAAGGAATATGGCCTTTGCTAGGAAGTTATGATCTAACAGCAATTTTTCCACTAACTAGTAAGAAAGAAAGCTCTCTTAGATGTTTTGGGCTGTTGGAGAAGGCACATTCCAAACTACAGTCTGATTGTATGCTCTTATATCAATTATTATCATCATCTTCATCATATTTCAGTTATTAGACTGTCCTTATTTCTCCCCATGAGTTTTGTTTTCCAGCTCTCCTCCCCATCCAGCCAGGGTGGGGATGGAGGTGGGTGTATGAGAAAGCAGCTCTGGTTTAGCTGCTTACTGGGGTTGAACCATGACAGCCACACTGCTGACAAACCTTAGATGCTACTTCTATTGTATGTGTTTAGTTGAGTGGGGTTCCAGTGCGCTCAAGAAGTGATCAGAACCAGAATGAGTCCATTTTCATCAAGGATCTGCAGAAAACAAACTGCTGGTTTCAGCTGCAAAAAATAGATTAATAAGTTAAAGTCTTCAGAAAATATAATGTTCAAGGAAGTTTAAAAAATATTAAAGTTTAAGTATGAAATATTAGGGCAGGTTATATTGTGCTGTGCTCAGGAAAATTCCCTCCAGAAATGGGAAAATATTGAACAGGTTGGGGGCATTTATATAAGCTTCATCATCAAAATCATCATCAGATCTGCAGAGGGTTTTTGCCAGCAACATCTCCCTCTGTTCTTCCAGTTGGCAGGACCATAACTTTCAAATTATTGCATAATCCTAAACAGATGACTTCAGATAAGGCCTTTCAGACAGTGATGGGGACACAGAGCTCACTGTGAGGAAATTTAAATGTATTTCTTGAAGATGGATGGATAATGACAAACAGTAGTAACAGAAGCACAAAGAAAAAAAAAATCCCAGATTGCCAGATGATTCTGAAAGATATTCCATTTGTGAGGAAGACAGGAGGAGCTGTGTGTTCTCCCAACCAAACAACATGTTTCACCAGCAGGTGCTGGATTGTCAAATGCATGAGCCACTTCAGCTGGCAGAGCACCCTGATAAAATCAACTTATTCATAGCTCTGGATCTCTAATGAACTGTTTTTCTAATTCCATAGCAAGGATGATCAGTGTGCCACAAGAATTTTGTCAAAAGCACTTCTAGAGAGTGACACAGCAGCATTGTTGTGTTTTATGAGATCTTAGATGTCATTGTCCTTAAGAGTAGGCCCTAAGAAGGATAAGTTAGGAGAAGGTGATTAATTAATCACCTCCTCTGTTATTTTTGACTCTGTCAGACTTCTCAACATTCCCATTCAGCAGTGGGACAGGGATGCTTCAGGTTTTGACTTTTATTTTGTTTTCTCCCTTATACATGAAGTAAAATGATGCTTGGGTGGTGGGGACTGCATGAGGTTTTACAGCAGAGCAGGTGGCTTGAGCTGGCCCAGGTGAACCAAAGGCAAGGACAGCTGGGTCTGGTGGCTGCAGCTGTAGAAACAGCCAGGTTTGAGCATTTGTAATAACATAAACTGGGGTAGGGGCCACCTGCCTGTGGCAGTTTTTCTCTGCTGTGCTGTGATTTGTTGTGACAGAAGGCAGGGTTAGTGTTATCTCACCCTGCTGCTGGAAGGATGATTTTGTGCTTTACCTTTGACATTGCTTGATGCAGTGCTCTCTCCCTCAAAAAAGGGCCAGTCTTTGCAGGGTTTCTGGGTTTCTGTAGGAACTTTGCCAGCATTTGCAACATGTACCTACCTCTGCATCATGAAACACCCAGCCACAAAACCACCACGGGACAACAGGAAGGTCAGAGGAGCACTGGTCCTCCTTTTTCTGGCTGAAATACAATATCTGCTCATAGAAACAGTAATAAAATACCCTCCAAACAAACAGGAAAAAAACCACAACAACAAAAAAACTGCTGTACTGTTTCAGAATTACCCCAGGAGGAGACAGAACCGGTCTCAGAACTACCCTTTGCCTTGCTTCTGCTTTGCTGCTGCAGGGTATTAAAGTTCTGGCAAATAAAAATTCTGTGCCCTGTTGTCCAGGCAGGAGAAGGCAGTTCCAGCCCTGGGAGAAAGGCACAGAACAAAGACATGGAGAATTCAAGGGAGCAGCCCCCACTGCTGAGCCTCACACATAAATCCTGCCCATCCTCACCCACCCTGGCAGCAATCACAGCCTCCCTGTCAGTGACCAACCACAGTGATCACAGCCAGAGACAGAAAACCTGGATGGAAGGTGGGGGGTTGGCTTTTCCTTCTGTTTTGTTTGTAAATTTATTATTTTGCTAAATTTGACCTTACCAGGAAACACATCTCAGTCCTCTTGCACCTCCAGTGCAAAGAGAATTCATTATGCCCCTTCTACTATTTCACTGTTTCTGGGGATTTACTGACAAGTTGAAAACAAAGCAGGAGTGGTCCTAATGATGTGACAGGAACAATAAAAAACTGAGCAAATAAATGTGAAGAGTGCCAGGTTTTGGTAAAATCAAGAGACAGCACAGGGAATTTTAACAGCAAATACCTTCTAAGACTTCTAAGACTGTTTTGTTTCCTTTTTTTTATCACTGCCAATTAAATCGCCTGATAGGATTTCCTGAAAAGTCCAATTTGTTGGACTTTTGTTCTGATGGACTGTTGTTCTGATTTATTTATAAATATGTCACGGTGCAAAGGCTTATGAATTCATTTTTAAAAATAAATTAGACTCGAAAGGTTACATAATGGAGGGAAGCAATGAACATCTGTGGCATCGTGGTGCCCCATAAAAACCCTCTTTGGGAGATTTGCTACATACAATGATGCCAAAGCTCACCTGTTTCCTTAACTTTAACAGAGGACCAGAATCACCCAATAGCCTTGATTCCAAAATACAGCTGATTTGTTTATTATATATAATTGTAATTATTGAATATGATTGTATATTTATTTTGTTTATTGTATATGATTTATTTACTATATTTGATTTATTTATTGTATATCATATATACATTTGTAAATATGTCTATTATATAGACATTCATATATACATTTGTAAATATGTCTATTATATAGACATTCTAACTAGTTGATATATGAAATATATATATATGAAATAAAATTTGAAACAGGCTTTTGAATACTGAAACTTTAATCCATCTAGTTGTTGAGTTTAGCTCGGAACAATGATCAAAATTTGGATTTGAAAATAAACGCCTGGACTTACTTTCCTGTTCTTCAGGCATCATCAAACATTCTTTTGCATGCATAGTTAGAATGACCAAAGTAATTACCTGCCAGGTATTTGTTATTACCTCAGTGCTGGGACAAAACCCAACAAACCCAACCAGAAAAACCCTCTGTTTATTTAAGAGAGTCCTGTTATCTCTGCCTACCCTGGAGGTGACTTTGGTCTAATTTAGGTGGCTCAGAGGAGAAAGCAATGAGCACTGCAGACACAGTCCTGTGGGTATTTCAAGGGTGGAACCAGAACTGCTGGCCAAGGAAGCTGCAGCTGGAGGTGACTTCCAATGCTTTTATAGCTGCATCCAAAGGAGGATGCCTGCCTCCAATCACATAAATGTGTTATCCAAAGGGATCCAAATATGTTCTCATATTTATGCATAACCTGTTTGGAGTTGCCTGATTTTGTCTGTCAGTAGCTTTTTGGTTTCCTTCTTATAAATATGAAGCACATATATCTAGAAGTAACTGTGTTTAATTTTATTTTTCTTCACATTAAAGGGTTATACTTAAAATATATTATTCAAGAACATTTATAAATTTTTCTGCTACCTTTGAATATTATGCAATTCCCCAACAATAAAAATGTAATGGAACTATGAATTATAATTAATTGTGCTTAGACTGTTCTTTTATTTATCAGAAATATTTTTAAAAAACATTTCTGCAGTAGCCTATATATTTTATTTAGAGTCGTGAATTTTGTTTTGCTGATGCATTTCCATATTTTGCTTCATGTTTAATGATTTACTATTGGTGGTTTTTTTCACTTTAAGAGTAACTGAAGCTTGTTCAATTTTTTTTTTTTACATTTCACTGCTGTAGAGCTCTAATTTTACTGGTACTAAATTTAAAGTTGTAATGTTATGATTCCTCACTTTCATGACTATTGATGGAAATATAAAATGTATCAGATGATATAAAAATAAAATATTTTGTGGAAAAACCTTTCTTAATGCAGACTAAGCTTGTCTTGGAATGATTGCTTTTGGGAAATAATTGATATTACAAAAGTAGAGTAAGAAAAGTAAGAAAATATAATTTAAATTTCACCCAATCCATGGATTACAGTCCGTATCAAGTTCTAAGTGCTAATTTCTAATATCACTTTAAACTTTATACTAAATTTGCAATACCTGTTTCTCCACTGGCAAAGAGGCATGCAAGCCCCAATGTGAGCTGCAGTAAATCAGCACAGGTTCACTGAGATCTGTAAATACAACAGTTCCCACCAGCTAATGAGCAACACCACTTGTGCAGAGAACATTGTGTTGCACCAACATCTATTTTATCCCCACAGCCCTGGCTAAGGTCCTGTCAGAGAAGCAGACAAAGCCCAGGACTTCCATGTAATGCTGCAAACCTCTGCCAATCCTGCTGTAGTTACAATCACCAAATGCTCCTGCCCAGCTGATGGACTCCACCAGCAATGCCGAAGGGAAGATTTTCAGAATCAGGTTTTCTCGCCTCCCAGGTTTTATTTTGAAGCTGGCCCAAGCTGGTTTAGAAGAAGTGGTCATCCAAAAGCTGTTTCATCTGACAGGAGGTGCTGGCTGCAAGATTGCAACCTCTGACCATCTCCCATCTCTCCGTTTTATGGGGGCACCTTCCTAAGCCTTACCTAATGGACAGGTCTAGGGTTAGGTCTAGGTCCAGAGCACAGCTCTAGCAGTCTTCCACTCCAAACCAATGTTTCTACAAACTGAGGGAGCAGCAAACCTTGTTAGACATCTGCTAAATGAAGAACCAGGCCCAGGGATTTCAGGGGTCTCTCCTTGACTCCAGGTTTTGCCACAGTAGGGACCCAATTGGGACAGAGAGCTCCTGACACAGCAGTACCAACACTGCTGTTGACAAAGCACTTTTCTAATGAATAAATTGAATATTCTCCTCTTTGGGAAGGTTAATCTAGCACCTTTCATGAGCACAGTACTCATTAATATGTATCTTGCATTTTTAAAACCTTGTCTCTAGCTAAAAAAAAAAAAAAAACCCTCTTACACACTGATTAGAGCTATAGCTATTCATATTTCCTTTTCATCTTCCCCACTTCCTGGGGTCTTAAAATTATTGCATTGCATTTGTACATCCATAAGTGGCAATAAACCTTTTTAAATATAAACACCACTGTGGATTTGCATGTCTTTTGAGAGAAAACATGATGGGAGAACTTTGGAACCCAGGAAATTTTTCACAAGTTTGTTTAAACATATAGTTTTCATTCTCTGTTTATGTCATAATTTTTGTCAGTCCAACAAGGCACTGAAACTCAGGCCCAACTTTAAATTTGTGCCTATTCTTGTTGCCTCCACTGAGACCTAGCAAGAACACAGGCAGAGAACAGAATGGGACTCAATGGGATGTGGGAGGTTTAGGAACCACATAAAAGGAGCTTGTGGTGGCACCTGTCCTCAATATCCTACCAGAAGGTCACCATAAATCAACTTACTGCAGAAACTGATTTCAGACAGAAAGGAAATGAAATTGCACTGAGCACAGTGGGTATTTTAAAGTAGTCTCTTAGGATGGAAGTTTGCCTGTTGGCAATGCTGCAGTTGTGGATATTACAAATGAAATATTCTGAATGTGAAGGCTTTGGTACCCTTGGTATCCTTGATACCAACTAGAGGAGCAAGAAAGGGAGGGAACCACCCCACTATCATCTTGTTAACATTCCTGACAAGTGCACTAAGGACGCTGGAAAAGCACTGTACTGCTAATGCTGCCATGTGAGCAATAAGACATGCCAAATTCTGAAAAACACCTCCCTCAGGGGAGCAAGTGAAAGCTGTTTACAATAGATCAGAAACTCCTGTCTGAGATTTATCAGCCACTGTCACAGGTGAGAAGTGTTTACTAACAAAGCCAGAACAAGTGACAGAGAAGGTGATGACTCCTTCAGGATGCTCAGCCTTTGGAATAATTCATCTTGTGGCAGCAGCCATGGCAAGCCCCAGACTGGAGCATTCAGCAGGCAGCTTGGGCACAGCAAAAGCATCCCCTACCCTAGGCAGATCTAATCTAAGCCAACTGTACTGCAGCTGCCCTGAGGCAGTAAGGGAAATGGAAAATGAATCAAAGTGGATCTGATTCTGACTTCCACGAGAGCACTGCAGAGATCCATTTCCCTGCATTTGATTTGACTAGATTAGATTAGGAGAAGTTCTTTGCTGTGAGGATGGTGAGGCTGTGGCACAGCCTGTCCAGAGAAGCTGTGGATACCCTTGGAAGCGTCCAAGGCCAGGCTGGATGGGGTTTGGAGCACCATGGTCCAGTGCAGGTGTCCCTGCCCTTGGCAGAGGGGGTGGAACAAGGTGATCTTCAAGGTCCCTTCCAAGCCAATCCATTTCAGAATGCAGCTCTGGGAAACAACTTTCTTTAATTGCGTGAGGGAACCAGAAACTTTGCCTACCTAAGGCTCTGTAGCAGCTGTACCCTACAATGAACAGAAATATCATTTTTCTCTTCCGCTCTCGCAGTTCATAAATTTTACTTTAAGAACTGAATGGAAACTGCAGTTGGTAACTAATAAAGGAGAATTGAGAAGTCCCTAAAAGAAGCCAGGAATTTTTTGATAGATATCTCATTATGTCATATTTTGACTGTTCAACCAGCTGTTCTTTTTTTAAATAAACCCTTCATTCCAGGTTTGCTGCAGTACATCACCATTTTTTCGAGATTCCAGAGAGTTTTTCCTTCTACTTTTGGAAGCATCTTTCAGGCCCTGACAAGTATTTTCCAGGAAAGCTGACTGCAAGTGCACTTGTCTTCTTAAATTAAACACCCAGTGCCATTTACAAGCAGATTTCTGTAGAGACAATCAAAAGCTTGCAGACCTCAGCCCCTCCCTTCTTTAGCAGTCAGAAACGTGTCACATTTTTATAGGCTCTATCACATATTTGCATCAATCTCCATACAATAAACCTTGCCTCCTCACCACACCAACATACACTGCTCATTGCAAAAATTAACAGGTTAATGAGCAGGAGGGGGGGATGATTATCAGTTCTGATGGATGGGTAGCAGTTCTTGTCTGCAATACCTTGGGCCAGGAACATCACAAAGATCCACCTAGTTTCTTTCCTGTGGCCACATATTAAGTTTTCCAGCTTAAAGTCTGTTATAACAGAAATATTCATCAAAAGCAGGCTGAAGGAAGACAGGATAAGAATAGCATGTGACTACATCAAAAGGTATTTCCAAAGAAACTGTTTTTTTCATATATATATTTCAGTTAATGAGATCAATATGGGTCTTTTCTTGTGGCCTAGATCATAGAGCCTTAGCAAATGCAGATAATAACCCTCCCTTTTCTGACTCTTTGGGAAATAGATGACCTTTACTGAACAGCTTCAGAAAGAACCAAAGTTGCTCTCTAATCTCCATTGCTGTTTGTGTGCTCTGGTCTAAGCAGTGCTAGAGTAAAAAACTACCTGTGTATTCACACCTGTATCATTACAGCAGAGTCATAAAGAATTTTCTCAGCAACACCTACATTTAAAGGCTTAAAACACAATTCCATTGAAACTCCTCTAGGTATCTTGAGGTTACAATAGACTGTGATAACCAGCAGTTTGCAAATGGTAGCCTGCAGCCATAACAAAAGGCTTGCTTGATTTCTGTGTTTGAGAGGTGGGACAGTAAAGCAATAAATATGCAATGTGCTTTCCTCTGTGGAAAAGAAAGTGCAAAACCACAACAAACAGGAACAGACAACAACATTTGGAGATAACACTACTAAAATAGAGACAAGTTGCAGCCTGAGGGCATTAAACCTGCCTTCCCTTAAACTTCTGCTGTGTACAATCATTGCCTACAGGATCTCTGTTAGCTGAACTTTTTAGCATCCAGTGATCATTAGGTGGACCTCATCAAAGCAAATGCTGACCAAATGAACTTTTATCCTTTCTTCCACCTTGTCTTTCCCTGCACCATAAATGAAACCAACTTCTATCATCCACCCTTGATAAACTTATCACTTTCCCCTCCAGGTAATTCATCTATTCCATCCAGGATTTTTTAAAATACTTTTTGAAAGTTTTGAAGAGCTTTACAAAATGGAGAGGCAAAGGAATAAAAATAGGCATCTGAGAAAGCAATAATAAAACTGGGTGGAAGCTGGAAAAAACTAATCACACAAATTAGGCAAGATTTATAGCTGCTGAAAGAGAACGTGACTCCAGTGACACCAACAATCTAAGAAATGTGTGCAGATATGCATTTTTCTCTTATATTGCCATTCAGACTAGCAATGTCAATGACAATATAAGAGGAATCCCCTGACTCTCCACTAACTTGGAACTCAGTACAATGCAATCCTGTTTCTCTCATACCACCAAATAAATTTATGTAAAAATCATAGAATTCATAGCTTTATATTTCACTTTCTGACACAGAGTCATGGCTGATTCCCAGTTACTTCTTCTCTCAGCAAAAACCACATTAATATCCCTGCAAGTGAATATCTAGTGAATTTATTATAAGAGGAAATGGTTAGACACACACAAACCTCAGAGCAATTTAATCCATGCATCAAAATACGTACAGTGCTGAATACATTGAAAATGGAATGTGTGATACAGATCTGTGTTTGGAGCAGAAGCAAAGAAAGTCACTCAAGTAGTTTTGCTATCACAAATTTAAGTACTTAAGATTTCTTAATTCAAAGCTATAAAAAATTCCTTCCTTCCAGTGGGCACTGCAGAGCAGTACATTTTTTATAATTGAAATAAACAGCTTGAAGTTCTATCTAATCAGATTTGGTGTTCTTTTGTCATTTGGTTTTTTTCCCTCAATCAAAGTAGAAGTGCAATGCTTTGGAGGGAAGATAGTGTGTTGAGGCTTCAATGAAGCAGCAAAGAGATGCAGAAATCTTAGTTCAGAAGTGGGATGGGCTATTGACATCAGCCATCCTGAAACAATTTATCATTTACTCTCCATTTTTGGAGATGCTCAGAATTTCCAGTTTATCACAGAGTCCAAAGTGTGATTTGCTAGGATTGAGTTTAACACATAAATGAGGAAAAATACATTGCAAGGTTTAAAACCTTAAACTTTCATGCTTGAAGTAGTTTTACCTTTATGAAAAAGCCCCAAGCACAATACAGCTGAATGACTACTCACAGTCACTTTCTGAGAGACTTTCTCTACTCCACTAAGAGCAGCTCAAATGTGCTTTATTTTTGTTTTTCTTTCAATGAGTCAGAAATTGTCCTTTCTATAACCTGAGGCAGCATTTTCTGCTCTTCTAGGTGGTAGAGCATTGTTATCAGTCTAGATATCATGGTGCCCAAATGCCATGTCATCTACTAGGGGAGCCATCAGCACTGGGTTTATTTTTGGACACTGGTTTTTAGCACTGTTTTTTTTCAGTTTGGGTTTATTTTTACTGTAGTAAATTAGTGTTTCACACAGAGGCAAATCCCAGGACATGGGGTCTGGCAGCACACAGGTAATTCACTCCCAGAAATCCCAGGCCAGCACAGGAGCCTGGTATCAGCAAAGCCAGTCCCACCTCCTGGCGGTGGTTTAATCAGGGACTGAGAGAGAAGGAGACTTCCCCTGCTGTTTGCTCAGATCCCAAATCCCTGCAACAGCTCAGGGGCAGAAAAGTCACTCATCTCCCAGGGATGGAGCTCCAGGGCTGGGCTGCACAGGGACATGACAGGTGACATTACAGGGGACATCACTGGGGCCCTGCACATCTACAAGGGCTCACTATGCAGACCTGCCCATTTAAGAGAAAACTGATATCCACATGTGTAGCCATGATATTTTCTGAAAAATCCTTTCCTTAGGATTTTTCCTCCTGAGAAGCCTCAGGAACAAAATGGTTATCTGCTGCTGTGGAATGCAACAGGTGCATCTGGGATTGGTCTCATGTGGTTGTTGCTAATTAATGGCCAATCCCAGTCAGCTGGCTCGGACTCTCTGTTCCAGACACAAACCCTTGTTATCATTCTTTCTTTTTCTATTCTTAGCTAGCCTTCTGATGAAATCCTTTCTTCTATTCTTTTGGTATAATTTTAATATAATATATATCATAAAATAATAAATCAAGCCTTCTGAAACATGGAGTCAAATCCTCATCTCTTCCCTCATCCTCAGACCCCTGTGAACACCATCACACATGACCTCAGGTTGCTATAACACACAGTAGATTAATAATACCCACAATAATTAGATAATACAGCCTTATTTTCAAAGGTGTGCTGCCACTATCTTTAAAAGTATCTGCTTGATATCTGCAAGCACTTAAAGCACTTTGAGGATTGGATTCTCTGTGCAGATCCACAGAGCTCTTTGAAAAGTGGACAAACTGATGCTGAGCTCTCTGGATCCCTGGTGAGACACAAGTTCTTTTAAAAATTTGATGCCAGATGAAAAACTGGTTTTGCCTGTAAGAAAGCTCTATTGCCAAACAAGCAGGAAAAAAAAAAAGTACAAAGTACATGCATAGTACAAGTACATCCTCCTGCCTGCCTTCCCAGTTCCTTCCAGAAAGCCTGAGCAATTTCTCTGTGCTCTGAGGTAACACAGCCTCATCTCAATGCAGGAATATGAATACAACAGTGGAAATAATGGGGGGACATCCAGATAAACATTCTGGATCTGTATCAGTTATTTGTGGGTATTTTTAGCTAGTGAAAAACTATTCAACCATGTTTAAAGCAGCAGCTAATTTTGTGTTTTCTGTTTTTTTTCTTTTTTTTTTTTTTCCAGAATGCAGCATGTTTACATAGAATCTTGAATTCTTCTATGGTTTGGTATAGAATTTACTCCCTTCCACTTTTTTTTAAAAGCCTTATTGCTTGATTTTGGTTGTTGCCTTATTTTTTTTTAAGTCAGAAGCAGAAAAATTCTTGATGCCTACAATCAGTATCCTGTTACCCTTACACTGATTCTTTAGCTTTTGCCTTCTCACAGAGCTGTTACACCACACAAGCAAAAGTAGATTTACTGGTGACAACAGTAAACCATGTTCAAGTTATAGTGCAGCATTTTTCTGATGAAGATTTCCCATTCAAGCAACACCAAGGATTTCATAGAGCTGCTGAACCTGTGTAGAGTTGCCAGACTGCAGCTGTGGCATTGCCTCTGCTCAGGGCACTAGGGTGAGCTGGGGAGAGCTGAGGGTGTAAAAGTTTGTGCTGAGGGCTAAATACTGGATAATTTCTGTGACTACTTAAATGCAGGACATTAGTGAGCTCTCATTCCAATGAAATCATAACACAGCCTCAGCTCTGAGCCAGTCCAGGCACAGCTTCCAACCTCCAGCTGTTTTATTCTGTAGCACTTTTAGCATTTCCACATCTGCATATGACTTCACGTCAAGCAATTATTAAAATTATTCCAATTAAAAAGGTGTCATATGAACCAGTTCCACTATTGCTACTGTTAAAAAGTATGAGTTATAATTTCTTCCCTGAGGAGAATTTAATGCACAAGAGAAATACAACTTCCCTGAATGTGGCTTAAAAATTTATAAGGATTGGAAAGCTTTTCTCCAAGTATCTTATATTTACAATAGTGTGATCTGTTGCCCAGTGTGATTAGCAGATCTACAGCCCTGACAGGGCTGCTCTGCTCATTTCTTAGAGGACATAAAGAATGTTAAGACACACGTTAGTGATGATTTATCTGAGTCCACTCCCGTGAAGTCACCCTGCATAAAATGCACCCAGCCACACAGATACAGGGGCTATAGTCTCCTGTGCATCGGCCATCTAGAGCATGAGGAAAATTAAAAAGCATAATATTGATCCATGTCTGTTTTTGCATTTATACAATACAGGGTGTGTGTGCTGTGGGTGTGTTGTATTTCTTGGTATAAATGAATATTTAAACCAGAATAATTGCCTTTGTATGCAGAGCATTTAGTACCTGGAACTCAAATGAGAAAGAAAAATCCATTCCCATTCCATTTATTAGGTGATGAAATTGTATTGAATTATGTCAATTCCTCTTCTCTCTCTTCATTTCAAATAATATGTTCTGTTTTGAAAGGGTAAAGTAGTGTCAAAGAGCCAGAACGGGCACCCACCACTGAGCAAATGGAGGGCAGCAAAGTGAGTGGGCTTGGGATGCTGACAAACTGTCTGGAGTAGAGGTTTCAGTTATTGCCCCTCTTAACAAACATGTAAAAAGGATTTGGAAAAAAAAATTGCACCGAAAAATGTCTCTTTCTGTGCAAATATAAACTTGCCAAAGAAACGATCAATGTGGAAATAGGAACACACAAATTTCCTAGTCATACATGGAAAAAAAAAGACTTTTTGCACACCCAAAAAGTGTGCATTTCTAGCAATTGTCTCAGAAAGAATGAATTTGCAATGCAGAAACAATATTATCTGATTACAAAGCACAGAGGATTAACATTTATTGGCAATCAGCTGGGAGGATAGAATTCATTCTCACTTTCTCAGTTCACATCAGTGAGAGATGCATCTGCAGAAAGTCAAAGCCTGTATTGATGATGTTCAGGAAAAGAGATAATTTTATTAGAGCAAATAGCTGTAAGTAGCCATGTGATTTTCAGCAACCTACAAAAGGAGCATTACAATTTTAAACTATATTATTCAGCCTCTCTCCCAACTCCTTCATCAAAAACCTCATCTCAATCTGCAAGAATCTTTTGCTCACTGGCTGCACTTTTAAATGACCAGCAATCAAGATGGTTAAGCTACACTACAAATCTAGCCTTCTGGTTATGGATTTTTAATTACTCTCAATTACTCCTTCTCTTTTTTGATCTCTTATTACTTGTTTTTGCCAAACACCATCCCAGTCCCACAGCCATTCAACTCAGCAGGAGTCATTCTATTAATGAAGTTTTGATCTGTAACAGCTTCTTTCATTTGCACTGCAGACTATCAGGATCAAATCACAGCTGAATGATGTGGTAGAACAAATTGACTCATGAACAGTGTAAAGTCTGGCTTCCAGATTACTCCTGTCCTATTTCCACCTCCATCGCTTCTCCCTGGGTAATTCCCATTTCCCCACAGCTCCATCACAGTGGTTCTGCCCTGCACATTCCCAGCCCTCCTGCTATTATTCTCTTTTCCCCCAGCAGCTCCTTCTGGTCCCCAGGCCCTTTTCCTGCCACATTCCACATCAGAGCAGCCATTCTCTCATGCTGACTGCTCTGCCCTGTGCTGTGCAGGGAGGAGTTGGCTGCAAGGCTGTTGGCTCTATGGCTGCTATAAACTCAGCTGAGAGCAAGGGAGTACTCCCTGTTTATCTCTCACTAAAGGCTCTTTGCCATGTAGCTAGCTGTCAATTCTAACAGAATATTTAGGAGCTTCACACCTTCCAGATCTCTCTGTGCTATGAAAGTAGTGGATATTTCCAAATTTGGTTGGAGTTTGCTAAAAAAAAAAATAATCAAAAGCTGCTAGGAAGCAAATGACTCACAGATGGACAATGTCATCACGAGTTGTGTCTCCTTAAAAAGCCAGACTAAATGTTCCCAGAAGAAGGTAGCAGTCTTATAAAATCACAGACCAGGTATGAATGATAGTGCACTGGCAGCCAAATCATCCATTTTCAAAAGCAGGGTCATAAAAGAAGAGTTCGTTTACTCAAGACAAGTAATTCTGATGTGCATTTGCAGCAGAGTGTGTAAAGCTCTCAAGGTTACTGAACCTGCAGTGAGGGAAGACTTGGTTCCAGCTCCCAGCCTGCAGATCATTGCAATCCCAAACAAGTGATCACAGTTAAACAGCTAATCCTGTTTATTCTAGAGTTAAGCTTGAAACAAAAGAGAAAATCTCAACTACCCTTGAGTTTTTTACCTGCAAACTGAACTGAACATTACATGTAGGCTTATGTCTTTGTAAGACTGAACTACACTCTGAAATTTGAAATGCTCAGCTTTAGGGGGAGTAATTTTCATTTTATTTTATCCACAAAGTTTACTTCCCCATTTGCCTTTTGCATCAGAAGAAAGTGAGCTTTGCTCACCAAGAGAGCTCATGCAGAATGTCAGACCATTGTCCTCTAGCTGCACATTCAACTGCTGTTTCCATCTGCAAGTTCCACTGGAGAAATAAACACACTGAGCACAACATTGCCATCAGTTAAATACCAAGCTGCCTCTTCACAAGACAGGCCGTGCATAGCTAAGCATCAAAATATGTTCCCTGTACTGTTATTATTATTATATGACAAAGAGTCCTCACATTTTAATGATGTTATCTTCTAGTGGGATGATAACAATTTAACCTGCTTCAGTGGAGATAATAAAAATTCGTGCACTTTTACACATCTCCCTGCTGTCAATACTGGATTTTTTCCACTTTTTTCTTTATGTGGGATGAATAACCATCTACCAAACACAAATAGCAACTAACAAGCTGAGATAACCCCATCAAAAATGATTATTATATGATCCTTGACTTTTTCCTCTCTGTCCTTCAAAAAACAAAAAAACTCTTGAAAGTTAACAAACTGAATTTTCTTTTTGACAGAACCACCAAACAATGCTTGAAACGCTGCCCACATCTGTGAAACTATATCTAATCAAATTCACGCCTGCCTTGGTTGCCTGGGTAACAATCAGACAGTTGCTCCTACAAACAAACTGCAAACAGCAGAAGGAAATGTGCTCTAACTGCAAGCACCTACTTCCCTGAGCTTGAGCCTTGTTAGTTGAAGAAATAATCCTATATAAAATGATCTTATTCACAAGGCAGTGGATGAATGGAGGAGGGATATTATAGTGATTGGCTCACTACGGAGGGTAAGGAAGACTTAGGAAAGGTTGTGAGCAAATGAACATAAAAGCTCAGCTCCATTTTTATCATTCTCTCCCTTTCTTCTCCCTAAGAAGCACAGCATGGCATCTGGATGTAACTATATGTCCCTGCATAAAAGGGTGATTCATTACTTCTCTCTCAGCACATAGTTGGAGTTATTGTCTCCATTTCCCCCTCGCAGCACAGGCCCCAATTGATGGGCTCCGTGTCAGGCTCCTCCTCAGCACACAGAGAAGAGATGGCTCTTAAGGATGTATAGAGATGCGATAGGCGCTGCAAAGGCCCTCGTTTCCACAGCAACAGGGATCATGCAGGAGCTCCGAGCCAAACTTCATCTCCACCCCATTCCTCCCCCCTCCGTCTGGCCACACAGGTTTCCTTCTTCACGCTCCCCAAGGCGCTTCCGGGGAATCCGGCCCCGTTTGGGCCGTGAATGTCCCTCACACACTGGAGTGCAGGGGCTCTATAGACAAGCACTGGCTTCAGGGCTCACATGATTTTCTGACAAGCCAAGTTTGTTAGCCTCAAGCATTCAAACATTGTATTTTAATAAGTAAGATTTACTTATATGAAATCTCGAGATTTGACTAATGAGTGTATTTACATGGCATTTAATTTGACTTCTGGATTACAAAGCTTAACTCTTTTCACATTAAAGTTGGCTTGAAAGTTAGACAGGTATTTTTTGGTGGTGGCGGTTTAAATTAACAAAATTGTAAGCTGCTTACAAAAGAAGTCAGACCCAGGACAAAAAAAGATCAAAACAAGTAATCATTAGGATAATATTCATAGTGGCATGCTATGAATTAGGCATATTGCAGCTGTCCTGTAACACTGGTTTATAAAAGGAAAGAAAACAGAATTGTCAAAGGGCTGCTACTTATTGAAACCTGAATCAATGACCTGCTAAAAGTAAGTGCTGCAGAAGAACATTTACTGCAGATTTCCCCCTCTGCTATGTACAGGCTAAAGCCCCTAAATAGTGCCTTACATCATGGGCTTCAAGTTGGTGGGTGTAACTGCAAAACTGAAATCATCACTAAAAAAACAAATATAAAGATGCCAAGCTGACTTCCCGGTCACAGAAGCAGAACTGACAGAAACAAAAGTTGTGTGGGACAGGTTCATCAGCAGTGTGGTTACTTATTTTGCCAGCAAATAAGCCTGTTGCAGCAGCAAGGATCAGATGCTGGCTGCTCCTCACGGTCAGTTTTTTCCACCAGATTCACAGCTCTGTTTATTTTGGGGAGTTTGCTTTGCCTCTGAGCAGCAGTAGCCATCCATTACATAATGCTGGGCTGGATACATAGCACAGATTAACAGAAACCAGCTCTGAAGTTAATGTTTTCTTCATCTTTACACTCGTCATGCTTGTATGGCAGAGAGATTTTGTACAAAAAGGCCTCAGCTCTGTAATGAGATTGCAGGCATGCGTGCACATGTACATTCTCACCCCCCTACTGCAATCACCTGGCAGGGAGCTCCCAAATTCTCTTAGACCCCCATGTAATCCCAAATCAAAGACAACTACTGACCATAGGGTGTTTAATTTTTACCAGACAGGGGGACTAAAAGGTTGGTAAAAGAAAGCTTCTTACTCCCTCAGGCTTTGAAACAACTCTGTCTGGGCTCTGGAGGAAAAGCAGAATTTCTGCTTCTTGGTGCCTTACTTTAAAATGCTTTTTCTAAGGTAATGTCATGCTTTTGATCAAGAGAAACTGTCCGACAACACCTCATCTTTTTCCTCCTTCTCAGACCACAGATTACCTATGTGTACATTAATCAGATTGCAAAACAGCGTGCCCAGGACTGGACCAGGGGCAAGGATCATCTCCTGCAGACACTGCCAGCACTGCCCTTGCAGCTACTGCAGCGCCAGCTTTGAACAAATGTCCCGCAGCTGCTGGCTCTGGTGGCTGCTGCTGATGAGCGTTTCCATATCAAATCAGATACAGAGGAAAACACCAACAGAAAGTTGAGAACACGAGCAAAGAAATAATCATTAGCCATAAAAGCAAGAACAGCCCTCAAGTCCCCAGTATTAGAGCATCCACCTCATCTGCCTCTGCTGGCCTTACCTATAAGGATTTGCTATGTAAGATGAAGAAACTGTCATATGTACTTACAGAAATCAGCAACATACTGAAGTATTGGATTTTTTAAGGACTGCTTTTTGTTTTCTGTTTTTTTATTCCAGCTCTGGAAAAATGGTGGGCAATCTTCAATTTCATAAAAATTTTCCCTACAGGCTTTTACATACATATCAACCTGAAACAGATTATCTGTTTTCCAGCACTGAAAAATTAGATTCTTCCCAGTGGTTTAGCAATAAACACTTAGAAATTATTTTAAGCTTATTACAAAGCAAAACACTTCGATGTTTAGTGCAGTTTGAAGAACACTTTCTTTCTGAAAAGTACGTTTTTTATTTCTTCCCTGCCCCCATAGTATGGCTTTCCAGTTCTAGAAAAAAGCCAACAGGTTATGATGATACCCATGTGCTCTTTGGGAAAGCATCAGGAAAATGAAAGTTGCCTATTGTGGCTTTTTCCATGAGAGACCTGGGCTTTTTTGTTTGTACATCTTTTACTTATTGCTGAGGTATGTTATAGTATTTGCTGGGCAGAATTTCTAAACCTAACTTGAAACTGAATGGTTAAAATGAATGAATGAACAAGACTTGAACCTAGGAAGTAGAAACTGAGGCAGAGTATGTGTACTCTGAAGCAGTAGGGAAACAGATGCCACTAGAGTCCTAGAACTCCTCACTGTGTCTAAGAAGAAAAAAATCTCAACAAATTAGTGCTAAATTAAAGATATCTTTAGGAAACTGCCTTATGTAGGGAATTGTGCTAAGAGACAGGAACAATAAGGAGATATGATACAAATAAAAGATAAAAGGTATGATACATAGACATTAAAGTTTGTTTTAAAAATCACATTTCTGTGGGACAGTTTACTATTTACACTTACAATGAGGAACCCTGGGACATTTAGTACCAATATCACAATTTCTTTAAAACTAACTAACTCATTACCTCAAACAACATTCTCTATGAAGAACAAGCTTCTTTCAGCAATTTGCTGCCCCCTTCACACCTGACTTTAAATATGAAGTTGGGCCAAAGTTACCCTGGCCATTCAAGCCAAAAACCAACAGCTGTTGTTATCTTATTGCAAAAGTTCCATACCTTCTTGGTGATTTCTCCCAGGCAGCTCCTCACAGCACTGACTCCACAGCACAGCCAACAAACTCCAGCTTCCTCCTCAGCCAGCTACCCCACTCTTTTGTAGCACTCATCCTCATTGGACACAGCTGTGGCCTGTTAAGGGCAGGCCTGTTCCCAATCTTTGGTGATTAGCACAGCTGCAGCTCCTCAGGGGTGAGATTGCCCTCTGCACTACTCTCTTACATTCTATCCCCCCACACAGCCATCCACCTTTACTATAATCACAACAACAGAAAGTAGAACTTACTACTGAACATTATTTCATAAAGTTGTAAGAGCATTACTTTTACTTTTTATCTCCTGCACATATGTCCCAGGGAGAATTCACAGTCTGTGCTTCCCATTTCTGGAAACAAGGCACTTTACTTTGTAAACACTGGTCATATGCATCACTTAGGTATCCGTGGTTACAAAGATGTAAAGAGCTCTTGAATTACATCCTACTTCTTTTCCAGCTTCTGTGTCTCTGAGGGTTGCTGCAGCAGCAAAAACCGTGGGTCTGAACCAGAGTCTACCAAGGCTGACAAGGAGATGACATTAAATACAAATCTGAATATCTGAATAAATTAGGCAGCTGGTACAACCCCAGCTGGTCTTAATTTATATGCAGAGTAAGCAAGGAAAGAGGAGAGAAGAAGGCATTAGAGACTACACAGGATTTTCCAAGCCCACATCACCTTTCCATGGTATCAAGTGGAAAAACCTGTTACTTGTTCTTCCAGCACATTGCACTTCCATGGACACCAGTGACACTGCAGAGCCTGGACCCTCTTTGAAGGTCATCCTGGGGCTGCTCAGGTCAGTGGAGCTCTGCTGGCCCCACCAGATGCAGGAGAGGCTGTCAGAGGTTCTCCAAGCCAAGCCTCCCTTTGCCATCCCCACAGTGAAGCAGGGCTAGGAACAGGAACATCCTCAGCTTCTTTGCCAGGGGGCACTCCCCTGTTGCATACTGGTAGAGATGTTATAAAAGAAAGGCCTTATAAAATGTGGTTTAGGTCCTTCTCTTCTAGCTAACAGTTAGCTTGTAACTTCCAGTGAGAAAAATCATAAGAATGAAAACAGTTAGCACAACAAACTATTCTGGTAAGAGAACGGTTTGCACCTGTGAAAAACAAGGAATCTGTCCCATGGGAATCTGTGAAAAAAACATGTAAACTATCCAGGAATAGAAAGATTTGATGGACATGTATAATGCCATTTACTAACCGATGAATTGAATAGCAAGAAAGCTACAAACCAATTAGAGGTATACACGAGGTCTTGAAAACTGTATAAAAATGGGCTGTGACATTAAAAATTGGCTTTTCCTGCCTGAAGAAACTGAGTCCTGTCTGCTTATTACTGCAACATTCCCCAAAACACATCCAGTGAAATTCAGGAAGATGTCCACTGGTGCCCTTTAAGTGGGTACAAAGAAAAAAAGGAGGGTGAGACTGGCACTCCCTGGATTCCTTTTTCTGCACTCTGGGTTAAATGAAGGAACTTCACCATTCACATACTGGAGTTAATTACCCAAAGAGAATAAAGTGCTGTTCAAGAAGCTGAAATTCACTGTTTTTACAGAGGTTAATACATGCAGTGGCTCATTCCAAGCTATGATGTTCTAAAAATGAAGGTGATCTTGTGTTCTGGCACCACAGTTTGAAAATTGCTGTTTAGTCTTGGATCAGAGAAGAGCTTGATGACACCTTGCTGTAAAAATAAAGTGATAGATTTGGGTCTGCATTTTACAGTCCCACAACACTGAACTTTGATATTTCTTAGGCAAGCTTTCTGTTTGAGGTTTGGAGATGGTTTTATTGTTTTTTCTCTCCTAGAAAAGGTTTGTTGCTCATATTCAACCTCTGAAATCTCTTGTGCACGCCCTGTCATACTATTTTTCAAAACCAGCATTTGATCTTGTGAAATAAATAATATGAATAATTTATGAGAAAGACATTTTAAAGCCCAAATTCCACCCTTCCTTTCCTACTCCTACTTTTTCATTTGGCATTAAAGCTATTATAAACAGGCACATTTTGGTAACAAGCTAGACTGCCTGTGGATAGCAGGAGTACCATCAGTTGGAGAAGCAAAACCACACACACAAAAAAAACAACCCTTAAATATAATACTGGAACAATAAATATTGCTAAGACAGTATTGATTCAGTGTACTCTTGAAATATGCAAAGCTTTTAATTCCATGCTCTCTCACTCTTTTTCCTTAAGACCATATTACACTAAGTCATAGACCTGAGACCTGACAGAACAGCATTTAAATGTCACTGCCAGCATTAGCAACACTCTCAGGTCTGTGAACAAAAACAATTTACTGTAAAAACGCATCTCCACAAATCTGTGTTCCCAAGTTAGCAATTTGTATGAGCCATTATTTAATATTTTTTAAAAGCATATGACATATTGCAAAACCTTAAACTTACCACATTGTTTCATGTGTGACAGACTGTGGTCATAATTTTATACCAAATTCTAACATACTAACAAGAGTTTTTGGAATCTTTCAATCCCACAGCATGTCTGGCTGCTCTTTGATAAAGGGGAGTGGTTTTAAGGATCCATGAACAGTTTGTGTCTCCACTGGCTCATCAGAAATGCCATCAGAAGAGGAGCTTTCTGCTTCAAAAGCCCTACAGCACAGACTGGGTGATAAGCTAGAAAAAGAGCCCTGCTCACTGCACACAGACCAGGCACAGCTGTTTCTTGGTGACAAATGAGGAAGAGCTGATGTTCCTCAGTTGTGTTCCTTGTAGGTAATGAGATAGCACCAGGGATGAATAGTTGGGGTGATGCTCCCTGCAGAGAGGCTTGTACTCTCCCCTGGTCAGTCTCCAAATCTACAGATTCCCAGGGAACTCAGAATCATCTTGAGGCCTGGAAGCATTTAGCTCTGCCCCTTGCTTGCTTTGGAGTCCACCTTTCATCAGGATTCTGCTCTTACAGCTCTCCTGAAGTCATGGAAGAACACCAGGGTAAATTAGCCCATCTGTTTTCATCTGGCAGGCATTCAGCAAGGCACAGTTCAGCAAAGTGCTTAAATAAATGCTTAACCTTAAGCTTGCTATTAAGGACCTAAGGAAATGCTTTCCTGGATTAAGAACAAGAACTACTGAAAAATGAAGGAGATGTTGATTGTCTGCAGCACAGTCAGGGGCCTGACAACACAGAGAGGGAACCACTTTCAGGGTTTGCCAAGGTCTGTGTGTGAGGGATGGGACAGTCAGGGAAGGTGGTGGCCATGTGTGGCCACAGAACAGGACACAGATTGTGGCACGGAGCTTTCACATGCCACGTTCATGACAAAATAAAAATAGGAATTGCACAGAACTGCTTTTTGACAATGTTTAAGGTCTACTGGCTTGTGTCTTGGGCCATCTCACCCTCCAGATATTAGAGGGGCACGAGTCCCAGGGAGGCACAGAGGCAAAGACCTGAATTCCCAGGTGTGCAGGGACAACTGTGCTGCCCATAGGTGTTGTCTTATATATCAAGAGTTCTATTATCAATATAGTGCAAGTCTCATATCCTCAGAGTTCCATACCTCCTCAATGTTTCTTGTAGGCAGCTCCTCTAAGCACTGATTGTTCCTGGTCCTTGCAGCAGCCATCTGACTCCAGATCCCACCAATCCACTCTTTTATACCACTTGTTCTTACTGGCTACAGGTGTGGCCTGTTAAGATCAGGCCTGCTCCTAATCTTTAGTAATTGGTTCAGCTGCAACTCTTTGGGGGATAAGATTCCATTCTACACCACCTTCATACTGTATCCCCCTACACATTGGTGAAGGGGGCACAAGAACAGGGGCAGTGCCCTGTGCTGTCACCTCAGCCCCTCACACTGCTCTGTGCTCCCCCAGCCATGGGAGGTAGAAGCAAACAGCTCCAATTTTCTGTGATGATTTGGGTAGTGAAGATCCAGGTGGCAGCTTCTCTACAGGTTCAAAATAACTCTCCCTTTGCAATACAAATACTGCCTGCAGGTGTTTACTCCTGCCTTTCTGCAAACTAAAATGAGACAGCACGTTTGCACATGACTAATCTCTTCATAATGCATTTTACCTCCTGCAAACTGCTTATAAATGTAATTATTTTTCAAAAGACTGAGAAATCTGCCAGATCTTTATATATAGGTCCTTGTGGATGATGCAATCCATCACCTTTCCAGTAAAGAACTATACAAAATAAAATATTTAACTGGTGATAAATTAAATATTAATGGCCAATGCATCACAGACATCTCCAAATGTTTACACGAGTATGTAAGTTAGTGCTTATTTTTGTAACAGCTCAGGCTGTTCTCACCTATCTTGCCTGCTCACTGCTTCATAGGCCTGTTAGCCATCCCATGGACCCAAAATCACCTCTAAGCAAAAATTCCAGCTCCAGAAGTTCAAACTCAAGTTGTTTCAGTTCCTCCTTCTGCATCCCTTAAATATACCCCCACTTTACCATGAGCTTCTGGGTTTCTTGGCTTGCCTGTGTCTGTCTCCATCACCCACACTGAGTTTTTACTTGCATTTGGAGGTCGTGGTGGCACAAACTGAAATAATTTACCCCTGCTTTCATTCACTCAAGAACAAACCCAGCGTTCCTCTGCTGGGGAATCTGCAGAGGTTCTGTGGGAAGTTTGGAGCTGGCAAAGGAGGGGAGGCTGAGGAGGCTGCTCAGGCAGCTGGAAGGGGCTGTGTAAAGAGCAGAGCATCCTGCTGGGGTAATTAGAGAGCTCCTACCAGATTTATTCCAAGATCAAGGCCCTGAACTTATTTAACTCCTATATCTTTGAAAAGCTGCACACTTAAAATACCAGACAGCTGGAGAAGTACTTTGGCAGCTTGGGAGGGGAGTTTGGAAAAAGTCAAAATTTTCCTCCCCAAAATCAATTTGCTGACAAAGAGCATTAGGTCATCTGGGACAGATGCTGTCTCTCATGGAAATCAGTGGGGCTTTAAATCCTGCAATTTTTTCTCAACACCAGAAAAAGATCCCCATTGTGGCAGTTCACACAAATTCTTCCACTGACTTCTCTTGAGCAAGACAAAGCAAAAAGGATATAGAGTTTCCCTTTTTAATCCCCTTCAAAATAGCTCAGGCATGTATGATGGAAGTAGCTGGGAGAGGTAATTGCTGCACAGTGGGCCAATTACTCACATACTTCAAAACAACCCAAAACTCCCACCTGCTATGAGTGAAGGGCTTAAAAAGTGTTGGTTATGAAACAGATAGAAGCATCATTTCAGACCTACATAAGCATCAGTTTATTTTTTTTTTTTAAGTCTTACTACAAATTATCATTAACCTAAATGTGGCTGTTAGCTGTGACTGGTATTCTTAGTGTGGGGTTGGTTGGTTTTCTTTTAACTTGAAGCTCCTGTTTCAGATGAATTTTAAAGAGTCCAACCTCTACAGGAAACTGAATTTTGGAATATTTGTGTAGTGCAACTAAAGCCATGAAGGTCCCAAGGTTCACTGGTTCTTTAGAGACCTGCTGTGGTGTTAATATGACTTAACATGGCCTGTAAAGGTTACAGACATGGGGAGATATCCTTTACAGAAAGGATTTTCTTTGTTTTCCTTGGATATTTTCTTTTTTAACAAAAAAAACTCCTCTCATGATGAAGATCAACTATAAACTATTCCACATAGTTTGGGTTGAGTTGGAGTCTCCTTGTGATAAGTCCAAGTAACAGAAACCCTTCTTCACTCTTAATTACAGTAGCAGTGTTGGGTGTTGCTGCATTAAACTGACCTTTGGCTCTATGTTAGCTGTGCTAAATAAATAAAAAAATCACAATTTCCCAGTAACAAACACAAGCATATCTTATCATTCACAGTATGAAGTTGTTACTACAGTGCCATCTTCAGTGCATTACATAAAGTGGAGTTTTCCTGTAGAGGATTTTTTCTTTGTTCTTTATGGGTTGGAAATGGATTAATAGAACTCCAAATGCAGAGGAATGAGTGAAAAAGAAAAAGGTGAAAGCCTTCTCTCTCTGTTAAAAAGAAAGGGAGTGTTGCCATTAAGAAAATAAACTATTTTACAAGAAGCACATGTAATTATTAGGCAAAGCAATCTGAATCTGGCCACCACAACAGGTTTTGAGGTAAAAAATGGTTGTGCTCATTTACTGCCAGTGACACTCAGCAATACCACATGGAAATGCAATTTTGTACATGCACATGCATTATATTTAGAATATTACCAAACCATTAGAACTGTTAATACAAGTTTGAGGGTATACTATTTACAGACAGGGAAAAACATGTGTCTCCACACATCTGGGCTAGCTGTACTGTGGGGGAAACCTGATTTGGTCAAACAAATTCTTCCTACCTGGTCCCCAGAGTTTAGACTGGATCCAGCAGTGAAGATGACTTCTCCTCTTGCAAAAGGGACTAGCCCACATATTGAATAGCAGACAGCCAAGGAGAGTCTTAACTTCTTGATTGCAGAGCTCTTGTGTTACTTTTCCGCCCTGCAATGCTAAAAGAAGGATGTTACTGAGCCCTGCTACAGGCTTGTTCCTTGGCCCAAGGATGCTGTGGGCCATGGCACAGGTGTGCTCCAGAGAGTAAAGAAGGGACTCTGGCAAAGGTCACTGCCATGCTCCTGCTGTCTCTGAGTGTATCTAGCCCATGATAACTCTAGTTCTAGCTCATTGCAAATGCCTGCAGAGTGGGTGTGAATTCATGGTGTTGCCTCAGCCCCATAGAACACTGAAAGGCACCTGGGCAAACTGACCTTGGCCATGCGTGATGCCACTGGGAATTCTGGTGTGGAGAAAGGAAACAGGAGCTGAGGCCAACTCCACATCTCAGTCCCACAGCTTGTCAGCATAGCAAAAATGGCCAAATGTGCCAATGACACTGGAAAACATGAGTGGTTTTATTATTATAATGCAGATGTTCTTTTGGGAGGGAATGTATTTGCTTCTCTTTTTCAGGCTTACGTGTTTTCTTGCAGATGGCTCAGAGTTGTATCGCTCTGTACAGAGTAAACAGGTCTATTTAACAGCTGAAGAAGAAAAGTCTACAAAGAGGAAAACACAGCTTATCCACTCTCAATGATATTCCTCAATCTGAACAATAGGGCTCTGTGCAGAGTACAGTGCTACTTCCCTTTTGAAATGGATTGTATGCTGATAATACTCATCATTTGCATGCTGCTTTCATTTTGAAAGCACATTACAAATGTATAGGAATCCTTACCAACACACTTTACAATTTATAATCCTTACTATCTTTGCTGTCATAAGTGGTATAAATGACTTGACAAAGCTACACAGAGAAAATGCATCACACTGTTGTTTTGTTGACCAATATAGCAAAATCATAAAATCATGCTCATGGCATAGCTCCAACAGATGAATGAACTCCAGATTCTAGGAGAAGCTACTTAAAAGATAAAACCTCTTATGGCATCCACAGCTTATATTCTTGAGAAAGGATTACAAAATAGGGGCCTCATTTCTTGGTACAAACCAAATTTTCCCAAATTAATTCCTAAATATTTCACTTGTACTTTCTGAATATTTCACTTCATTAAGGCAAAAGTAATTTTCATTGAACAAAAAGAAATCTTAAGTCTAGGTTATTCACGATGATTTTGCTCTTTATTTTCTTAAAAAACATGAGAATTAAAAGCAAAACTTTTTTTCCCAGACATTTGGACCCAATTTCCTGATCAAATTTGTAAATTTGTTGAACTGATCATAGAATTAAAAATCTTTGCAAGTATAAAACAGTGCAATGACATGGTGATATTTAAGAAGGAAGCCATATGAACCCCAATTATTTCGAAGTGCTAAGCTCATCCAAAAGATCACCCCTTGTATGAGATTTGTATTCTTGTTGCTCACCAACCTCATCAAACTGCAGGCACAACTCAACAGGAGCTGAAAGTCTGGTCCTGAGGAATGCCTGCTGATGTAACTTCCATTAAAGCAAACAGAGAGGCAACATTCAAAACCTTGCACTTCATTCCTACCACACAAAAGGCAGAAAGACCTTGAGGATGAATCTTTGCATTGTGTCCTGAGCTGCACATCTAAGTGCCTTGGCACCCAGGGGCATGTTCTAACCCAAGAATGGAAGTTGAAAAGTTGCATGCTAAAAATATAAACACAACTGCTTTCTTCCTCTCTCTCTTAGTAAAATACTTTAATAGTACTGATATTAACCAACAATGTTACCATTCTTTAAAGTACCCGGACTTTTCTTTTTCAATCTGGAAAAATACAAATTCAGCCCATTTTGCTTTTCAGAAAAAAAAAAAAAAAAAAAAAAAAGGAAAAAAGGAAAAAAAAAGAAAAGAGAAAACATTCTCCTACCCTTCTCCACAAAACTATTTTTGGGTATAAGCAAACACAGACTGCACATACACAAGACTGGTGACCTGGAGCCTTATTTGCAGTGTATAGACAAGAATACCCTGCTGAGAAGGACTAACAGGATCTATGAAATCCTGCCAGGGAGCAAGAAAATCTGCTGTATGGTATATCCTTTCCTGCAGTTTCTTGCAGTGAAGAGCTCAAAACCTGTCAAAACACGCTGCCCTTAGTGACTCTGCTCATTGAGATGTACATCCTGCACAGCGTCTCATGTTCAGATGTGAGCACTAATGTAGCACATGAAGGAAGCCCCTACCAAAGCCACTGCCCAGCAAACACTGGGCACAGACTGACCCCACACCCAAACAGCTCCCAGTGTGCACAAAAATGTATCCACATCCTAGTTAAAAGCATCCCTGAGAAATGTGTATCACAGCTGGTTTAACCTGAGCGATTTGTGCAAGACTTTTCAGCGAACAGTGACACCAAAGCCTGGCTCAGGTAAGTGGGTGCAGATGTCTGTAGGATTTAGCCACAGACTGTCAGAATTCAATTGACTGAACCACATTTCCTTTACAATGCACAACTTAAAGTCATGGAAAGCCACAACTGTCCAGCTTCAAAAGCTCAGCACAAAACTTCCCAACAGAAGCTTAAACAATTTCCTACATTTCTGTTTTGGATCACATACACCATCTGATGTGACTCAGAAACCATCCAGGACAGGCTCTTAGTTTGCCTTTTTTAGCTGTTTTCTAGGAACTGACAAATCCCACTCTTATGCCTCTTTGGAAACTGCCATCAACCCAAGCCTAGAAAAACCCTTCAGCTGTAAAGGACTGGCTCACCGAAGGAGAAATGAGAGCATGGAGTGGGAGGATGCTCTGCAAGGTCATAGTGCACACATTTCCAGGAAATCACATGAAATTAAACCAAGAAATGAAATCCTCATGGATGAGGGAAATTTAGGAATATTCTTTGTTACTCTACTGTAACAAAATGTCAACTACTCCATTTAGAGATCACTTTCTGTTTTCTGGTCAAACAAAGACCAAAAAGAAGTAAGGTACCATTTGTCACCCATCAGAGTTGTACTACACTATGTTAAGCCTTCCCATACATGCATTCAAAAAATTCAGATTTAGTAAAAGCTAGGACTTTTTTTTTTTCCTTATCCAATCTTTCTTTGTGCTTTTGAAGAATTATTTATGGAATTATTACTGAGGGAATGGAAATTCAATATAACTCAGTATCTGTCTGTTACCAGTGACTGGTATTTTAAAAATAACAGACTGAAATGTACTGCTTTCAGACAATGAATTAGTTATCTCGAGTATTGATGGTGAATACAAATAAAATTAGCAATGAAACAAAGATATTTGCAATGAACTCCCTACTTAATGGAAAACAAGAGCGGAGTAACTTTGCTCCATTACAGGGAGAAAGTAAATTGCATTGTTAAGAAAGCATTCCTATTTTATGTGAGATCTACCCCAAGTGTATGTATAAACCAGCAAATTTATATAGTTTTGTACCCATAGTACTGCTCTGGGATGCCAACAGCTCTTGAATCACTGCAGAGTTCCACTGACATCAAACAAACAGGGCTGCACTTGGTCTGTGCTCTCCCTACAGTTGTTTGAAAACAGTAACAGCTTTACCACACAAATCAACAGAGTATAAAGCAAGATTATATTACTTTTCAAGTCAAAAATTACTTATTTTTATTTCAATGATGGATAGATCTTGTACTTTTGGCTTTTTCTTTCACTAGAGTAACAGTGAATTTGACTCCATTGAAGTCTGTTCAGTCAGTCTGGATTTACATTGGTAAATTTTTGAGAAGAGTTTGTCCCTGAGCAACAATATTCTTATTTTTGTTTTCCAACATAGCATCAACCATAATACATAAGGATGAGTGAATCGAAATTGGAAATAAAAACTAATAATGACAAAACATATTAACAGAAAACTCTCAAGTTCCTCTGCATTCAGAAAAGCAGTGCACACTTATTACCAAAACATGAATAATTAATTCCTGGCTCTTGAGTTTTTCTTTAGAAAGAAATTATACGGAATATTATATGTAGGCCTTTCTCAACTAATGCTGTGGGTTTGTTCCTAATGTTACACTTCAACTAGAAGTGAAAAAAATCTGTATCAAGTCCTGATTTTCCACTCCATATCCTATTCTGATTCACATTCACTGCCATTATAATGCACGTTAAACCCCGCACAACAGGGAATGTTTAATCTAAATGTAATTCTGTTCCTGCTCTTCTCCCTTGCCACGAAGATTTTTGTAAGACTTTGTAAACCATTTTCACTACAAAATATAAATTATTTGGAAGTTAAACTACCTAAGGATAGATTTACAACTTCCAGTTATAAAATTAACCTAACCAAATGAAATGGTAAATGGATTGGTGTTTTTGCTTCTTCTAAGGAAAGATTAACTTTTCTTTCCTCTGAAAAATTGTTATTGAAAATGACTAATAAGAAGGCAGCAGAATCAAAGCAAATGCCCCTAACATTATGTAATTGTTCCTCTAAGCACTTCTGGGTTGAAGAACTGAGAATCCAACTGAAAACTAAATTCTGCTTGTGGTAGTAATGGAAAAAAAAGTCACTGATTTTGGAGGGATTATTTGCATGACAGGGGGAAGGAAGATTTTGTTGGACAACAGAAGATGAGAAAAGCTTTCTAAAACAGAAAAAAATTTTGATGTGGTTAGAAAACATTACTGCATAACTGCTTTACAGATTCTCTCTCATCCATACACAAATAATACATAAGAGAATATCACAGGCACTTAACAAAGTCTAGTTTCAGAAATACAATAGTACCAAATAATTTTATTAATATTTCATACAAATTTTGAAGTCAACACTGACTAGTATTTTGATATTGATGAAGGCAAACAAAATTAATAAACAATAGGTTTCTGTGTTTTACATTGGACTGGATGTCATAAGTAACTACCTAAATTATAAACTAACCTAAAATAGTAATGATCAGAACAGGGTAAAGCCAATACATTTTGTTTTCTTTACTTTATTTCAAAATAGAGTGATTATAAATACATTCTTGTTATATTTCCTTCCTAACTCTTTGGATGCAACCAAAAAAAAAGTCTCACTGTGCTCATTTCATACAATATCAACATACAAATCATGCAAAAGATATTATAGATATTATACCACCATCAAGTTCTGGATGTTTTTTCTTGATTCTGAAACATTTGTTAACATTATTCACAAGGCCATGCCTTTATAATTTATATCATCATTATGGCTTTAAAAAAAAAGCATTTAAAAATATATTTATACTAGATTGTTGCATTATTGTCAATCTTGAACACTAAATGCAAAACATAAATCACCTGTTCTTGTGTTCTTGCACCGCGGTATTTGCTTTCTGATAAAATTGCACAATTCTTTTTTCTTTTTCAAGGAAACGAGTACACTTTATTGATTTCATTTAAAAATGGAAACTTCTTTATAATACAATGGAGACAACAGATTATGCCAACACCTTCACTGATTTAGTTTATGTCTATGGGTCTTAACAGCCATTTTACAAGCATGGCCACTCAAACCAATATAATGAACAGACAGACCCGTTAAGCCACACCCAAGAGTCACCTTCTCAGAAAGACTGACCAGAGATTTGAATGGACATCACACTAAAACTGCTGTGCAGACACATACACCGTTTCCAAACATGGAGAAAATAAACTGACACTAAGGTTGCCATTCAAAGTAACAATTTCACAGAAAAATAGTGTTTTGCCAGCTTCTGCATTCTTCACTCACACTATTATGCCTACATATTGCACCATACATTGTAAAACATTTAGGGACAATTTCTACAGGAAGGTCCAGATTGTGCAACCTTTACTGATGCTGGTGAACCTACACTCAACTGCATAACTCCAGAGAAGTCTCTGGGCTCTATGGATTATATACAATGGTTCTGAGCTGGCTTGTTCTGAAGTCAATGACAAAACTCTAGCTAAGCCCCACTCTTGGGCAGGTATCTAATTATTATCTCATTAATAGTATCTCAGCACATGATTTAGGTTGAGGTGAAATGCTTTACTGGAATTGGGGCCTCAGTGATCAGCAAACTCTGACCCAGTGTAATGGTACAGCATAACGGTTCAGTTCTTTTGATCAGTAAACAGAAGACACCACTCCAAAAACCAAAAAAAACCTCAAACAAATTAAAAATACCAAACCAAAACAAAAACCCAGAAAGAACACCCCCAGAAAACCTCACAACACAAAATGAAACAAAAAAACCCTCATTTTTTTAGCCTAGGAAGGTATGATCATTTATCTCTGTTCTTTTGACTCAGGGCAGCACAAGTCACAAGCACATCAGTTTTACCATCACTTAGAAATATTTCCTTACTTGCAATTTTTAATATTTTTAGCACATTGCTCTCAGGAGGATCACACAGGACATGCCAGTGAGTGTGTCAGACACCTTCTGCTTTGGCAAACCCCAGTGAACTTGGACTCATCCTCGAGGCCACACAGCTCTGTGCAGAGCAGACCAGGACCTGTCACTCTCAGCCTACTGAAGGAGCCAGCAGAGTCCACCTGGTCAGTGCACCACGGACACTCCTTCATCCACAGACAATAAATGAACTCACATGTTCTCATCCAAACCTTAGCCATGCATTATTGCATCATTGGTCAACCAGGAGCTTTTTATGCCAGAGCTGCGTGTGTACGCAGGATCCATGTCCTCAAAATCCCCATGACATTCTGAATCAAGTTAATTATTGTGCATGGATAGAGGCAGCTTTTTAAAGAAACTCAGCCATTAATTCATCTCTTGCAATTTTATTATCTGAAGTCATGTATATACTGTGCAGTATGGAGAAAAATAATAAAACCAGTCTCTTTCTAAGCCAAAAGAGCATAAACAAATGTCTGAAAGTAGAGAAATGTTTTGTTTGCTTTGCCTTAAATAAAGAAGCAGTGCTTTTTTTTTTTTTTTGGTCTGTTTTGATAAAAATATACTGCAGGCTGTTTGCCAAGTATCATTCCAGAATAAAAATTTCAACTCAGTGTCACAAAGCACTGAAATTAGAGGTTTATATTGGAAATAGCTGACACAGCCTTCTCCACAGTATTATTATTGAGTCTTGCTCTAATTTTTGCTAGCTTCAAATTCATGAAAAATGTTCATGTTTATATCCTACTATCTTAATTGACTAATGTATTGATTATAAAAGGTAAGGAGGGGTAAAGGTTCTGAAAGCAAAGGAGATAAGAGGGCCTTATCCAAAGCTCATTGAGTCAAAGAAATTTTGTTAATCTCATCACATAGATTTGCTCTAGGATGCTTTACCAATGTATCTCCATTCTCATGTCAAAGTACCATCTATCAGTGAGATACAATGGGGATTTTCTATTCTCCTACCTTTTTTCCTGGCTATTCAGATTCAGCTTTCACAAAGGCAAGCTTTTACTCCCTAGTTATGAGCTACACAGTCCTCTGAACTGAGACCACTATATCCATTTTGCACTGTGGTTTTGAACAGGATTTGCCATATTGTTCACTGCTCTGATCACATTTTGCTGACTAAATGCAGCCAGAGAGATAAGAACAGAAAACTTCTGCATGTACAATAAAAATATTCCCCTTAGCATGAATTCCTGTAAATGGTTGTGAAAAGTATTCAGATTAAGCTGTAGAGACCTGAAAAGCAAGAAAACTGATGGCAAGTAACAGCCTGGGACACAATACTAAAAAACTAATCAATCTATTTTAAAATGCACCATTGGTAAAAGATCTGAAATAAGGTAATATGCTAATCTCACGAGAATAGTACAGAACAATTTTATTATTATTATCATTATTATTATTATTATCATTATTATCTGATCACTTAATTCTGGATGATGCTATACATTACATCCCCGGTTGCTGTTTGGTATATTGTTCTGGTTTTATTTATACTGAATGATTAATGCATTGTGATCAGGAAAACAAGTCAGGCATATTAAATACATATTAAGGAGTACATATTTTTTTTCCTATGTAGTATACAAAGTATTTCATAAATATGAATTATATTACAAAAATAATTTCTGCTACGCTCACACAGTAAGCACTTTGACAATTTTGGACAACCTGTTGGGGTTGCAAGAGTTTCACATAACTGAGAAGGAACTCTAGTTTTAATTGGAGATGAGTCTTAGAACAGATTCTGCATAAATATCAAATATTTTCTTCAGATGTCACGAATACTGCAGAAGTCAGATGAACTATTTTCTTTCTTTCTTTCCTCTTTTTTTAAATTTTCTGTATAGACATGTATGCTTCAAGTGGTCAGATTTATTTCATAGGTATGTAATGCATGGTATATTTTAAACACAATTTAACATTATAATTCCAGTGGTTTCAAGATGCAGCCCATAAATGTAACCAATTTACACATACTATTGAATGTTCTCTCTTTGCATGCTTGTTACTTTCCAGGTAAGCTTTAAACAGTGCCATTAGAACACCACAAATCAAAGGATTACTCCAGTTCCACCAACTTAAATCCACGTGCAGGATGAAGGACCCAGCTGAAGTACAAATATCAGTACCAGGTTTCCTGTGTTTGTTCTAACAAATCACAAGGAGACGATGGTTTGCATTTGAGATACAAAACATATATGCCTCTTGAGGTTAAATTCAGTGTAACGTGTATAAAGCATCCCTTTGGCAATAGAGTTTGCAGTATCCCTACAGGATTCCACGGGGCATGAGCTTTATGGAGTAAAATCTATTAAGGAAATTCTCCTCTACTTGACAAATCATACGCAGCTACAGTTAATCAGACACCCTTGGATACACCTGCCTCTATGCCTATCAATATAATATAGTATTTGGAAGTTAAAAGTCAACAAAAGGCACTTTCATCATTAAATAAATGTCCTCTGTAGGCAATAAGATTGTATGACCTATATTTTATTCAAAGCTGTTTGTTCTTCAAGGACTTGTAGGTAGTCAGGTGAACCTTGAAGTTTAGCTTTTAGTTCAAAATATTCACTTTTTCTTTGTTCTACTACAATTTTACTATGATTACCACCTATTAGAGATTTCTTGGCTTTTTTGTCTTGCAGTTTCTCTGGGTAACGTATTTCAAAGCCACTGACCCCTATGCTGTTGTATTCCTTTTTACTTTCAAGAAAATTCTGAATAAATACATTGGAATCCCTTCCAGGGAATAACTCATCCAGTTCATCGATTGTGCTAAGTCTTTTTCTGGAATCCACATGCAACAAATCTTTCTCCTTGTCATTCATATTTCTCAGAATGACTTTTTGCCCTGGTGGGTCAGCAAACGTGAAGCCTGTTTCAGACTCTTTCAAGCCACAGGTATGACTTTTGCTCATCTGCTCAATGGTTTGAGGAATGAAGGCCTCTGCACCCAGTCCATCTTTTTTGTTTGACTTGTGATCGTGCTTTCTTAGCTGCAGTTGCATAGAACTGCACTCTTGGTTTCCAATCCCTTCATGCTTTATGGTTGGTTTTTTGTTGCGCCGAAGCACAAAAACAAGAAGACAAAAAGCAACAAACACAGTTAAAATCAGCACAACCAATATGCTCAGGATTAGGATGGACAATGGAACTGGGCCACCAGGAGGACTCCGGACTGGTCCCGGGGGTGTTGTAAAAATAACAGCAGGCATGGGACTAGTGAACAGAGCAGATGGCTTGTTTAAAAGTTTAGGACAGAGAATCTCATTTTTCAGAGACTTCAGTTCTATGTTAGCAAACTGCACAGGTGTCTCACATTTCAATTCCTTCACCACAATACCGTCATTTAGCTTCTCAAGCCACAGTTTTAAAGCAACTAAATCACAAGTGCAGTCCCATGGATTACCTTCCAAATCTATTTGTGTAAGAGACTTTAGCTGATCAAGAACACCACTTACAGGTAAATACATGAAGTGATTGTTCCTCAGATTCAGTCTAGCAAGTGGTGCACCAGCAAAAATATAGGCTGGCAAGCTTCGCAGAAGATTGTTGTTCAGGTAGAGCAACTGCAAATTTGGCATTAAGTCAAAGGTGCCTGCTAGGATTTCTTTGATAACATTGTATTCCAAATACAGATATTGCAAATTGTGGAGGCCAGCAAACATCTCTGGGCTCAGACGCTCTATCTGATTGCCGTTGAGGTACAATCTCCGTAAATTTGTAAGGTTGCGGAAAACATCTCCTTTGATCACTGAAATCCGATTGCTGCCTAAATGTAGCAAATCCAGCCCCTCAAACTCAGCGAAATCTGTAGTATCCACATCCTTAATATAATTGCCATTTACATGCAGTTTCTTGGCATTTAGAGGCTTTGGTACGAGTTCAGCCATCGATTCTATATTTCTTTCTTGGCAATTTACGCTTAATCCCAAGTCTGAAGGGTGAGTTTTACAAACACAAGGGAGCGGACAAGGAGTTAAAGGAGGCACCCTGGTCTGGTAAGATACGATCTGACTGAGATTGCGACTGGACAGTGCTTTGCCTGCTACTATCCCCGAGATCTTCGAAGGATTTGTAGTCTTTGGTGCCTTTGTGACTAATCTGTGCACTGATGTTTGAGTGGTGTGGCCGTTGGGCGTGCTGTAGCCGGGCTCCAGCTGCGAGGGAGGCAGGATGCGCACGTCAAAATCACTCCCCGTCCCCATGGAGCACAGCTCCTGCTTATTGGTCTCTTTCAGCAGCCTTCCATACAAGTCACTGGGTGTTTCACAGATAGCCTCTCCAATGTAGATGTTATAGGGCATGTTCTCCAGCCACGCTTTCAAAGGCAACAAATCACAAGTACAATTCCAGGGGTTGTCTTCCAGCTGCAGTTCAACGATTCGCCCGATGTGTTCCAGAACTCCAATGTATGGCAGCTTCTGTATTCGATTCCCCCGTATATCCAGATGGGTTAGAGAAGCAAATCGAAAAATATTATCGGGAAGGAATGAAATCAGATTGTCATTAAGTATCAGGACTTTCAGCTTGTGAAGCTTATTGAAGGCTCCCCGTTCAATAAACTTGATTAAATTGTAGTCAGCTTGGAGATACTCCAAGTTCTCTATGCCAAGGAAAGTGTCAGCCCGGAGAATCTTTAATTCGTTGTTGTTCAAGTGCAACTGTTTTAATGCACTAAGACCCATAAAGGCCCCTCCCTCAATGTTCTGCAACTTATTATTACCCAGTTGCAAGGACACTGCATGTGTAAAATTAAGAAAGGAATTTGGATATAGAATAATTAGCAGGTTGTTTTGAAAGTTGAGGTGGTAAAAATTAGACCATGGTGGTTTAAGCTGATTTGGTCTGTAGACTGCAACCTTCTCACAGTTGACATAGAGTACATTCTCAACTGACACACAGGAGCAAACATTGCAAATTTCCACAGATATATCAGCATCTGCAGTTGTAGAAGAAACTGGAGATGACAGAACCAGAAAGAGCCACAGAATCATCTTCTTATGATCAGCAAGCAACCTTAGGCTCCTGAACAAAGATAAAGAATCTAAAGAAGAAAGAAGGAAAGAAAAAGAAAATGTTTTTCAGTTGACATTGTTCCAAAAAGTCACTTGGGTTAGAAATTGTATACCACTGAGCCACTGTACCTGCCAAGTATTATAGATAAACTACAGGAACTGAATTTAAAATAACATGAAAGACTTTAACAACCAAACAAATGCACGGGAGCTGGGATGATTTCAAACACAGAATGTAAATTTCTGTAGAGAAACACAAATAACTCTCAGGTCTGTCAAATGTATTGCTCTCTCTTGTACATGCCAAGCATGCATAACTAATAAAGTAAAATAACCAAAGGAGATTCCAATTTTATGCATATTTACTCCCCTCAATTGTGCACTGCTCATATGTTGCTGTGCATTTCAGGGATATTAAACACAAATGCTGATGTTATGCATGCCCAAACATCTGGGATGGGATAGCACAATACAGAAAGGATGGAGATGCTGACACAAAAAGCAATGCCAATGCTCAGTATATGTATATAAAGCAACAGCACATACAGATGTATCACTATGATAAAGATATTCACTCAAGGGCTACATAGGCATGCACACACATTGTTTCTGTCACTTCTGATATCTAGTTTAAATAAGTAGGTGGTAAACTGACTGCAGAAATACAACTATTCACAAAACAAGATCAGCTCTGGGTGACCAATGGAAGTACTCAGACATGGAAGAAGCATGCACAAGCACACAGCCCCATCCCCAGGAATAACAATACACTGACTTGCAGGGAAAAACAAAGTCACAATTTGCCAGTCTGACACTATTGAAATCTGAGAACTATTTTCCCCCCTAAAACATTATGTAATTTGCTCCTATTCCTGCATTGATTAGAACCCTTTGCATATAGTCCAGCCAGATGAACTGCCATTTTTTACGCAGAAGAACTCTAGCCACAGCATTTCCTCTGAGTTATAAGGTAGGGATTTCCCCCCCCCCCCTTTTTTAATAAATCAGTCAATAATCAATACATTGCACACACACGCATTACATCTTCCCATTACCCCCAATTCCCAACTTGTCCCTTTCATTTCCTGCTGTAGGAAGCCACTGACTTGGCAGGAGAGAGCCAGAATGAAAAGTGGAGAAAGCAGGAGCCAGCTGGAGGGAGGAGAACCGGGCTGGAGGGAGACACAAGGGGAGGATGCGCCGGGGGTCCTGGGAGGGAGGGGAGAGGAGGGATGAGCAAAGACCGCAGGACAGAAAGACAAGACGGAGAGGAAAAGCGCAGAGGAGAGGGGATAGGATGAGAGGAACGGCTAGCCGAAGGAAGGGGTCAAGGAGGCGGTTTGCCAGGAGAAGGGGGAAGCCGAGCAGCGGCTGCCGATGCCCGCAGGCTGCCGACCCCGGCCGCGGCGAGCGCGCCCCCAGGGGCGGACCGGTGTCCCCGCGCCCCCGCCGCTCCGTCTCCCTCCCCCTGGAGCCGCCGTCCTCCCGTCTCCCTGCCTCGCCCACGCTCGAGTCCCTCTTCTTCCTCAGCGCCGGGGCCCCGGCCGGTGCCGAGCGGGCGGGCTGCGGGCGCTGCGCGGGGCTGCCGGCGAGCCCGGCCAGCGGTGCCGGCACTACCGCAATTTTTTGCCGCATCCGGCTCGGCTGGTGCCGGCTCCCCTCTGCCGTGGGCGCCCCGTCGCCCTCTGGCTCCCGGCGGGGGAGGGCGGCAGGGGCACGGGCGCGCTCGCCCATCCCGGCCGGCAGCGGGCGGAGCGCGGCGGAGCAGCCCCGCATCCCCTCCGCCGTCCCTCCGCCGCAAGGCACGGCCGCGCTCCCCGCCGCCGAACGCACCGGCCCCCCCCGCCCCGGTACCTTTGCAAAGTCCAGCCCGCGGCAGATCCACACACCCCCTTCCCCAGCCCCGCTGCGCAGATCCTGCCCCCCCGTCCCTCCCACACCTCCGCCGGCTTTTCCGGGCCGCCCGGCCCCGGTGCCTCCGCTCGCCCGCTCTCCCGGGAAGGATGGGAGAGGGCAGCGCTGGTGCCGCCGGCCGGGGCTCCGGGAGGCGGCCGGCTGCGGGGAGAGCCGAGCGCGATGGCAGAGAGGCTCCGGCAGGAAGCCGCTGTCGCCTCGTCGTGTGCACCCCCGCCTCCCCCCACCCCACCCCTCGCCGTCTTTAAAACAGCACCGGTAATTATTACAGCAATGAAAACAAAACCTTCGGAATAATTAAAAGAAATGAAAACGCCAACGTACGGGCGGCCCCGCCGTGCCCCCACCCCCGCCCGCACTCACACGCCCGGCGGGCGCCCGCCGCCCTCGGTGATGCTCCCGGCTCTCCGCGGCCAGCCCGGCACCGTCCCTACCTCGGCGCCCGGGGTCGCCGCGGCTCCGCTGGGCTGCGCTCCGCCGCTCTCCCCGCCAGCTCCGGGCTCCGGCGGCTCCGCGCACGCCGCGGGCGGCGGGGGCAGCCGGGCGCCCGCCGGGGCCAGCACCCCCGGCCGCGCGGAGCGAGGGCAAGCCCGGCGCTGCGGAACCCCGCGGGCTCCGCCGCATGCAGCAGCAGCAGCCGCCCGGCTGAGCCCTGCCCCGCCGCCGCCGCCGCGGTCCCCAGCACACATGCGGGGAGAGGATCCCTCTGCACACGGGCGCCCGCTCCCATCGCACTGCTCTCGCCCACCCCCTGCACGCAGCGAGCCCCCTCCCCTCGCCACACGCACACCCGCACACACACACGCGCACACACACAGAGACACACGCACACACACACACACAGACACACGCACAGAGACACACGCACACACACACACACACACACACACAGACATGCACGCACGCACCGAGCGCTGCTCCGCCGGGGAGGGAGACGCCGCTTCGGGGCAGCAATCCCGGCAGCAATCCCCGCGCATCGCCGCGGCCGGAGCCTCTCCCGCAGCCCCGAGGCGCCGTGCCGCCGGTACCTTTCCCGGGGAGCCGTGGCGCTGCGCCCCCGCGGAGCCCAGGCGGGGCGTGCGGGGCGGGAGGAGCCCCCCGGGGCGGCGGGAGCTGCCATGGGCGGGCGAGGCAGCCACAAGTGCAGCCCGCGGCCGGGACGGGGCCAGCGCGGCCCCAGGAGCCGCAGGGCAGCGCGGCTGAGAGAGCCGAGCGGGGCAAGGAGAGAGGAGGCGAGGAAGGACTCCCCCCTCTCTTTTCTGGTGGTCTCCTCTCCCGGCTTGAAACAAAAGTAGAGGTAGAAACTGAGTGGGCAGGATGGTGACATTTGCTGCATTTAATGTGAATTGCAATTATGGAGCGAAATCGCTGCGAGGAGACATACCCGAGCCGTTCTTACGACAGCGCAGCTATTTGTCTATCTCATTCTTTGTGGTTAGGTGAAATTCCTTCTCTGCGTAGGTAACAGCTGCAGTCTGACGGAAAAAATCCTCAAACGTTATGCACCGGTGCTAAACAGATTCTGCTAATTAACAACTCCTATTGACTCTAGCTTTCATAATACACTTTAAAATGGTAATGAATACCCTCAAACAAGGTGACATCGCATTCCGAAGCAGAAGAGTCAGTTAACCAAATGAAATCTTGCAAGGGGAGTTCAATTGCTCGTCCTTTACCACGAACGCTAACATGATCCAGTTCGAAAACTGTTTATGTGCTGTACACATACCGGTTGTGAGTGCTAGTTCTGGGCAATAAACGCCAGGGAATGGAAAACAGCAACTGCTTTCTTCATTTACTGAAATGAAATAAATAGCTTGCTCCAAAGGCTGACTGCATCTAATTGAAATAATTACAGAATGTTATTTTGCATTATGCGGTTAGACTGATACCTGAAAACAAATGCAGCTGAGACATCAATAATTTGCATATCACAACAGAACTGAAAGCGATCTGTGATTAATATTCAGCCAATTAAAAACTGAAGTCTTTAAAATGTAAACTCTCTTAATTATTGAGCCATTAACAAAGTACTGTTCACATAAAAGGGGATGTGTGTATATAAAGGGCCCAGTTTGGAAGGATTTGCATATAGTTTAAGCTGAATTTTTCAAACACTTTTAAATAAACTAATGAATTAGAGAGCAAAGGTCCAGAATAAAATTCATTTAGGAAGATAGCTGGTTTATAACTATTTTAGCAGCAGGCATAGAAATGCAGGTGTAAAGATCAAGATGCCAGTTTTGTTTAATCAGCAACCTTATCTGGATGCTAAACTAATTCCTTGCTTATTTAGTAGATGAAAGAGCATATTGGCAGTTTCAAAGAGATCACTGCTCCCACCACATCCAAACAACTACTCAGAGACTGAATTAAACATCAAACAAGAAGCATAATAAAATACTGTATTTTAACCAAGTAAACTGTGAAATGAATAAGTATTTGAGAACTGAAATTACACTCTAAGTAAATAATTCTTGATGTTTCTGTTATGAGTGGCTATAACCAATGGTGTATGGTTATGGTGTTGTAGAACTTGTCTGAGAAGGAAACTTAGTTATGCAGCACAATTTCATTATTAGGGTTTCAGTATGTCATATATTTATTTTTCTAGTTTACAGTCACTAAAAATAACTTCTCCTTCAAATCTTAAGTGATTCCTAAGCTACTTGCCCTAGCCTACATCATGTCAAACTCACTTTAGGCTTACATGTCAGGACCACAGTCCAAAGCAAACTGAGGGGAATTTTAAAGTATAACATAAGCACAAGCTAAGGCCAAGACTGGGATCCAAGATGATGATGTGCGTCAGGAATAAAACACTTGAAAGGGTTACATCCTAGAATTTCTTGGTTGCACCCATTTTCTGAGATCCAGCTTGAGGTTCTATCACTATCAGGAGACATTTTCTGTTTAGGCTGATGGCAAATAGTAATTGGAAGACAGCAGAGCCAGACAGGGCAAGCTGGAGTACCTGGCCTGGTTCCCTGAAGTTTACAAGATTACTTCAGGCTACACACCATGCCCATTTAATGTCATCTCTAACCTTTTCTTAAATTTCCTACTGTGATGGAACCTCATTCATCTCCTTTGATTTTTCCTCCTGTCTGTTGTTTGCCACAGCAGCGTGTGTTTTTTTCCTTCTTCAGCTTAGCAAAAGGAGAGCAAAAGCTAACAGGCAGACAGATTCATAACAGTATTTTCTGCAGAGAGAAGTAGCTAAAGAAAAGGTAGAAATGTGACATATATTACTTCCCACCTGAACAGACACACTCAGGGTAGCATTCAGTATCATATCAACAATTAGCTTGTTGATAATGCCTAAGTAGAAGGTCTTGGGAGAGAAAGGTACTTTTTACTCCTGACTACTGGCAGTCATTATTAAATCTGCTCAGAAATTACAGAAGGCTGTTTATATTTTGTTTCCTTTCACATTTTTGTGAGATCTAAGCAACACTTTTCTTTTAAACACACAGACATGCTTCGTCACCTACCTCTCCCAGTTTAATTCTGGGCTGATGCAGGAACTTGAGACTGAAACTGAGTTTTTTGTGCGTTCAAAGTCTGTCAGGAGAAAAAGCTTCTTGTAACAGAGTCATCAAAATGCAGAGGCCAGTTGAGATGCTGAGTCTACTGCTCACAGCAGGAAACCTTGGAGAGCATTTTCCTCAAGCTGCTTGGAACACATGCAAATGGGACTGCAGCTGAAGGCGAGGACAGTTCTGTGCAATAACTTGCTTTGTTTTCTCATCCACAGTCATTTTCTGAGTGAGGAATGAACTGACAGGAAACAGGAGCTAAACATCCTACTCATTCCTGAGCACTTACAAGTACAATTTAAGATGCAGTACCTGCAATCAGGCTGTATGTGTGCACATAAGTGGCAGAGAAGAGGTGCCTTCCATACATCTGCCATCATCCTACTCTTATGTTACCTTATGGATTTTTGTGCATCCTAAACACTTTCTCCATAAGCACTGCCTTGCACTTTTCTGCTCTCTCTCTATTTTGTCAGTTGTCATCCTGAAAATCAAATAAGAAGTACTCAGCAGTGAGAACTAACCAAAGGTGCCTATGACCCACACACCCCTGGCTGTGGAATTCAGAAGACCAAGACAATAAATTGCATTTGCAGTGAGCAGCAGAGGAACACTCCTTTCTTGGTCATGTCTGCATGTCTACGGGCCAGCAGTGAGCAAGTCTTGTGTATCCAGATGGCAAAAACACACCTGGGAGAGAAGCAGTGTGCACACATATGTATTTGGGTTGTTCTGTTTGAAAAGGTTCATGCCAGGATTAGAAATTCTTGTAAAAGATCTCTGGAAATTAATGTGGATCCATTTGGATCAGACTCTAGTTTTATGTAAACACTACATGCTACACCTTCCTTTTCCCAAAGGACGGTAAAAATAGCCCAAGAGTTAATAATCTGGCCCTTCACACAGGGCCCAGGTAAAGAATAAACTGTTTTGGTGGAACATGTGGGAAGCTGGTTAACAATTCTTTGAAAAGGAAAGCAAAGGTTTGTATGGGCTCTGTCTGTTGCTGGGGATTCTGTGGTTAAGCAATTTCAGTTTAACAGGTCTACAAGTTTCTGCTTTCATATAGATCAGTAACAGCAGCCATACTCAGCAAACAACATCCAACGCAGCAGAGTACAGAAATGACTGTGCAGTCTTCTAATAAGGCTTCAACTAATAGGTCATAGGCTTTTGAGGAGAGAAACCCCCAAAATCAACCAATAACTCCACCCAATGTCCAGATCTTGTCTGTATTTTGCCAGACTGTCAGTTAAAAGCAGGGAGGAAGAGCATCCTTGAAAACTCTGTATGTACTGGAGGGAGTCCCAGCATGTGCATCCTTTCAAAGTCACAGTGGGATAGGAAACCGTGCAAGTCTGCAGCAGACCCAAGGCAGAAGCACTGTGAGAGAGCACTGTGCTAAATAAAGTGGGAGAAACTGTCAGATATATGTCTCTGCCTGTCTCTGTATTATTTCCACCTCACTTCCTCCATTTTATCCAGGACCCCTCCTCAATATGCAGCAAGTAACCCATCACCTGCATCCAGGAAACCTGAGGAGTCACTGCAGTGCCTTCCACAGGGATTGCTGGGGTTTTAGTTCCATCATTTGCTATTCATTTGCAATAAGTCATTGTCTTGAATGCTTGATCAAGGTCTTGATGCTGGTAGTGGGTTTTCTCACCAGTTCTCTTTGTAAACTCAGCTCATGGGGCTGTCCAGCTCCATAACCCTGTGCTTGCCAGCTTTCCATAACTGGCAGAGCTGTCAGAGCACAGTGGGCAGGCATTTAATTTCACTAGGTTCCAAAATGTCCTGTGCCTTACTTATTTTCTTTCTCTGGGCTCATTTACCCAGGGGTTGTTCACCCTCCAGCTCACTGTCAGAATCTAAAACCAAGCTTGGCCTATTCTCTTGACTCCTGGAAGAACCAAAATTGTGAAATCAGGAGACAGAAAATTTAGGAAAATATTTGGTAAAGAACTTATGGGGAATATTTTTCTATAAGGTTTTATGATATAAGGTTAAATGCAAAACCTACGAGCAACTGCTCTTTTCCTACCCACCTTATGTGGAAACTGCTCACTAAGTGATTTCTCAAGATGAGAGATATATTTAAAATTAGGATCCTGTGCTAGAAAACTCTGACATTATTGAATACACCAAATCATGAAATAACAGTTCATTCTCCCTGAGCAGACAGCCTATTAACCAAATAAAAGAACTGCAGAGAAAATTTAAAGAACCTTGACTGTGGTTGGAGATGTTAGAGGATAAGAAGGGGAGAAAATGTATTGTGTTGCAAGACTTGTTTCTTTCTTTGCTGCTAATAACTTTGTCTTCAACAGTGGAGCAAGGGAAATCTTTTATGCCATGAATATCATGCCTGCTGTGCTTGCAGTCAGGATTGGGTGGGTTGAGATCACTTGACATTAACAGAATATGAATTTAGAACATTCTAATTTAAATCCTCACTCCTCCATGTTTTTCTCACACATGAGACTGTTTCCTATCACCTTCTGGAATTCCACAGACCTAAACGGGGCTTCTCACGTGTGTAAAGGTTGATGGAATAACTCCTTCATAAAGCTACGTGCAAGCAGAAAGGTCTCCGACTTTAGGATAGTTGAAGAATAAAACTTACAAGAGAGAAAATCAAATAGTTCTCATCCAATCTTTAGAATGAAAACCAAAGATACTGTTTTTGCTGAAGTTTAGCCTGGTGCTTCTCCTGAATGAAGAGCTTCGAGCTGTGACCCTGTGGAATGGGGAGCAGGCACAGAGCAGTGTGCCAGCTACTCCTGTCCCTCAGCACACCGAGATTCACTCACTCACTCACTCACTCACTCACTCACTCACTCCCCAGCTACTGCAGTGCCTGTGCTCGTCAGCTGAAGGAGCCCTGGGTAGAACTCAGAGGCATCTGCAGAAGAAACCATGTGCTTTAGACTTGTTGCTTGAATTAGGGAAAAAGTTACACCAAGGGGGAAACATCTGAAGCAACATTAAGTGTTTGAATGGGTTTGCTCATTGCTCTACTTTAATCTGCTTTTGCTTCTGGGGTTTCTTTTGCAGCTGTCCTAATTTCCTCTACTTTTGCATTTTATATTAATTTCAATTAAGGCCTCCACAGGCTCATGAGCTAACAGATTTTTTATTATTGTTTTTAAAAAAGCAGGCCAAAACTGGCTTTCCTGTTGCCTCTAGACCATTGCAAAGGAATGCAGAAGCATGATCTTTCAAGAAAGAAACTGCAGCTACTTCAGTAAGCAAGTTGTGACTTTTTTTAACCTAAGGATTAAAAACCTGTGCTGGTCTGATATAAAGTGTCTTTATAGAAGGGATGCTGAACCTGTAGTTGAAAAAGAGATGTTTGCTTTTAACAACAAACATTTTGACACTGTATCAAAATGATCATGGAATGATAGAATATCCTGCATTGTAAGGGACCCACAAGGACCATCAAAGACCAACTCGTGGCCCTTCATATGAGAGCCCCAAGAATCACACCATGTGTTTTCCAAGTGCTTCTTGAGCTCTGGCAGGCTGGTGCTCTGTCCCCTTCCCTGGGGAGCCTGTTCCAATATCTAAACACCCTCTGGATGAAGAACCTTCTCCTAATATCCAGCCTAAGTCTTCCCTGACATATCTTCTCTTCCCAGGAAAGATTGCATTTGAGATGGTGTCTCACCCTCTCTGAATTCCAGCCCCATCTGGGTGAAGGGAGGAATGTCCTCTCATTACCTGCCTGCCTCATGTAATTGTCTCTGAGGTGTGAGCAGCCAGTCCAGACTGTCCCCAAAGCAGGTAAAATTAATATTCCTCGCCTAAGCAAAGGCTTAAGCACAGCAATATGTACAGGCAGAGCTGCTGCATTCTGCTGGATGGACGCACCAGGGAACAGGAGGTGGACCATCCGAAGTAAGACAGAAAAACCCCCCCCAGAAATATCTTAAAATATATATAAAGCTAGATTTCATGGTGTGGAAAATAATTTTTCAGAGCAGTGAAGTTTTCCAAATGAGAATCCAAGGAGTCTTATCAAGCTCTCATGCCCTTTCTGGCATTTATTGGACCCTCTTTGAACCAGCCCACCAGGCCCAAATAACCCTTTTTACTTCTCTAGATCAGGCTAATTTTCAAATGAGTGAACTGAGCTGGCTTGTAAAGTGCTCCAGCATGTGTTAGAGCTGGTGTGTGATTAGTGGTGTGAGCACCCAGACACTTGTGGGGTGGCAGAGAGATGGACAAAGTTCTAAGAGTAGGATGAGCTGGACTCAACAACAGCAATAGCAAATGTTAAATGTTATAAAATGCCTATTGTAGCTCACAGTCATGTAAATTTAATTTTGATCAAAGTTTAGATGTAAAAGTAAAGAAGAAAAATATATTTCTGTAGAGTTTCCTCGCTTCACAAGAAAAAAGTCTGTATTTTCTCACACTTGTGCCTTTTAACATTTAAAAAGGGAAAATATCAGTTCTTCCCACATGTCCATGAAATCTCATTTTCAGAAGAAACATTTATGCATATTTACTAAATAGTGAAAGAATCAAAGACAGATTATTGTGAAAAGTCTGAACTGGTGCCTGAATGATTGAAACCTTGTAGTCTGAAGGCAAATTCCAGCATTATTGGAATCCTCTTAAGCCAAGAGGAGGATATGCTTGTAGACACATTAAGCATAACACAAAATATAAAAAAAACCAAATGTCTTGCCTAATCTCAAGATCTATGACCTGAATATTGTCCTGACATACAACATTTCAGGTTTTCTCCAAGGTGTGAAGTTTTACCAACCTCCCAGACAAATCTGAAAACAGCATGCTTGAAACATAAACGGAAATGAATTTTATTAAAAGAGTGCTTGATAAATCAATGAAGATATTCAGATATTCATATATCAATAAAGTAATCCAGAAGCAGTTCAGAAGGTGGAAAAAAGGGAAATGTTGCAACCAAGAGGAGCCTTGCAGGGAACGTGGTAAATAGCTGAAGAGCAGGTTTGAGGGACTGCAGAAGGTTTTAGGAGGCTTTACAGAGTTTGGGAAGCTGGCTAGGAGTGCATGAGTAATGTCCAGAGACACCTTTATCCACTAATGGAACTGACAGAAGCTGACAATTATGACAATGGTAATGAACCTGTCTTATCTATTTTAAGACACCTTGTATGAAGAACTCAGCAAGAAAAAAAAAGAAGATTATTCTTTGGTTGGTTAAAATACCATGACTTCAAGGGATTCCCTTTCTGTTAGCTTTGCATGAAAAATATACAAAAGCACCATAATTGCAGAACATTTAAATAGGTCATTTAAAATAGATCCTACAAAGTGAGGGAAAAAAGTCCACCCTACTTTAAAGTAACCTTTTTAACAAAAAAGAAAGAGGACTTCCTTTTGTCTTCTTATTCTTCCATTATCTTCCATACATTAGAAGGCCAAGAAAGCCCACAGATTTATTTAGATAGCCTGTAGATTTACTTTATAAGGCTGCTTTGCCTTGAGATTAGCTCAGGTGTGGTGTCTTCTAGATGTTTACAGATGCCAAGGGATCTAAGACATCCCATTTTTTTTCCTTTTCAATTTGTTCTGAAAACATGCTGTATTGACTTTGTGCCTTTTTCTGGTGTTTGCTTTTTTTTTTTTTCTTTTTTTTCTTTTCTTTTTGTGTGTGTGTGTGTGTGTGTGTTTATCTCTAAGATCATTGCTTGTCTGGAAGGAAACTTTCATTGACATTTCAGTGGGTGTAACTTTATTTTCTTGATAGCAATCTTGCTAGTAACCCTGTGATTTTCATTGAGGTTGTGAAGTAATTTTTGGACAAAGTCAAGATGTAATGCATCTTTTAGTGAAGCCAGTCAGACTAAGCTTCCTTTAAAATAAAGGATTTTGATGCTTTCCTGTTTCAGTATGTAAATTGTTTCAGTATTGTTTCAGTCTTTCAAAAATAACTTCCATGTGCAAATCAGCATTAACTCACACTGCAGGTTCAAAAGCCAAATATCTAACACCAAAAAATGCTATCCAAGCACTGTTTCCCTTCCCAAGTTGTAACTTGTTAATGTTGACAGATGCACAGTGACACATCACAGAAGCTGAAAAGGTCTTTATCTGTACCCCTTTGGCTCTTTAAATCTGATTTATGGCTGGCATGGGGTTGGATATGGCTACATGGGGTTGGATATGGCTACATGGCCATTGGATAATGGGCCAAGCTTCAGCTGAGGTCAGTGGTCAGTGGCATTGGGGTTGCCAGTCAGGTTCTGGTTCAGCATCCACAGTTTTTGGAACTGCTTACTGATTTTAATAGCATTTCTCTACCTGCACCCAAACATGGTTGGGCATTCAGAAGTGCAGTTTGGGAGCCAGTCTGTAAAGCAATGAAGTCAATCTCATGCTGCTCAGTCAGACTATTTATTATCCAGTTTTGGGAAGCAGTCACTCACATTATTGTTCTGCTTAGTGCACACCTTGAGTCCATCTCTCATTAACATCTATTCATGTTTGTGTTCTTGTGCTTGTTTTCTAAAGTCATGAAAAAAGAATATTTCAGTTCTAGAGATTCACTGAGCAGGTGTTAGAATGGGGACATTCTTGAACCTTCCAGACCCAGTTTTATTATTGCAGGGAGAGTTGAGAATCAGTATTCCCCAAGGGCATCATAGAGGCAAACAGCTGAATTTCGTGGCCTTTATTCTGTCAACTTCTGTCAGCTCTGGATTTCTTTCAAGAAGTGACATCTCTATTATATGAAAAATCCCTACCCAACATTTAATCATTTTGTTGTATTTCCCCGATGACTTAATTTTTAATTGAAAAAGTATATTTAAAAGAATTGTTATTTTTGAAAAACTAATTCTCAACAATACCTAATGCTAAGCAGAGCTGATAATCCTGAAGTTGAAATGTCAGATATGAAGTCCAGGAGAACACAGTAAAGGAAATCTACCCCAAACCCCAATTTATCCTGGGACTATTACATAGCAGTGGCATCACTAGACAGTTCTCTGAAAAAGAACATTAAAGATGTGGTTTTTAGATTCTTTCTCCAGACTAAGGCATAACAAAGCTACCACATATGAATGGAAAATCTAACCTTTTGTCTGGCTTTATAAATTGTAAAACTTCCTGCATCTAAAAGGAGTTGAGAAAGCAAATGGATATGCATAAGTTGGAACAAGCTAGGAAACCAAATTCAGAAAACACTTTGTCAGTTTTGAATATGCATTTGCAAAAAATCATTAAAATTTGAAAGTTAGCCAAAGTTCATAGCTGGAATTTAAATTTTAGAAAACATTTCCACTTGCTCTGACAATAAATATTACACATGATATAACATTAATCTTAGCTGATAATGTTCCCTATAACACATTTTATGAATCATCACACTTCTCTGTTTTTAACACCCCATCACTTGTTGGAAGGAAAAACTGAGGAACTGAGAATGAGCCTACTTTTTAAAATCAGGATTAAGAGCCTCCTTAATGAAATGGTGTTTGGAGTAGACATCTATGAGGGTCTCTAGTTACTTAACTTTTATTCAAGTAATAAAAGTTAGTTATGTGGTTTTTTTTTTTTTTGCATTAATTGTCTTATTTGTGTAAATAAACATGGATATGGTTGTGCAATCTGATCAAGGATTTCAGCTCTCAAATTCCTACAATGCTTTGTTTTAGCCACAGTTCCTGCAGTGTCTGCCTTTGTGCTGATCTGTCTGACTAGAAATATCACATCACTTGTGAACTGCTTTGAGGGTTTCAAATGAAAAAGAACAGGAACTTTAATCCTTCTTTTTCCAAACAATTTGTAAATCAGAACCATCAGAACACACGTGCAGTGAGAGAGTGCAGCCTGTGGTTTTGAGGACATTGTGGTTCACTGCATCTCTGAAGTGCTTTGAGCTCACATGTCCTATGATTTCATTTCAACACCTCTCATATTCTCTCCAGCCTCTCAAGAGTGAGGCAGCAAATACAGATATACAGAAGAGCACCTGGCAAGGCCATTTGTTAAGTGAAATTCTCATCTCCATTACAATCTTGCAGCTTCCTATCATTATGTCTAGGTTAATCAAAGATAATTACAGAGCCCCAGCAAAGCTGGCAGAGATCTATTTGGATGCACAGCAGAAGCTCATGTTGATATACACCAAGACTAGTTATGCATCCTTTGACATAATTATTTTCCCTGCAATGGATGGTAGCAAAATCAGGGTCTGAGAAAGGGCAAGCAGTGATTTTTCGGTGAGTTATTGTTTCCTTAATGGCTCCTTAAAAGTGCTAAGTTTTTCAAACTGCAGAAATTAGCCTGCCCTTGTGCTTCACACTGAATTAATATTACAGCAGTCTGGGAGATGCCCTGTAGTGTAGCACTTGTCTGCAAACCAGGGGGTGTGTCTGTGTCACCCCCCAGGGGTGGCCCTGAGGCTCCCTGTGACCCAAAGGTGGCAGTGAGCCCTGGATGTGCCTTGCCAGAGCACAGAGCCAGCTCATGCAGGGAGCACGGTCCCTGTGCAGGGCACCCAGCTGGGTAGGAGGTGATGGGGAGAGGAAGCTCCTGGTACATTTTGCTCCTGGTACAGGCAGAGCTGTTCCACTTTTACATCTGCTGAATCCTCTACCCTGACGCTCGAACACCACGGCAGAAGAACCCAACCTGAGCTCAGATCTGAGGCAATGAAAGCTCTGTCTCTGCTTCCAGCAGCTTGGGCTTGCTCCTCATTCTTGTACAGGATCAGTCAACACAGATACATGGCCTGGGATTGTGTCCTAGTATGCCTTAAACTCCTGCTGACAACAGGAGGTACTTAATAATAGCAGCCCATTTTCCATCTCCCTCCCAGTTCCTCTTTAAATCATTGCTTAAGTCTTCTTGGTGTTATGTTTTCAGATGTGGGGTTTATGTTTGTTTGCTTATGGGCTTGTTTAAAAGGAGAGAACTGTATGTATAAGAACCAGTCTGAAAAACCAAAAATCTTTTGGTTAAAATTGGAGTCTACAGTACTAGTGCAGAACTCAGGTTCAACTAATGCAACACTGTGCTATTTGCAAACACCTTCTCATTGCCTGCAAAAATGGAACAGAACATAGCAGACTGCCAAGGGCCAGGGAAAAGCATTATCTGCAAGTACTTTATCCTGTCACTTCTGAGAAATGGAGGAATTGTTCTGGGAGTCAGCTGAAGAGAATGCAAATATCTGTCCTTTCCATCTGAAGAGCCTTCACTGCTGTTCCAGGTTTGACTGTCATTAGCCTAGTGCTATAATTCTCTGCTTTGTATAGAAACTGGACTTGAAGGTCTGAAAAATCTCTGGAGGTGATATTGTGAATTTGGGACACAAGTTGTTTCCCATTTTAAGATTCCAATCACACATTTCAGGTTGGATCAGAAAGTGAACTTGCTCATGTCACAATTACAGGAGTAAATCTGCTTTTAGCAGCCGCCTCTATTTGGGATCCTAGGCCTTTTCAGCAGTCCATGCTCTGCAATTCCTGGAAGGCCTTGAACAAGATGCCAGCACTCATGGACAGCTGGGCTCAAACACTGAGTGAGTCAGAGATCATCACAGATCTATCCTAAAACCTTGTTTGGAGTTCAGGAACAGGATAAGCTGCCTGCATAAATATATGAAAAGTGTTTATGGGCATTAACCTCTGACACAAAATGCTCTAGCAAGATTTTAGTCTTAAAAGTGCCTCTTTTGAAAATGCACTCTCAGTGATTTGATTATTGTCTATTTTACTTATGCATTAATTCCCACCATTTACTGTGGAAATCTCCACTTCATTTTCTCTGATGGAGTAGCAGCTGGATCAAACCCATACTTTGTTTCATCAAGGAAAGGGAATTTATTCATTGTTGAAAAGGGCCACCTTCTGTAGATCCACTAAGGAAGAGCATTCCTTGGCTATTTTCATTGTTTCTTCTCCTGGAGCTGGCAAAGTGAGGAATGCTTAAAGCATCAGTGTTTTCCAAAGAGCTTTTCTATGCATTGTCCATTAAGTTTCAAGAATTCTGAGTCCAGAATAAGGTGGTGGCATTTCAATGTATTAATCACTCAGATTACCAAAACAAATTGCTGATTTGCCAAGACAGCTAGCACTGCTTCTAAGCTGCTCTAAAAAATTTGAGAGCTTTTCAAAAAGCACTACGATAGTTAATTAGATAGGAACTTCTAAGAAGGCAGCAATGAAATTAAAAGAATATCTTGGTACCTTGGTCTCACATACTCAAAAGTCTAGATGTTAATAGCTGTTTGGGAGGAGCTCTGAATTACACTGAAGCAAGTTCCAGAATTGGCTTCTTGTTATTCAGCAGGCAATCTGTATGCAATATTTAACAAATCAGGCATTTGATGAATAATTGTTGACAGATCCTGTCTGCTTCACTGCTTTTCACAGAACTGCATCAGTGAGACTAGACACAGCATATGTCTAAGAGGTTCCACAATCTTCTTTATCATTTTGTATATACTCAGTTTCTGAAATCCACCAAAGAGCTATTAGCATTGTCCCTTCTACAGAATCAATAGTTAACAGGTCTGGAAAACCCAGGAATCTGCTAAAGAGCTACCTGGTACTGCTGCATGGAATGGTTAGAAGAGCTCCTCATTTGATTTAAGAGTATTTCTCAAAACTTGGCTCTCAGCAAAAACAAATTAATGATCACTTGAAACAATGCAGCACACAGGATGTAAATGGAAGTAGAAACTACCCCTATTAATAAGAAGGGAGAAAAGCAACTTGCTCTATCTGTAATTTTTCATTCCTGAACACAATGAACAGCCTATTTCTCAAGAGTACAGCCTTTAGATATTATTCAGTGTTTGGTAACTTTCTGTGGATCCATCTGATAAGAACCTACTTATCTTCAATTTGCTCAGATCTTGCAGAGTGTCTTCAGTCAAGAACGGGGCTCTAGGACAGAAAACAACACGCTTCTGTCACAGATTGATGGCCTTGCAGGTAATGGACTTTAAATTGCAAGGACCTTTTGGCAGATAACTAACAGGCCAGAGCAGGGACAGAGCTGAGAACGGTGGCTCAGCAGGGCAAAGCAGGCTTTGCTCATGTCAGTTTTTAAGAAGGAACTCTCTGGTTCTACAACCCAAACCAAACAGTCCTTGGCCTCACAGTGCTTGCTGTGAGCTGGACATTTGCCCTTGAATGAGCTTGGAGATCCAGCGCAGGGATTTTAGTTTTTGCAGGTTTGCTTGAACCCTTGCCTTTGCAGTGGAATAGGAGAACAGAGGAACATTCCACCCTCCCTGTGAGCGTGAAGACAGCAGAGCCCATGAGCTGGCTGGCACAGCTCCCCTTGCTGCTGGCCCAGGGAAGAGCTGGCCTGACTCTGGGTGAGTGCCCTGTTCCTGTCCTCAGTGAATCACGTGAATGTTTTACAGCTTAGAGTCATGGAAAAGGCATACAACGTAAAGTTGCACAGCACCTCTTCAGTTTTCACTTGAAATTCTTCTGAATTAGGAGCAAATCACACATATCAGTTTAGCAAATTAGGCTACTCTGCTTTGTTTACACTGCAATTTGCTTTGTAGTGAGATTAATTTGCTAAGTTTCATTAGGAACCTGAGAATTTCAGTGACTAAAACTGCAGTGCCCTTATTTCTCACAGGCCAATGGGTTTGTCCTTCATTCAACAACATTTTAAGCCAGGGGAAGCCCAGATGCACTCACTGGGTCTGTTTGGCACCTCAGAGTTCTGTTAGATGACATAGCTGGGCCAGTAGACTGCAAAAGGAGTAATTTTCTCCCTACTCCAGGTTTTTAAGGACACTTTCCATAGAGCACAAGAGCTCTCAATCCCCAGGCACAAGAAATCAGGCAAGGAAGGAAGAGACTGGCATGGCTGAGTAGGAAACTGCTGGTCAGACTAAAGGGAAAGAAGAAATGCACAGGCAAGGGAAGCAGGCACAGGAGGAGCAGCCAGGGAAGAGTGTGGGGACAATTTCTGGCTGTGCAGGAATGGGGTGCAGAAGGTTGAGGCATGGACACAACCACAGATAAATATAAGCAGAGGATCAGATTTCATTTTATGGTTTAGCTATTTACTGGAGCTGGCCAGCATTTAGAGGAGTAGAGAAATCCATGTGTGTGCTTGTGATGCTGCAGAGAGAGTGTATTGAGTGCTATGGTATGGAAATTCATCTCTTTTTTTTAAAAACTAATTTATGGACAGATTGCACAGAAATATGCCTTAAAATTGTTATCATCTATTAATAGTCAAGCAATACTGGTTTTGTCTCTATTCCAAAACTGGATTAAAACATAAGCTACAGGAATGTTCTTAATCATTCAGACTTTCTCTAAATATAAGTTGTGACTGATCTTTACTGGCATGTGAAATATTATAATTAACATACCATGATAAAAATGGTACATTTTCCACTGTGGAAAATTGTTCTCTATTAATAAGCTAACCAAGTGAATATCTACTACATATTACCACCAGCATCATTCAAAATAATACACTCCAGGGAAATGTATGCTTGGGTTCCACTGGTGCAGTCTGGCACGCTCCCAGTAGGGCTGTTGCTCTGTATCAGGAAGGGGAGAAGTGTCAAAAACTGCATGGTTCTGCATGCAGCTTGCTGTCCTGGGTCATATTTGCAGACCATAATTGATTTTCTTCCAACCAGTGGGGAAAAGACAGGTCCATGTTTTATATATTGTGAGTACAGGTGTTTTTCCACGAGATGGCACTCTGCTTGCCACTGCAGTGCTAGACTGAGCTAGTACAGGAGAAAATGAACCCAGCTGGAGAACACAGAAAAATGTTTATGTTCATCCTTAATTTATTCAAATAAAATCGAATTTCTCATCATTTTCATAGTTCTATATTTAAGCTGTATAAGACTCACCTTATAGGGAACTAAGGGGGACATTTTTCTTCAGTGTCAATGCAGATACATTTGCATATCCACATTTTTCCCAAAGCTGTGCTTTCACTTTCATTGTTGATTGGGCGCAATTTCCAAATAAAACCACAAATGTTGCAGGCTAACTCAAAAGTTGCTGAAACTTCACAAACCTTTCAGCAGAGCTGGCAACTTGCACAGTTTAATAACAATCAAAGGTAGCTGGATGTCACATTAGTCTGGGTTGGAAGAAAAATATTTGGGAATTTCTTATTTTTTTTATATAAGATATAGATATTACAGAAGTCTCCTCAGGACCCAGCAAAAGAAATGTCGTGACTCAAAGACTCTGGTGACAATGTGTGCCCATTGAATGAAATCCTACACAAGACAGACTCAAAACCATTGCTACAGCAGTTTTCTTTAAAGCAGTAACCCAGAATGTGATGGACCACACTAATTGATAATTTTAAGTCTAATTTTTGCAACGAGGAGCAAAGAAAAAGTGTCTAATCTTGACTACTTTATAATACAATAAGTAAATACAATATACATGTGTGTATATGTATAAAAGAAAGTATTTCATGCTGCATTTGGGACGGTTGACACAAAAGATGAGCCACTATAGAGCTAGATAAAAAAAGGACATAGAGCTCTTATAAAAAAAAACCTCAAAAAGCTGTGATCCCTAGGCCAGGGTAGTTCTTGCCAGGTTCCAGTGGCACACAGGGATTCCTGAGCAGGTCAGACCCAGCTCTGTCAGGAGTGACAATTGCTGCCAGGGTAAAATGCCCCATCAGGGGCTCCTGGATGAGGCGCCTCACCCAGAGCTGCTCATGGTGCAGCCTGTGCCTGTGCCCAGGGGTGGGCAGGAAGCCCCAGACCCCCCCAGAGCCCAGAGTTTGCCCATGGGGGGCTCAGCAGCTCAGCCCCACGGCCCTGGCTGGACAGGGGGGCAGAGATGGGGATGCTGTCACAGGGTGGGGCTCTGAAATGGCAGCTCTGGGGCAGGGCCTTGGGGAGGGATGGGGATGAGGACTGGGATGGAGAGAGACACCAAAACCAGCCAACCTCCTGCACACTGACCTTTCACCGCTGCCAGGGCCTCTCCAGGCTTTGGCCCAGGCAGGATGTCAAGCAAAGGGTGTCATTGCCCCTGGGTGGATGCCCAAGCCCTGGAGCTCTCTGTAGCACAGCTCACCATTCACAGAGCTCAGCATTGCATTGATGGGAACATCTCTGCCTGTACCTGGGCTCAAAGTGGAGAGGATTCTCAGAGGGAACAAAAATGCCAGAAACTGTGAGTTGTTGTTCAGGCAGCAGAACAGAAACATCTAAGGTGCTGCTGCTGCTCAGCATGAGCTGGGAGCAGGTACAGGCTGTGCAAAACATGGATGCACCCTAAATATCACAGTTCAGAAAGGAGGCACCCGAAATATCACAGCTCTTTCTCTGAGCAGAGCCATGGTAGAGCTATCTGAATATCTGCAGTGTGACATAGAGGAGACAAGCATTCACTGCAATGCTGAATATCCATGGGTTGCCCACACTTCTTGAACTAATTTAAGCCATTCATGTGGGTTTTTTGTTTGTTTGTAGGGATATTTTGGTGTCTGTGTGTATGGAGGTCACCCACATGAGGCTTAAAAGGAAAGAAGAAGCAGGGAGACATTAGGAGCAGGTGTAAAGACAATAAAGATGGAAAAACTTTTTTTTCCCCAGAAACCAACCTTTATATCTCTTATCAATTGCTTCTTTATCTATTTAGCTGACAGTTGAGCCAGTGGCTACATGAACCTCTTCTGGAGATGGAAAGAAGATGTTTTCACAGCTGAGGAAGGGGATATGGGGATAAGCAGAGCTGGACAATAATGTGGAGGGGAAGTTTCAGGTGTGGGATGCTGAAACAAGGGCTGCCATCAAAGCATTGCAAAGACACATGAGACAGGAACATAAGTGTGAGGATCTTGGGGCTAGGGATTGTCCTTTTTCTTTTGTTCTTGGTCAGCTACTGGCAGGTGATGGAATTTGGGTAAAACCCTGTCAAGTAGCAGCCAAATTGGTTCAACGGATGTGAAGCAGGAGGGTTCACACCAAGATTAAACAGTGGAGCTGGAGAGAAAATCACCCCCATGTCACCAGAGTCCCAGCTGAGCCTAAGGCCAAGAGGCACTCTGAGAAAGAAGAACCAGTGGTTTTTGTCCCCACAGTGGCAGGGAGGTCCCAGCAGTTCTCTGTGGCAGGAGAGCTGTACCACGTCAGGCTCACCCAGTCAGTGGGAGCAGCGGCATAAATATAAACAAATATAAACTAGGTTATGCAGTTGACATGTGTTTAGTATAAAACGACTTTCAGAATTATGCTGATGTAATTCCTTCTTCACAATTGCTGTAAAGGCAGGTTATCCATACATTTAACACCTTCAGTGGTACCCTAAACTTCCTCTGCATTTCCCTCTTATATTTTGAGGAAAAGCCCTGGCTTGTGTAAGTCTATTACATTACAACTGTTCTCATCCACAGACTGAGGTTTGTGCTCTGAAAGCTTTTCAGCATCCATTTCCAGTTCAATGGGGTTTTTTTGAGTCAAAAGCCAAATTTTCTTTCAAAGAACTGTTCTGAGGTATGGTTTAAACAAACCCTACTAACCAGGCATTGCTCCCTAATGGCTGAGATAAAGCACAAAGAGCAGGTTTATTTCTGTGGAGATTCCAATTCCTTAAGACTTTGTAGTTTGCTTCCTCCCACTCTGCTCCAACTTTGACTTCTGGAGTGCAATGTCACACTGAGCTCTGTTTTAGCTTGTGGCAAGGGATATATTTTTTTTTTTTTTAATTTTAGCCTGCTACATTTGTGTCTTCTAAAAGAAATGAAATACAAAAGTGTTTGGAAGAAAGAGTATGAGAACCTGACTTCAGCTGGGAGCTGGAAATCACTCAACATTCTTGATAGATTTTTCTAAATTTCTTCTTCCATGCTAGTCTGCATAGGAACAAATGAAGTGTCCTATAGGAGCCCCTGCAATCCCAAACCTACCCTCTCTTCCACAATAATAATAAAAAAAGAAAAAATATTGCTTTTTTATATCTAGTAGCTTACATTCTATTCCTTCCCTGGAGGTACCATGGAAGTTTGCACTGGAGTACAATATTTTGCATCTTTGCTTTTCTCAAGGTCTTTCTCTTCTGCTTACAGATAATTAGTAAGAGAAAATTCCTCTGAACAGGTTGAATTCAAATGTTCTGTGCCTTGAACTCTGACTTGACTCTGTGCTGAAATTGTTGTATATTCTGGACTTGTGGTTTCAGAACACTCCTTGTTTGCTTCTTGCTGTACAGAATTCCTGCTGCAGTTCTGGTGGACTAGCTGTCAGAGGCATATACTTTGATATTTTAATTCTAATGAGGGTCTCAAAATTAGAACAAGCCCTTTATAGTGACAGTGAGTGATGACTCACCATATAAAAGAGTCTCCTAGACAGATAATTATTTAGGCATGTATTTCAGCAGATCATCTGTTAGGTGTCTCAGAGGAAGAGATTATTTTTTTTTATCAACAGGAAGACAAGGCAGTAAGTTAAATTACCTTGTAGGCAATACTGACTCAGGAGGGGTAATGGGAAGTTATTTGAGAGCTACACACATGTCCTGCCTAAATCTGGCTCTTCTGATTTAGTATGTGACATTTGGAGCTTGCTAATTGTGAAGATTTCCTAGAGCATTTATCTGTCTGACAATATCCACAAGGCCCGAATTATTTGATCTGACACTGTCACCCCAGTTCCCACCTTGGGAACAATTATGGTCACAAGCTCAAAGGGGCTACAGAGGGTGACCTGGCCTAGGCTGCCATCAGTCCTGGCTACAAACTCTGTCAACAAAGCACCCAAAGTGCTTGGATGCATTTTTATTTCTTTACATTCTGAAAGAAAACATCACAGGCTGAAGGAAACTCATGATGCTTTTGAAGTCCTTGAAGAGACAGGCTTCAAATTATTGGATTAAAATTGTAGCCTGAGTGACTTGACCATCTGAGTGATCTTATTCCATTTAGATTCCTTATTCCATTTAGATGAGGTCTTTGTAAAGCTGCCCAAGGGGTTGGCTTTTCACTTTATCTGCTCTGGGAGCTCTGGGCCCCACCCTCTGCAGCAGCACTCAGGGGTCTTCACCTGGGGGAGCTCTGCATTTTTGGTACCTTGGGCTGGGAAGGCAGAGTACAAACTGTGAGGAGGTAAACACACATGCAGCATGAGGATTTCTCATCCAAGGCAAGCATTATGCATTGTTCAAATCCCTGATGAAAATTTCCTCTTTCCCCAGGATGCTTGGGAAGTATTTTTCTCTTAAATCTTGTATCCATATTATTTTACCTTTGTGTCTTTTCCCAGCATTAATCTTGCTAAAGAAATTTGGTAGGTCAGATATCATATCTCAACCTCAGGTATAATTAAAATATTTATAACTGCTGCTGCATCAAGTTGCTGCATCAATTATTTCTCCTTGCCCCTGAACCCAGAGCCATGAAATGAACCATTGAGAACAACCATGGGTTGCAGCAGGAGAGAAGGGAAAATGGCAGTTTAATGTGGAAAGAATGAACAATTTTGTTCCTTTTCAGCTGTCCTGAGCAAATGCTGCAGTTCTGACAAGTTAGTAGGTGGCTTTCAGGTGGTGTTTGCAGTATCCAGAGTAAATTATCGCTTTACAGCTGAAACATCACGTATTTCCTAATCACCTCATTCCTGGAGTTTCTTAGAACTATCTTATTGTAATTTTTACATTAACAAAGACATAAACAGTCTTCATAAGGAACTAGACCCATCAGAATGGGCTCCTCATATTTGGTAAAATGGCTGTACTCTTTTTAAAATATGAAAATAATGGACAACTTCATACAAATGGGAAAATTAATGGCATTCCCTTATGCAGCCTTTGATAGACTCGCTCTGCCTGTGTTAATTTGACTTAATTTTGAATGCTTGCTTGATTCCATATTTTCAATTTCTTTATCTAGAATTCACATATTTTCCCAACTATTTTTTTTTTAAGCAAGGAATCTTGCTTAGGCTAAAATAACTCCATAAAACAGCTCACATTTGAAAATAAAAACACATCTCTTTTCAAAGACAATGCCAACAATTGGAGCAATTATGTAACAGGCAACGCTGGTATGTGCAGACAGCAATCACAGATAAAACCCAGGAGCTTCTCTGCAGAAAATTCACTTTGCACTGTGAGGTAGCAAACAACCATACCGATGTATTAGGAGTGGATGAGAAAAGGAGGAAAAACCTGTGCAGCAGTGCAGCCCCTGGATACAATGGTGAGGTTGGTACAAAAGCCACCTGTGATATTGTTTGGGGAGCACACAAGTGCACTGTGCATGGTGGGACCAAACTACAGTTAAACAGATAGAAATTCGTTTGAAAATCTCAGGCTGCTGGCTCTCTTAGGGACCTGGCAGCTCTCTAAGGCACACAAGAGATCTTCCATTATTCCCTTTCCACATTTACATGATGGTCACTGCTGGATTACTGAGGTGTTGCTGAAAGTTGTGAATAGCAAACACAGCAATTGCTACTGAGCAAATAAGGGTTTTCCTGTCTGGCAACTCTTTCCAAGCCACAATGTCCTATTTCTCTATTTCTCTTGCAAGAATTGAGTTAGCTAGCTAATCACATTCTTGATTAAAAAAATCAAACTGAACTAAAATAAACCAAAAAAGTTTTTTCTCATGGAACCAGCTTTTTCATGTACTTAAAAAAAAACCCCAATATGTTACTGCTTTTCTGTTATTATTTGTATTGTAAAATATCAATACATATTTCTATTTCCCCCTCAGCCATGGATGTATTTTGGGGCTGGATTTAATTTCTCTGGAAAGTAATTTCCATTTTCTTTTATTTATGTAGTTTTAGTTTAGTACTTATGCTTGATGTATACAGCCATGAATCTGCAGTTGCTATGGCTGAAACCAACAAAGCACATTATCATTTGTCCATCTTCATGTTGGAGAAAGAAATGTAAACAGCCTTTTCCTCTAGGATTTAAACAATGAAAAAAGTTGCACAGAATTGCTATGAAGGCATAAATCCAGAGTGAGAGTAGCAGCAATAACTGCCACTTTCCTAATGTAATGATTTTCATATCCTCTTCAAAAGTGCTTGAAAACCCACAGGATTTGTCTGAATATAGATGGGTTGACTATTATATGAGTTTAGTGCTTGATCCAGGCTGACTCTTTGTCAAAAGAAATGGGATAATGGTCTGCTTGCCTAAAATCAGATGCATCATTTGGATGTTCAAATCTTTTCTTAAGAAGAACCCTTGAAAGGAGTCTTCAGTGTTAATAGCAAAATGAGATTATAAAGAGTAAAAATACCACATTACACAAAACCATCTATTTTTAGCAGGAGCAAAAACCTAAATACAGAAGGGCTGTTCTATATTTCCAGATTTGGAATTTTTAATCTAAATACAGAAACTGAGAAATTTTGTGAGTGAATTAAAAAGGTCATTAGAATAGAATAGGAAAGACTATTTCAGTTGGAAGGGACTTGCAACAACCATCTAGTCCAGCTGCCTGACCAGTTTGGGGCTGAGCTACGGGTAAATTCTAATTCATGTTGCTAAGGGCATTGTCCAAATGCTTCTTGAACACTGACAGCCTTGGGATATCAACCACCTCTCTAGGAAGCTGTTGCAGTTTCAAACACCACCCTCTCTGTACAGAAATGCTTCCCAATGTCCAGTCTGAACCTCCCCTGGCACAGCTTTGAACCATTCCCATTCCCACTGGATACCAGGGAGAAGAGATTTAATTCAACCAAAGAAAGATCAAATGAAATAATTATGACTTGGCACTTGAATTTAGTCTAAAAGATCATTCTAACTTGGTGAGAGAATTTAAGCAATCATGTGCTTCCAACTCATTTCTGTACCTTCTCTGTGTCTTGTTTTTGTGATATAGGTTGCCATAAAAGAAATGTAGAACTGTTGCAAAATTAGAAACAGAAGATAAAAATAATTCAATGCTGTACCTGACAAACCACAAGACTTGTTTGCATCACTTTAGTTCAGCTGTTCTGTAATATTCCAGACAACATATGCATCTTAATGCTTAACTGGGTGACCACGAAGCCAAAGCTGGACAATTCATTTCTTGTGTTTCTTTTCATTTAACTTCATTGACACTTCACTTATACTTGCAAAACATACTCTGAAACCATGCCAGAAATGGAGGAGGAAAATGCCAATGTAATCAGCCTCCAGAAAGGCATTTGGACACAGTGTGAAAATGTCCTTGAGCCTAAATAGAGGCACATCAATAAGTGTGCAGATGACAAGAGATGCAGGACTTGGTGAACACTGTATAATTTCCCTGCAGTAAGCAAAAACTTTTTTAAAGATGTACAGTGAGAGAAGAAAATAAAATACTACACATTTAAAGAAACTTTGACCATTATTTGTGGGTTTTATAGTGCTGCCAGCATTGTGAAGACATCTCTGCTGGCATATTCACAAATGATCAAAATGTTGTGTGAGGAATGTGTTCCCTGCTAGAACTGAAATGAGAAACTTGTTTCTCTGCCCTAACACACTGAGGCCCCACTCCTGCTGCCTGGGAACTCAATGGCAATTTCAGATAGCATCCAGAAAAAGCAAGGCTGATTCCTCCTAAATACAGGGAATAAAATTCTCAATTCAATGAACAGGTTGTTGTTTTTTTTTTTTTTTTGTTAAGGAAATTTCTCACATTCAATTCTCATGTGTTCACCCAACCTTTGGCTTGACATACCAGATGAGAATTGTTTTGTAACAAAATGATGATAATTTCAATTGACTAAAATATGTAACATCTTAAATGGGAAAAAAGTCTTTAGCAATCCCATAAAAGAAACAAAATTTCCTCTCTAATTTGTTTTGCTGAAAGCCTGGTGCATTAACACCTGTTAAAAGCAAATGTACTAACAGGAGTTCTAAAATAAAAAATAAAAATAAAACCCACATTAAATTGCCTCAACAATTGACTGTCTTATCAATGTTCCCTGTACACATTGATGCAGTTCTGCATAATGCAAATTTTAAGAGAGACAATCTTTCCAAAAGGCTGAATCATGTAATGCAGGGTACATTTTCCATAATTTTCCCCTATGTGCTCTTATATAAACATCTGGTAAAACTTCCTTAATAAAATTAAAAATCTTTGCTGTCTGGGAAGCCTAGTTTCTTAACAATTGATTTCAAAGGAGCTGGGGGATAATTGGGTGATAACAACAGCTGAGCTATGTGAAGAACTAATTATGTTAAACAAATCTTGTGCTTCTTGACACTGTAACCAATAAGCAGTGTAGTGGATAAGAAGAAGTGATAAAAAGTGCCTTTTTTCATTAGTGATATCTTAAAACAAATAGTAGGAAATGTATTTGGGTGAAATTACCATTCTGGAAGTGTACAAGGCAAAGAAAAAAAAATTGTTGTATCATAGAATTGCTTAGACTTTCCTTTTTTTAAAGGAAAAAGCCTTTAAGGTGATCAAATCCAGCCATTAACCCAGCACTGCTCAGTCTATCACTAAAAGTTGTCCCTACTCACCACAGCTACACATATTTACTTAAAAATCTATATTAAAAATCTACTATCAATCACAGCTCACTTGGTTGGAAGGCCATCAATTTTTAAAATGCTCCTTTATGTTAAGATTTGAGTGACATATGTTAAAAAAAGAACCCCTTACATTAATTTACTGTGGGTTTTTGCTGTCCAGAATTACTCTTACATAAGTGAGACTTATTTCTTACATCAGCTGTCCAAAGCAATGGCAATAAAACAGCTCTCATAATGATTGGCTTTCTCCAGGCATCCTGAGGAAATCACACTTTGAGATGTGATAATGCACCAGCAGAAGTCACTGTCATCTCAAACAGCAGATTCTTGTTTTCTTCCACTTGGATTGAACTACAAATCTGGCAGCCTTGCCCAAGTGGGGAGGTAAAGAGAGGGCACCATAAAGTGGTGGAAATTCAACAGAAATATGCAGCTATTTACTGCTGTGCATTTGTGAAAGATGCGGAGTTATTTGCAACAGGTGAATAGGCAAAATAAAATATAATTTGTTGGAACAAGATCTCTCACTGTGTTTGAAACAGGATTTACTGTACAACAGTAATGACACTGACATGGCTGAATTTATAATCTCTGTCCCTCTGATTATCAGAATTATTGACAAAACTTTAATTTCAGAATAGTTTTTCAGAATATGATGCTAGAGTTTTTTATGAAGACAGAAGTAATGAATGAAAGTGACATGGCTGGGATATTCTCCAAAGTTAATTTAATGCAGCTACTCATTAAATAAGACTTTTTCACAACTGAGTGAAATTCATTTTGTAGAAAGTTATGGCTTTTACTAGACCCTGAAGAAGAATATCAACAAGCATGAGCAAAAAACACTGAGTAAAATCCACTGTGTTTTGGTCTGAAATGAATAAATCTTTCCAGTCCAATATGTGGATTTCCTTTGTATTCTGAACTTTGAGTCTCAACCTCTAAGTAAACACAGGGGATGTAAAATCTTTTCAAATGAAACTAAAAAAGATTTCAACCTCTTCCAGACAAATTGCAAAAATGCAGACAGTTGCCTCTTTTTTGGGGAAACTGTGTTTCTAGAATGACAAAATTTAGCAACTTTTCGCCTATGTATTGTAGAACAAAATTCTTCTTTGGCATAGATTATTTTCAGATAATAGCATAGTAGTTAGTGTGAACTCTTTGCATATAACTCATGCCTTTATTTGTCCCAACAATTTTATGCTGCTTTGTTGAATTTTTTTGGTTTTATGTAGATACATTTAGTACTGCAGTTATATATTTTAGGCAGTAGTAAAATTAATAATTTACAGCTCAATGCAAACTGAGTAAACTTTCTATCTTGTGGCTGAATCTTGCTTGCCCTACCTCCAGCTATCAAACTCCTTGCTTTATTCCACTGTGTCTTAATTAGTGGCTTACAGCCACCAAGTGACTAATCACAGATTGATAGAATAAGGGTTGAAACAGTCAAATCAAATGAAGGGGATGTTAACACATGGGATATAAGCTCAGCAGGGCCATTCAGAACCTGGCTGCTGTGCTAATATGCCTGCCTGTCTTTCCCAGAAACTTCCATCAAACATATTTGCTAATATTGAACATTCTCACAGTCACACAGAATAGGCCACATAATGTTTTTTAGTGTGTGCAGAAGTTAAGGGGAAAACCTGGACTGTTGGTTTGGATCTGTAGTTACCAAATATATGCAATGTGTCTTGCTTAGCCTTCCTCAGATTAGAATTATCAGGGGAAAAATGAACTATTTACAAAGTCAAACCTATGGAGTGTTTGTACAGAAAGACTGTTGACTGTCGCCTCCATTAATAACAGAAAATATTTCAAACATGGGCAACATTCAAATTTGTTGGAAGTTCCAGTGTTCACCTGGGGTTGACCAAATAACCTGGGGCTCTGCAAACAAAATGTCTTGAGTTTGGAGAACATCTTTGGAATTTTTACAGAATAGACACTTTCCCTATGACTTTCCTCCTGTTTCAATCTCAAGACTAAACCACACTTTTCATGGGGAGAATTAGACTTGTTTTTAAAGACAGCAGAAACCTGAGGATATTTTAAGATATTTTTTCTAATGAAGTGAGATTTACACAAGGTAGATGCCCATCTGCATATTCGTCTGTGCCTACAACCCAACCTTACGTCCCTCCTCCAACCTCATCTAGATCTGACAGAGATACAGAGACCTCCTGCCTTAAACCCCTGCATGGGCAGCGCAGCTCACAGGAGCAGTAGGACTCAGGACCACCCTGCAGTCAGGATAAGTTATTTTTTTAGCTTTTTTCCCCTGCCCAGGTTGCCTGGAGTTAGCAGGGAGCCTCTGAGCCCCAGCCTGGCCTGTGATCAGCAGGCTCCCTGCACAGGGGAGGGTGTGCAGGGAGGTTTGGGTTAGGGAATGTGCTTGTCAAGGGAAAAAACTTGAAAAGAATGTGGTTAAAGGGAGCCTGGAAGAGAGCTGCTTTATTATGATGAGAGAAAGTAGTGAGCGAATCAGGAAGAGATCAGATTTTGTTCGCTCGCTAGGAGGCTTGCCTGTTTCTGCACTGCTTTTCTCTCTGAAGCAAACTGTGAGCTGCAGCAGGAGTGAGGGACAGCAGGTACTGTCGCAGACATCTTCTCACTAAAAATCCTTTCTTGGGGTTTTTCTCCCTCCTGAGGAGCTGAGGCCTCAGAAACAAGAAGTAAACAATGGTTATCTGCTGCTGTGGAATGTAACAGGTCCCTGATTGGTCTGGTGTGGATGTTTGGATTTGCTGACCACTCATGGCAGGGCTGGCTCTTGCTCTCTGCCTGAGACAGATCTTTGTTATTCATTCTTTTCTATTCTTAGCTTAGCCTTCTGAGGAACCCTTTTCTTTCTATTTCTTTTTAGTATAGTTATAATGTAATATATATATCATAAAATAATAAATCAAGCCTTCTGATCATGGAGTCAACATTCTCATCTCTTCTTCATCCTGAGTACCTCTGTGACCAAGGTCACACAGGTATTTCACAGGGATGTGCATGTGCAGCAGTGCTGGACATTTTCACACAGCCTGCAGCTCCAGTGCATCCATCAGCAGCAATGCAGGAATCACTCAGACCTCATCTCCTGCGATCTCAGGCTTTGCTCTGTCACTGGCCTTTTCTAATCCCTTTGCTGAGTGCATGGCCAACAGCTTCACACACTTTGCAGGTCAGTCATGGCATTTCTTCTATGCCTGCAGCTTGTGAAGCCAAAGGCCATGAGACATCTGCAGTCTATCTGTCTGTCTGTCTGTCCCACTTCTTGTAACAAAACTGGCAGTTCAGCACTATTTGGGGCCTCTGTGGCCTCTGAAACCAGGAAGATTTTTCCTCAAATAAATGGATTTAGAGCATTTAGGTGGTACACCTACTAGATATCCAGATTACCTATGGGAAACAAAGGCGTTTTGACAGCTGATCTGCTACAGTGTGGATTCAGACAGCACTGAACTGCTGGTGTGCCTAAGCCTTTCAGCATTGTGCTGAGGAATTTGCTTGCATTGATAATGTAATCATTAGCCTGTGGGGATTTCTGGATTTCTTCTTGTTTTTTCCTTGAGAATCATCCACAGTGAAAAGTGCTTGATATTATTATACAAACATAAAATAAGACCTCAAATTTGCATTTCATTCCTGTGATCTCTTATCTTTAGAGAAGGATTAAAAGCTAAGCCTCTTTACCAAAATCACCGAACATATTAATTATACACCATATAAATAATTTAATTGCACACAGAGAATAGACTTTCTGAAAGTTTCATACATACTTCTCTTTATATGATGGAAATTATTGTAAAACTAGAGCAATTTTTCTCTTAATACTTTTCATGGCTAAAATCTATCCTGCTTAACTGTAATTTATAATTTGGTAATAGACAACAAAAATTGCTAATGCTCACAGTGTATAGTAATGGGAAAGTCTATTAAAGGTTGAGAATAACAGAGAGGTTTTGATCCTTGTTGAGGTTTTGTTGTTAGATAAGCTCAGGCCATCAGCTGCCTACCTGTGACTCCCCTGAAGGGAATTTGGCTCCATCCATCTGCCAGCACAAGGGCTTGCTCACAGCATCACCTGGCTCACCATCAAAAACCTCACAAGAAAAACTTGCCCCCTTCAAGTCTTGCACTCCTCAAAAACAGCACCAGCATATCCCCAATATCTGGAAAAATGTGTTGAAGATGTCAGAGTTAGGGGAGGAGAAGGAGAAGCATTTACAAATCTCAAGATGGATAAACTCTGTCAGAATATTACTTGCATAAGAATCTGTCTTGAGATTTGTGTGTTCCTATTTTCTATATTTTTGTTCTTTTATTTTTTCAGACTCAAATCACAGTAATTTAAAGAAAAAAGTAGCTCCAAAGGGTATCTTGTATAAGGAGTGGAAGGAAGAACCATGCATATTTATAAAACCCCAACTGGAAATTCCATTATACATTAATTAACTGATACACACTGCCTACTTAGCCTCAAAGAAGTTTCATTACTCACTTAAGGTCACCTCTCTGGTAGAACATCTTCTTATTTACCTGTCTCAGCAGAGATTTATAAGCCTGGCTGTAAGGTTTGTCCTTGAGGTTTCCTTTCCCCCTGTCTGTGTTAGATGACTTTTCCCTGGAGTTCCAGTCTCCCATAGTCATTGTCACTGGGAGGAGGCAGAAGAAAAGAGACAGCTGACAGTTAGAGATGCTGGGACAGATTCTTCTCGAGATTATTTGCCAATTTTACAGAAGCACACTGCTGCTGACCTCAGTGCAGTTCATTGCAGCTATTGACTTTGGTGCTATTGACTTCAGCAGGCCCAGTTTAGAGTGTGGGGAGGTTAAAGTGAGGGCAGATTTGTCATTCTGTGAGAGAGCAGAACCCCTGGATCCCACTGTTGTTAACTCATCTATGAAGTGAATATTATAGATATTTTCATAGGAGCTTTGGCTGCCATGTGCAAATTCCCTTCATGTTTCCAAGCACAAGCTGTTAGGTTCTCAGCCAACCCCAAAGTTAGAATTTCCACTCTGAAACTTATAACTAAACTAGGCAGGCAAGAGACATGTAGACATAAAAATAAAAAATTTTTCTGAGTACTCATTGAAAATTAAAAGAACTTAGAATCCTAGACCTAAATTTTTTATGCTCATGTTGGTTTGTGATTGGACAAGCACAATAGACACCAAAGGGCAAATTCTCTTGTAGAGTTCTCTTTGACAATGAAGGGCAACATACACTCAAATAGAGAAACATACTGATGTATATTCATATAAGTAAATTAGTGCAAAAATGACTGTTCTCTTTTTCTCTTGAGAAGACTCCTGCTCTTTGCAGATGCAGATATTAAGTTTTCTTCTGTGAGTATCTCATAAAAAAAGGCCAACACAGGTCAAAGAGTAAAATGGAAGCTGTCCAAGAGCCAGTCCCAAAGCTCTGTTTCATCTCAGTTGAGATATAGGGTCATAGTTCTACCCTCCTGAAGCTGTGAAAGATAATTTTTAATTTTTAGCACAAAAATAAGTTAGAATTATGGCCATATTAAATCTCAGATATACATATTTGGGTTAACTAAAGACATTTGGCAGTTCCAATCAAAACACTTATTTCCTGGCCCTGACTAAAAGTGCAGTAGCTGTGTAGTCCTGAACAGATGTTGAGTTTTGTAAAGAATGGATGATAGCTATCTATGTAAATATGTCCTCCTTTTCATTGGTTACTGAAATTGGGATGTAAATATGAGATTTTTTATCAATAAACAGCAATTTCCCAATTTTTATTATCCCATTCATTCCTATGTCTTTGCCAAAAATGTGAAAATGATCTATCATTTTGTCAAAGATCAAGAAAAATATAACAAAAAAAGAGCTGCCACTAGGAGCAGAGCTGCTAAAAATCACAGGAAAATGAGATCTTCAAAATATAACAATGATAATAAATTTTTCCTTTTACAAGACATTTGTAAAGGATGTATTCTCATTGTAATTTTTACAAGTGTAACTCTCAGTCCCTTCAAGGTCCTCTAGTGATCATAAAATTATTTTCCTTCATGTCATTTTGAATGATTTCCTATCTAGTTTATTGTTAATGCCTGAAGAGAAGTGTGAAGTATGGGCTTATGATTTCTCTCTATAAAAATGTAATGGATCTTCTCCTAGTAACAATTCTCTCCAGTAAATGGCTTAGTGTGGCTGCTGCATTCCTATAAGTCCATACCCATAAAGCTTAAGCACACCTGATTTTGTATTCTGATGCTTTGCATAGTATACAAAAGAATAAATACAAATCTGCTTATTGTGCAATATACACAGAATCTAATCCAAATCAATACAGGCTTCAAAAAGAGAGACATATAGTTTTTTATCACATTCTTTCAGACCCTTCAGTTTTCCTACTAGATGGCCATGAATTAAAAATGATATTTGCTTCAGAGTAAGCACAGTACCTTCCATGTCAAACAACAGCCTGTGATTCTAAAGAGCTCTGTGTACAGTGATTTTTCTCCCTCATTTTTTTTGCAAGAATGATATTGTTCTATTTTTTGTATGGCTGTGGTTTTAAAAAATGATACTAGTTTGAAAATTAGGTCACCTGTTTACTGGCGAGCCATTTCAGTAATTTTAGTCTCATCTGCATGGATAGCACTTTATCAGTCAATAAAAAGACCTCTATGGATTTTTTGACTGGCTTTTTCCAGATATTTTGTGCAACAGAGCGAAGAAAGATAAAAATGATTACACTGGGTAAGACCTGTTATCCATCTGATGCCAGTGTTGTGCCTCTGAGATAAATTTACAATGCCTTCAATGTAAACATTTCTGGCCATGCTTCCTGAGCTGCTGAGATAGGACTGAATACTCCAACCACAACAAACTTAATAACTGCTGGGGGACAGCTGGACCTGAGGCACCAGGTATGATAGAGCAGGAACCAATCCTTCACTCTTCTCACATATGAAAGATCATTTCCATTCATGGCCTGCATAACTTTTTTGCCTGAGTCAGCAAGAGCAGTATATATGGGAAGGAAAATAATGCTGAGCATATCATAAAATATTATTTTGTAGTTATGCTTTTATAAGCACTTAAAAGGAAGCAAAGTGTTTGAGATCCATCTCATCTTTCCAGAAGAAGAAAAAGCAGATTTTTTTTTTCCTTGGGCTAAATAATAATATTCAAGGCTTAAAATAGAATGAAGAGTGATGTGACTTTAGAGCACCTATAAAGTCTTTATAGCAATGTGGATGGAAGGAATGTGATGGCATCTTCCTGCAAGTTTGGTCTCATGGAGGAGATCCCTCAAGGGAAGATGAAAAGCAGATATGACCCATCAATCCCTTTTCATACCACCTGTACCTGCCCTGAAGAACCCTCTGTTTGCAGCCATGAAAGGGTTAAAAGCAGCACAGATAAGGTCAAAAGATGTTTTTTGAAATCAGGCTTGAGTGAAATACTTGGAGAACTTGAGGTATAGGTTTTGGAAGTTTCAGTGTAATAAGAAAACAAAGCCAACAACAACAACATCCAAAACATCACTTTCCTAGCAAAAATATTGCCCAAATTTCTCCCTATTGTTTCTCCTAAATCAGTATTTTTTCCCAAAAAGCCTCACTCAATCTAATAACCATGAGCTCATCTGAGCAGAGAGTGTTGATGTCTGTGTTCTTGTGCAATAATGTGACAAATATAATGAGTGTTACTGAGTAACTGGGAGAAAATTCCTTCGATAGGAAGCTCAAAGCTGGGATTTGATCAAAAATTTTACTCATTAGAATGGTACTGTTGACCAAGTAATATTTACAGAATTGCTCCCTTGGAAAACTGATGGTCTTAACATTTTAAGCATTCATCTCACTACACTGCACTAGCTGATTACCTCTTTTTTTAGGAGTGCATTTTTTTCCTCATTGTTTATTGGAGTGTCCCTATCACAGACAAGCACAATCAATGAGCCTTTGGATTAGAATTGAAAAAATGGAAATGGGAGGTATGATAAAAGACCAAATTTTAACAATGTGCTTGCATCTATAGAAGTTAGTGCTTTTAGATTAGAGGCAATTGTCACAGCTCTGGATTCACTTTTAATGCCAGCATAGAAATCATACATTTGGTAACCAGTGACAAACCATACAGTTGGTTCTAGTCTCATTTCTATCTTTTTTCTCCTCTGTATAAGAGATAAGATGCTATCAAATGGACTAGGGCTGCAATTATTTTAGATAGCAGAGTCCAATGTTGATCCCAATGCATTTTTTAAATCTGGCAAGTTCAGAGTTTTTATTATTGCTTTGGCTTCGTAAATCTCTTTCCTACTTGTGCTTTGTTGTGGGCATAGGATACTGTTAACTATGATTCAGTGAAATTTTCCAGAATACAATAACACTCAACTGTCTCATTCAATAACTGCATCCAGCTTATTCTGGGATAATGAAAATGTCTTTTGTGATTCATTACAACTTTCCTTTGTTCTTTATATGATATCAAACCATTAGATGGGAATTATCTGAAACTATTGCCTGCCAGCAGCTTGGTGATCACTGAGAAAAGGCAAGAAATCTAATGCACATCCTGTATGGTGATGTCTGAAACTACCCCTATATAAGTCTGCCTGCAAAAGTTTATTAAAATACAAAGTAATTGATGTTTATGACTTAAATTTAGCAACATGAAATCTCACTGATGAGAGTAGGCTGCATCTGAAACCCTCATAGACAGAGAAGTGAAGGAGTGACTGCACTGAATTAAACAGGGGAGCTGAGCTTTTCTAGATAGATCTGTGAAGTCATGTGAGTCAATTTACAGAGTCAGATGTCCTAAGACTTGGTGGCAATTTTCCACCTAATTTTTTTCTATATTTTCATAAGATAATAATATTACAAATACCAAATTAATTAAGAATGCTTTAAAATCAAGACTAGTGGGGTGAGATTTTGGAATAATCGAATTGAAATATTTAAATTTCTTGAACACAAACAAAAATTCTGGATCTTTGCCTTCTCGTGGTACCATAATTTCTCATATATTTTGTAATCTGGGTTAATGACCCTATTCTCATGAGGGCCAGGATTCTCTCTGCTCATATAGAACATGCTCTGCTATTTGCTGCTTCATAGGGGTTGCATGTGCTGGTGATGTCTGTTGGGACTGACATCCATTGGGATTGTAGCCATTCTTTGGGAACACCTGTGGTAATGTGCCAGGGATTTGGAGGTACTATGCAGCTTAATATGATGTGCAGCAAAGTAAAAAACTTCCCTGACAATGGAGTAGCCACAAGGAATTTGCAGATAAATAATCTCACCAAGGCTTCATGAGTCAAATTCCCTTAGGAGTGAGTACTGAATTCCTGCTACCTTGAAAAGTGCAGTATTTAAAGTATTTCAAAAGCTGTTTAAAAGAAATAAGAGGTTTTTTTTTATTTTCTTTGGGGTGTGCTTTGTGTTGCTTTTAAAATCTGATTTTTTAAGGACCTCTAACTTCTCATGAAGAGGACCTCAGAAGAGAATTAGGCTTTTGAATGAGTTGACTGCACACAAAGCACTTCTCACTAGCAAGAATCAAAGAAAAGTGTGCTGTGAAGACAGAGGCTATGCAGAAACCAGTAGCAGAGTTCTTTTCTATTTTAATGCAGTCAGGATTTCACCTTGTGTTTTTATTGCCTCTTTTCTAAGCACAGTCTGGAAAACTATGGTAAATAATTGTTGTAACTGCCAGGAAGAGAAACTAAAGTGGGCACTAAACATGAGAGCACATATATTCTTCAAAATGGTCCTTGCACATAAAAATGTGTAATAAAATCTCTTGGAAGTGCTCAACACTGAAAATGAATCTGATTCATTTTTCATAAGTAGTGAGGATCAAGGAAGTAGAGAATTCAGGCATTAGGTTGAAACAAAAGAAAAAATATTTTATAAAAGTCTCACAGTGATTCTGTTCAAACATTTCTTTTGGACTTGGTCTTGCATTCTTTATGCCCAAGAAAATCTCAGTGATCCCAGCAGAAGCTTGACAGTGGAATGCAGGACTGAGATCTGGAGTGGTGAATCCAAAATAGTCAAGACTTCATTCTTTGAGCTTAAGCTTAAGTGGCATTTTGCCACTTAAGCGTCCAGAAGTTTTCCTATCCTATTCCTATTCCTATTCCTATTCCTATTCCTAGTGCTAGTCCTAGTCCTAGTCCTTTCCTATTCCTATTCCATTCCTATTCCTATTCCTATTCCTATTCCTATTCCTATTCCTATTCCTATTCCTATTCCTATTCCTAGTCCTAGTCCTAGTCCTAGTCCTAGCCCTAGTCCTAGTCCTTTCCTATTCCTATTCCTATTCCTATTCCTATTCCTATTCCTATTCCTATTCCTTTCCTAGTCCTAGTCCTAGTGCTAGTCCTATTCCCATTCCTTTCCTATTCCTATTCCTATTCCTATTCCTATTCCTATTCCTATTCCTATTCCTATTCCTATTCCTATTCCTAGTCCTAGTCCTAGTCCTAGCCCTAGTCCTAGTCCTTTCCTATTCCTATTCCTATTCCTATTCCTATTCCTATTCCTATTCCTATTCCTATTCCTATTCCTTTCCTATTTCTAGTATCTCACTAGGCATCCATGACTATTTCTAAAATGAAGTACAAGTTCTCACACTTCCATTTCTGTGATAGTGAAGACTCTAAACTCATTTTCCAGCCCTGGCTGTGGTACTCCCCTGGGAACACACACATCTTGTTCCTGGCACTGCTTTGATTTGGGCCCATCCCTTACATCCTCTGCATGCACCAGAGGGCTGAGATAACAAATGTACAGATGTCTTTGGGAGTGTCATCTCACACGGTAATGGTGAGGGATTTTTAGGAATGCCAAATATTAATAATACTCAAAAAAAACCACTACAAAAGGTATTTCTCTCCCATCTAAGTCTGCCATGCAAAGTCCAGGTCCTGCAGAGAGAAGAATCCTGTGTCATAGCCATCATTCTAGAGGAGGTCCCTGACCAGGGAAGATGTTTAAGGTGTTCTTGAGGTGATGAGAAGATCCAAACTCTGTATTCCAGGTGGTAGGACAGGATTGTATCTTGAAATAATTTACAGCTTTGACAAACATTTGTATTTTTTCCCTTTTATTTTTGGCATATGCATATTAATAGCAGACACTGGATACCACAGCTTCTGCTGCTGGAGATAACAACTCCTCAAGGTATTCTGAAAGCAGCAGTAACTTTATTTTGGGGTTTGGGGGCTTTTGTTTGTTTGTTTGTTTTGTTACCTTTGTTTTTTTGTTTCAAATAAATTATGGAGGCACATGCAATCTGCTAAGGACAGGATGAGAAAGCACTCAGCAGAACAACATTTCTCCCTATCCATAGGCAAAACAAAGTATAAACACAGCAACACAAATGCAGTCTTCTATGAAATGAACCATGTAATGGCTGAGAATAGAACCTGTGTCTGAATGAGATGCCTGGTAATTGGTTGTAGAAATGAGTAAATCTAACATGTTTCAGCCTTTTATGAGTGATGTAACACAATCCTAAGCCAGGCAGGTTAACACTTAATTGCCAGGTTACAAAGCTGCGAAATTAAAATGCCAGGAAGAGTATAATTTTAGTTGGTTTGACAGCTGTGCTCCTTTGTGACTAGAAAAAAAGCCATAGAAAAACAACAGAGTTCATGATGTATCAGATATGAGACCGTGTGATTGTCTTACACATGAATATAAAAGTAAACTGTTTATCTGCTGATAGGTGGCCTTAAATCAATTCTGCTGGCACATTCAGTTTACATGCAGTATTTGAAAAAATATGCTAAATTCTGATGCAATGCCTGGTGAATAATGATCCTGTGTGACCACAGAGAAATCAGGGTGTTGTTTTTTTCCAATATTGGGGGAGGGCTGATGTTTAAATTAAAAGACCCAAAACACCTCTCGGTCACCATAGAGGTCATAAAATGAATGTAATTGATCTTCTAGAAATAAAACATTTCCTTCCAAGGAACATAGAAATCTACATTTGAGATTTTGGGTAATGGATGAAACCATATATAACCACACTGCTTCTCCTGAGAGCTTGGTTGATCAGTGTGTTTTGTTATGGAATGATTTCTCTACTACATCTAAAAGATGTCAGTACTGCATGAAGCCAAAATGGGGAGACCTCTCAAAATCCTCTGCAGCTGTTCTGTGAATATGTCGCCTCTCAGGTTCTTCTCCTGAGATCAGTATGGCTTTTCTAGGGGTAAGATACTTCTCACCATAAGCATGAGCATGAAAAGAGCAGAAAGAAATACTATGTTGAACTGAGTATATAATAGATTTCATTTATAAGTGTTCTGAAATATTAGAAAACTACAACCCAAAACACACAGAGGTTCTTTCTGTGGCGCTGCCCTCCACAAAAAGGAAAAAGTGCAGATGGCAAAGTAGGAGGTATCATAGAAACCCTCTCCAAAACTGCACAGCCTGAGGTTATATTCTGTGCAGCCCTGCATTGCAAGTGGAAAGATAATGAGCAGGATAAGGAGGTTTTTATCAGAAGGTGACCATTACAAATCAAGTGCAGCTTCGCAGACCACGACCCAAATGCACCTTGATCTAAAAGTATTTTATATCGGGTGTTCATTTAAAAAACTTCTGCTTGCTGGCACTATATCTCTGCTATTATAATGCAGCAGCACAGATTGAAGTGTGAAAAATGTCTCCCAGTGATCCCTCTGGAAAAGTGTAAGGGACTACACCCACAGCTGATGGCCTGAAGGGCTGAAGCAGCACAGATCATCAGGCATTGTTCAAACAGAAGAGCTCTCAAAAATTTGAAATATAAAAATGGAGGGTAGAAAGTCTTTGAGTTATTTAGATATTAAAAGTGAAAATTCTATGAATTTTTACAGAAAAAAAGCCCACAATAAGAAATTATGAGCTTTTTTGCAATGATCTTGCTTTCAGTGTCTTTTATATTCATTGCATTCTGCTTTCACATCAATGTACAGGAACAAGCAATGTATCATGTTTTACTGTGTCTTATTGTGGCAGCTTTATGAAATGTAGGAAAACCGAATGAAAGGCATTATCAAACATATCTTTGTGTCACGAGTCTGTGATTTTGACAAAATATTGCAGTCTGCAGGACTTAAACAGCTACATGTAGCAAATTGAGTTTTAATTTGAAAAGAGGCTGAAGAATCTGGGCATAGATAATGACTGTGAGGGGGCACTTAATGCCTTAAGTCTCGTTAAGGGATGTGTTTCTGCACCTTGAGGATCCACTCTCCTACTGAGCCTGCTGTCCCTGAGGTTGCCTGCCAGGCAGAAGGTCAGCATCATTTCCTTGATGTGTTGCTCTTCCTTCCCCAAAAGAACACTCTGAAGGATTGAGCAGCACAGGAAGGACCAGACTTTTCACACTGTGGGGCACTCAAGCACATCAAGCCCTCTAGGAAACCCTCTAATTGGGCTTCCTACCTGCAAGGCTCCAACTCTAGACCATAACTTGCAGGCAAAGTCATCAAGAATGGACTTCTAGCCGCAGAGAATCATACTTATCAAGCTCCACGAGGCTTTAAAGTATTATCTGGGAGCTAAATAAAAAGATTGGAACTCATTTTAAAGAAAACCAACTAAAATAAGGAGGCAAGTTGCATCAAGACTTGTGTCAGGAAATAAGAACATTCTGATTATTCATCCAAGAGGTTCAGGGCTTCTTTCAGTCAGATACTCAACCTATGCAAGGTTATGGGTATGACATTACTTATGGACCTTATAAATGTTTATTCATGTCCACTGATTAATTTCTATCCTCCCCCAGTCAATTGGGCTTCACAGCTTTGGATTGGGTATGTTTTCTATGAAACTATAAAGCAATTTTTTATTAGAGAGAAGTGTGTCATTAATTGGTCCTCTGAATCTCTTTGGTGGAGAAGAGATGATGGCAATTTTAAAGCTTTTCCCAATGATTCTGCTATTTCTGTTTAACTAAAAAGAATAAAATGTTTGACAGTAATAAAAGAAAAATTACTTAATTAGCACTAAAAAAGCGCTTCTTTGTTGGGAGAGAGAGCCTAGGAGATGAAGGCCTTGTGAAACAAAGAAATCATCAAATAATCACAGGTGGAATTGATCACCTAGTGTCACAGATATTTATACAGGCAGTGTTATTGCAATAAAAGCACAGTGCAGAAATTATTCTTTAGATTGAGGCATTGCACTTGGTTAGGTACTGTGTAAATGTTTCTTGGGAGGGTAAAATCATATTTTTTTGACACATGCTAATGATGAACCATATTTCCTGGGTTTTGCTGGTATTTTCCTCCCTGATCCTATTGTTTCATGCTCACTGAAATATTCACTTCTTATTTCACCATTTCACTGCTCAATTTTTTGGCCTTTCAGTCAGTGAACAGTATCTAGAAGTGAAATTCTAAACACTGTTCTCCTTTCCCTTTCCGAATTAAAATGCTTACATCCACACTAATCAAGTGGGTTGTCAAGCAGTCTGTCTATTCCATTTGTGACTCTGGACATCCAAGGACATCCAAGCTCAGAGCTAGTGCAAGTTGTGTGGCAGGTTGGGAGGGAGATTATCAAATCCTGCAATCTACAGAAGACCTGGAGTACAAGGTAATGAAGGAGATGTTCTGCTGTGAGGGGCAGGCAGTCCTGAAATAATGATCAGAAAAACAAACCACAAACAAACAAACAAACAAAAACCAAGAAAAAAAACCCTTGAAAAACAAACAAAAACCCCACAAAAAGCCCTGCAGCAAACCTCAGCTTCTAAGGCAGCAACTTCTGAGGAGACCTGATAAAAATGCAGGTATTTTTACTTCTGCATGCAGCTTGGGTCTAAGGTGGGTAAGAGGTGTTATGGGACTTGCAAGGACAGGAATTTTGACTGGACTGTTTTGTGAGCAACTAGATTGTTCCTGGCTGACTGAAAAAAGTACCCTGATTTTATATATAAATATATGAAGTGTGGAAAGCAGTGTAGTTAGGAGACACCTAAGTTAATACTCTATGAGCTAGTCTGGGTAATGAGAGCTGCATAGCCATGACAAAGTGGAGATCAGGAAGATTAATTTAACCTGACCTTGGCAAGGAGTCCCAGTGTCCAAGGCAGCTCATTTAAAACCCAGATATGGCTACAGTACTCTTGAGTCTGCAGTATAGACACTTTTTCTGATGTTACTTTAATGAAGGACAGAAAATGGAATTGTTATTGAACTTAGTTAATTGCAGAGTGGCAGATTCTTCATTTTGCAGAAGCTGCAGTTCAGAATTAGACAAGCCAGTGTTAGTTTACACATGTATCCATGTTCCTGGATTTGTTTATTTATTAATTTCTTATTTTTAAAATCCATCTCTAAGCTAATCTGTTCTTTCCAACAATATCCTGTTACTCATCATACTTTTGCATTCCATCAGGAAGCACTGATTCATTCTCTTGGACTAAGAACATGCCATAAGAGGGAAAAAGTGAATAAAAATCACTTTTCAGCTGATGGTACCTGTTCTGAAAATCAGAGCAACTATAAAGATGAGAGTTCAAACACATGAAAGAAGCTGAGTGCATAACTTCAATGACACTTCTCAAGAGTCCTGCTGAATTTATAACAATCTGTACACCTAAGATTTTCTTTCATTTACTTTCTATGCAGGGTCTGATCCAGACAGACTTAAAGCCCTCAGCCCTTAAGAGAGTGAGTCTTCACAAGTGGCTCATTCAAAGCAAACCAGGAAAAGAGAATTCACATGTACACATGTATACATAAGTATGTATGTGCACATGGACACATACACATCACTCAAATGATTCGTTATTTCTCTAGATTAGGAAACATTTCTAGAGAAGATGTTTCTAACCTTCACGTTGCTATCCCCAAACCTTCATATAGATCCCCAAATCCACAAAGTGTGTGTTGGTGTAGAATGCATGTCTTGTCTCCTGGTCAGCTCCAGGATATCATCTTCTCTTTTCACCCCCTGTAGCCAATGAGTCTCAGCTGTTTTGGCAAACAGGAGAGCTTCAACAGGGCATAAACCCCAGGTCCTTGGTGTATATCTCTGCTAAGCACAAAGATTTTTACCTAGGTAACCACAGCATCATGGTGCCAGCTGTAATATTAAAAGAGCTGGGAGCTTAGCTAAGCCTGTAAGAGCTCCACTGTGAGTGTTAAAGGGCAGAGCAGGATCTCAAATGGTAAAAAATGTATCATCAACCAGGAGCACTGGAAGGGATGCTGAGGTGATGCGCTCGGAGCTGTGGGTCTCTTTCCAAGAAGCACCCACGTGCAGCGGTGCCCATTTCCACCCTGGACCAAGCTGTCTCTTTGAATGAAGAAGAGATGTATGGAAGGAGCAGGGGAGGATCATTGCTTCCATGTCTGAGCAATTACCCTTCTTGGATTAAGGTATCACTAAGCACAGAATACAATAATAGAAAGCCCAACAACATAATTACTACCTCAGACTAATTGATTAGGCATCACCACTGTGCGGTGTTGGTGTCAAATACTTTCTATCATCAAATTTCAAAAGAACTTTTGTCCTGTTTCTGTACAAGAATGAAGAAATTCAAACAGCATAAATATTTCAGACTGCTTATAATTAAAACTTCATGTGTTTGGCATGAAACCACTTGAGCAAAGGAGGCCAACTGTGCCTTGGCTGTAGAGCCAGTGCGTGCCCCTTTCATGCTAACAGCTGGGCACTAAACACAGAATGGCACAGAAAGCATCCCCAGCACGCTTCTGTTAGTCATGAAAACTTGTCAATGAACTCTTGTAGCATTAATATTAAAACCACAATGTGAAATCTCCATCAAGGTTGACCCCTTTTTTCTGTGTTTTTTTTCAAGTAACCAAATTCTGTGAAGGAAGGAGTGAAATGCCCTACCTGACTGGTGGTAACACAGGGATGCTCTGCATGAGAAAAGAAATAAAGGGTTGAAATCTCTGAGGGAATTAAATGATGTTGTAATGAAGATGCACTGTAATATGAAAGAATCAGCCTGATGGAGCTCTCATTTAATTTAAGCAGCACAGGACAAATTCTGTTCTCAATTACATCAATCCAGTACTAATTAAATTAATAGGACAAAGCAGGACTTAACTCTTCATCCCTTCTGGAAGAAAAAAAATATCAATTGGAGGAGGAAAAAACCCTGCAAGCATGCAACATATTATTTTTGTTAAATAAGAAGTTTAAAATCAAGCCTCAATTGTCCTCAGGAGACTGTGCCACTTAAATGCCAGTCCCTGAAATTGAGTTTCTGGGACTCGGAGCTGCTGGTTTTGTGGCTCTGGAACAAGAAGAACTGCATGTCCTTCCACCTAAGCAACCACAAACTGTTCCTCTGCCCAGCAGCATCAATTGCAAATATATTTTTTGTCCAAAAACGATGATTGGGATGTTTTCATTGACCTCAGAAAAGGCAACTTTCAAGCTTTTGGGTTTTTTTTTTTTTCTTACAATGCCTGAGACAAATTTCCATGAAAGTCACATAAGCTGCAAATCTCAGTAGTTCAATTTTCTTAATTGGAGCAATAGTTAGGGATTACTTAGTTACTTGTCTAATTTGGGTTACAAACACACCTCATTCTAGGTCTCTAGCCATAATTTCCATCTCCACCCTGCCATGCATTTCTTCTGTTTCACCTTTTAAAAGCAATCTCAGTAGTTGTAACTACATGCTAATCCAACTGCAGCCATGCACTTTTGCTTAAAGGCAGCTGGCAGAGTATTATTATTTTCCCAGTCCTTGTTCTTCATTAATTACAAAACTCTATTTCTATAGGCTAAAGCATTCCTAATAGCACTGAGCCAAAGTCCATTCAATCTGCAAGCTCTGTGCAGCCATTTGATTATTTTCACTAGTGCAATTATTTTCATTCATCTACACAGTGAGCCAAGGTGAAGGTCAATAGTATACAATTTGATTCTACTCCAGCTTAATAAGGTCAAATGCATAATGGTTTTCTGCTATATTATCATAAATTCATTTTCCAAAATGAAGTTAAACTGCTTAGGACAATGCAGCACACCAGTTTTGCACACTTTGCTCATATCTAAAAGCAGTTTGTGGAGTCAAGTTGTAAGTATGGACTGTTGGTGTGCTCATATCCACCACAAATTCTAAGAGAGGGAATCTAGGCTTGATTTATTTCTTACAAAGTATTTTCAGCACAATCACACTTCAATTCAAGAAGGAGGCACCAAATCAGTATAATTGAGGAAACCATTGTACAGCCACTGCCTTAATCCCATGGAATTGCCTCCCATAATATCTTTGTAATGAAAAGATTCACAATCTTTCTTTGTGGACTCTATTTATAGAGAATGCAGCTTTCTTTTTGTATTTATTATGGAGTAAAAGAAATTTTATGATATTAGTTTTTTGGGGGGAGAAACTGAAAATTGGCTGTTTTAGCAATTAAAATCAGCACCGATACCAGAGTTTGGAAAGCAATACTTTAACAATATGTTATTTTACCCAGAAGACAATGCCCTGAACCTGTGATCTGGGAAAAGTTCATGGGATGATTTCTCACATATTCCCCATAGTCAGCTCAGCTGATCCACAGTGACTTGAAGTCAGTGCGGTATCGGAGAGCTGGAGCTCATGGAAATGTCATTGGCTTAAAATACAAGTGTCAAAAACTCCTCAAATAGGAAAAAGAAAGACATAATTACACACAACCCTGTGTCACACAAGTGAAAGAACTCTTAAATGATTCAGAGATGAGCTACCACAGGGAACTGTCCAGAAATAGCAGACCTACATCAACATGGGTGTTGAATTCATATTTAACCTGAATCTTTAGACCATATTAATGCAAGAAAATGTTACCAAACTCCGCTTTTTCCTTTTTTTAATCAAGTAACTGCTAATAAAACTGCTAACATTATCTTTTTATCTGTTTCCTTTAGTCTATGGACTAAACTCATGGATTTTTAGAAAGATGTGTATCTGATAAATAAAACTAATTAACTGGATAAATACAATTTTCATTAAAAAATCAGACCAAGTATATTATTTTTAAAATATAACCATTACTTGGGAGAAAACTTTGTTCATTTGATTTTTACCATTTTAGTATTACTGCTTAAGACGTCCAAATACTGAACACCATGGGCTTCATGTGAAATGTCAAATTGCTTCATTAGGAAAATAGAAAAACCTGATCTTTCAGAACTTTGGGGAACATTAAGATTCAAAGTGCACAATCCCACAAAATAAACCAGAATTAATAAACCTTTTCTACCCTACTGTAGTGAAGGGATATTTTTCATACAAATGTTCATGCAGCTTTAATACAGCATTTTTTGACTCTTGGGGGCCTGCAGTACATTCTATTTTTCTTTTAAATTCTTACTACAGAAAAATCAAATAATATGAAAGAATACTCCCCACCTCAATCCAGAGGGAATTTCCAGGTTTTCAGCATAGGTAGTGGAGTTTCACATGAACAAAAGGCTAGAAAATATTCTGCTTGAGTAGCCACACAAAGAACAGGATTGCAGACTGGTTTTATGAGCTTTTTCTCAGAATTTTATGTTCTATGCTGTTTCTTTGGTTGGTCTCTGCAAGAAAGTCTTATTTACCTTCAAGAAAAGAAGAGCTGAAGTTGCTGACACAACCAAAGGATATTTTATATATTTAGATTCTGCCTAACTTGTTCCTCTAGGCTTCCTTAGCCACAATGTTAATGCCACTAAGGGAGCAACTTGCTCTTAACAGTAAAGCAGAGAAACTGAAAAAACTTGGAACAGCAGAGAATTCCTATGAAATCTGAAAAACCAGTACCCATCAAACAGGCTAACCTTTCCCAGCTCACCCATTTGATGGGAAATACCTGGACTTTGGAGGGCCCAAGTGCCTGGAAAGGACCTCCTCTTTTTAAATCCAGCTACAATTTTCCAAATTCACATTGATTCCTCAGCATATGGCATCACTGCATTGCTTGTCTTTACACTCCATACATTAGATGACAAATGTGTGTATTTCCACAGTGTGAAAAGATGAAATTATCATCATGAGAACCTGAATCAGCAGAAAATATCTAAGATTATCCAGGCTACAGAAGCCCAGAAGGATGTTTGTGCCAAGTCTGATGATATCTCCTTTGGACAGAGCCTGGATTTTTTAACATGCAGCAATGACAAGCAAATTTGGGCTGCATTGCAATATAGAAAAGTAGAGAAAGAACATACTGCAGTGATGCTTTTTTAAAAAACCTTATCAAATAATTACTGTCCCAATTTGCTTGCCAAAAGGAGACAAAAGCTCCACAACTTGTGTCAAGGGTTGATAATAACATGCAAGTAGCTCTGACAGGACTGACTCCACCTTTATCTAGGGGTCAGCTTTCTGTCCCACATTCAGCAAATTCTGATGTTCTGTTTCCTGGCACTTAACTAGCCTCAATTCAATAGATCTCTACTTCCATGATAAATTATAACACTCTTCAAATGGAAATGCATCAGCAGACAGCACCATAATAGATAAAAATATGACAGGGACACAGTGTAATTTTTTCAAGACATGATATTGTCTTAAATCAGATCTTCTATTCTCCTTTCCCAGGAGACTCTTAAACAATTTGATGATTATTTTCTTTCCAGAAGCATATGGTAATACTGGTTGCTAATATAGCTTTGGTCATATTTGTGGGAAATTAGCATACTAATTACAAGGATAGTTTTAGAGAAACAATGCTTGCTGTTAATTGCCATGGTTGTTTCTCCTGCTTTTATTTAAATGGTAAAAAACCCAGTAAATAAGTGACACTGAAAATGTGCTACTGAATGCAAAATATTTTTAAGGTAAGCCTGGAATAATTAGAGACAATCAAGAGAAGTGAATGAAGACATATTCTCAAAACAGAAATTGTTGCAAAGCTTGATGCTGATGCTTGAAGGCTGAGAGCAGATCCTTCTGTTGACTTTTATAGCAAGGTAAAAAAAGGAAAGAGGGTCTGAAATCTGTCTGCAAAGCATTTTAAGGCAGGCAGCACTGCACACAAGGCTGGGTGGCACACAGCCAGCTGGAAGGTGCCTGAGCATCGTCCCAGGAGCTGCTTGCTCTGGGGAGCTGCAGGTGTGTGGTGAAGCAGAGCAAACTGCAGCCCACAAACTCCAGCAGCCCCCTGAGGTGCCCATTCAAACATGCTAACAGGCAGAGGCAGAGGTTTCTACAAGCAGGTCTTTTTCTTTTTGATATACTATGGGCAGCAAAAGGGGTCTCTGAACAGAGCTATTCCAAAGTTAAGTCAGTAAGACAGAACAAGATCATGTAGGTCTTTCTCCTTTCCTGCCTTTCTCTGGTTATTTCCCAGTAGGGACCATGGGGCAGTGTGGGATTTTCTTGGCAGTGGCCACGTTCAGAAAAGCACACCCTGTGCCCAGTTAGTTAGTACTTGCAGGATTTCAGAAAGGGGCATTTTCTTGTGACAAATCACTGCAGTGCAGTGCAGAGTGTGTTTCCCCCTGAGCTGAGGGTGCTGTCAGAGCCCTGCCCTTCCCTGGGGATGTGCCAGCCCAAGGAGCTCCAATACAGCAGAGCTTTACACAGGGTATGTACAATAAAGACAGGAGGTTACAATTGGGTCTATTTCAACACACAGATATTAAGGGTCTTTGAGCATGATTCCTTCATAGGAAAGACAATTCCTTTCTTCAGCAGGAAGTTCAGAGATTTTACTTGGATTATACTGTAACTATCCTTACAGGTAGAGTTTTTATGTCTATTTCCTCTGAGCAAACACGACTCAGGGCAAACCCTGCTGGCCTTGTACAAAAGTCACTGACGTCACCAGCACTAAAGCTATGAGTAAAACATGTGGGCTTGAGCCTACTGTCAGCTGGAGTTAAGTGCTATCCACTAAAGACATTTATTTTTTGTACCAACTTTTAATGCAACACGATGGGTACTCTAATTATAAGATTTTTTTACAGTTGGTTTTATGTACACTGTCATAAGACTTGGCAAACAAAAAGGGAAGAAGTCACTGCCAACAATATATTTATATATTTTACAAAAGATCACTCTGTTCTTTATCATTGTAATACAGGATTGACCTTTATTTTTTATTTTTTTAAAAATGCTTCCTGCATTTAATTTTTTACCTTTTCTGGAGAAGATTGTATCAGTGCTTATTTTCATATGAACTAAATGCCCTAATGTCTCTATTCCATATGTTCCCAACTTCTAATTAACTTTGTGCACATTATGGCAAAATTAATTCATTCCTATAGGTTTCAACTTTCTGACTTTTACCAACTTACTTATCTTTAAGTTAATTTCTTGTTTCTGGCATATGATAAATTTGCACTACAAGAAAGAGAGAAACAAGAAGAAATGCAGGGACAGGCTGACTCTGAATTGGTTATTACAATCAGCAGTGATGCCTGGAGTTCAGCAGTTAATTCCTTTTCGACTGGGCTACTCTGCACAGTTTATGACATGTTTAGGCATCTGCACTCAGCTTGCAGGCCAATTATTTTCAGCTTTCCTATCTCTACAAAACCTGTGTTCTCTTCTCATACTTTCTATCCTTCATGCTTCAATGCAATAGTTTGATGGTTCTTAGCTATTGCTTATAATTATACTCTAAGCTGGATGCTCTCCAGCAGGAATTAATTGCCTACATATGATTGAGGAATGGGACCTTTCCTGCATGTAGGAAGATGTACGCTTAATTTCAAATAAACTATTTTAATCAAAATGGTTATGGAAATGCCCTAGAATGCATTTAGGTTACAATGGGACTGCATTTTGTAAGAGAAAAAAATTCTTATTAAAAAAAAAGAAGAGAAAAATTCCAGAAATGAAGATCATATTTAGATTCCAACAAGCACAATCACTTTAAGTAGATCCTCCATAAATGAAATTGCTTGTAGGGTCTTTTAAAGGGTAATTGGAGGTAGAAAGAAAAAAAGAATCTACTCCTCATATCATTCTCTAAAAGTCATCTGCAGTTTATTTTAGGGATAAGTAGTAAGAAAACTTTCCTTTCAAAACTCTTCTCTAGAAACAAAATTAAAAAACAGATACAACTTTTACAGGTCTGCTATTTACCATAGAAGTTCTGATTAAAGCTGGGTAAATCCACAGGGTAAAGAAGCCTCCTTTTCTAAATAGCATCAACTAAATCCTGCAGACCCACTGAGAACCTGGTCAACCTTGAGCAAAGCAACAAGCATGTGCTGCTTATGGAGAGAGGGAGCAGCAGCTGCATATGTACAGCTGTTCCTCAGTGCCAAGCAGGTGTTTCCACTTCTGTTTGCTGGTTGACATTTGCTTCCCTCTGTTTTCACTCTCCTCCTGCTCTCTTACAAAACCTTGCCCTTGCAGTACACGCTGGATGGGCCACAGGGGGACAGCCTGGCAGAGGGCAGGTTTGTGCTTGCTGCAGAGGGAAATGCTGTCTGGCAATGGGCACAGGTCCTTTGCTCAGTCAGAACTTTAATCAGAGCTCTGCTGCACAGGGCAGGCTGAAGCAGCCCAGATTAACCTCGTGGGCTTTTCTGCTCAGTGGGGAGAATGTGAGACGTAGGAGAGCAGCTCCAGTGGAGCATCCTCATGGAGCTGCTGGATCAGAGCTTTCGTGGTGACCAACAACTCTCCTCCCCCTCTAACATCCTGTCTGCAGTCCCATTGTTAATGAATTTTCCTGGCACTCTGGACTGGCCTTAACACATCAACATTCTCTGGGGGTCCTCAAGTAAGAATTTGCAACCACTTGCACAAATTTTGTAAATATCTAGAGGTACAACTCAACAGCAAGGGATGTGAAAAAAATCAAGTCATTATCATCCTGAAAAACAAAATCAAGGAAATCCAAGTACCTTCTCTCCTTAAATATACTGGAATCACCCTGGGATCTTGCCTAGATCTGTCACACACTGACACGTAGAACAAAGAGATTTGTACCTGTTTGTAAGTCACAGGCCACAATACCAAGAAGTGATGGTCACTCCACCTGTGCTGAGTGAAACCCAGCCCAGAAACAGGGCTAAACTGCACAACCCCACCAGTTCAGAGAGCAGCAGCAAATGATGACTGAGCTATCAGCAGGCATGATGGTCTTAATGGGCATAAACACTGCTAATGAAATGCTTGTTTAATGCCCTGGGGTGGGATGGCTGTGGGACAGGTAATCTGTCTCATGCTGCACTCAAATTGTGAATGCCTCCTTCTAGCCAGGCACGTGCTGCCATGGCAAACACCACACCATCATTTCTCTTACTCAATATCTCTGCTCACTTTCTGCCCCACAGCTCTGGGATGCAGAGGCAGCCAAATGTATGTGTTTACCTCCTAACCCATTTATTTTACCCCTCAGACAGTTTGAGGTTTTGGCAACACTTCATCTCACTCTCATTATCCAGGGCCTAATCCAAAGAATATGGTTGGTGTAGAGCCTTGTGGCATTGCTTGTTCTTAATCTACATGTAGAAATCCAATGTGCATGGTCACCTTCTCCTCAGATTGCCCCCAAAGGCTGCTTAGGTGTGATTTATCTTTCCTGAGACCTTGTGGGCTGTCTTTAATGATGAATCCCTGCCCTTCCATTCTGTTATTTCCACAGTGTTTATACAATCCTGAACCACACTGTGTATGAGTTTTCAGCTAGGTTTCAAAATTATTGAATATGATTTTTTATCCTTAAGAATGACAGTAACAGATAAGCACTCCATGTCTAAAGTCTGCAGTCAAAACAGAAATCTACTGCTAACACATTGCTTATTGTGGACTACTTTTTGTGTTTCAGGGATTCAGGAATAATAGGCATTGGTATCTGGTTTCAAACTCCATGCCCTTTCCTCTTGTTATTTCTTTGGTATGAGAAGAAACCACATTTTTTTGTCAAGGACATTTGTGAAAATATTTAATTAATCTATTACCACTACATCTTGTCTGTGTAGGAAGTGATGTGCCCCAGTGTGTGGCTGCAGTGGGAGGAGTGCTGAAGGCAGTAAAGAAAGGGGTACTGCACCCAGAATCCACACCAGGGGAAAATGGGAGCTGGGAGAGGGCAGCTGAGAAATATTTCCTGTTCTGAAGTGAGTGGGTGAAGTCACAAAGGTGAGCCAGCCCACAGTGCTGCCCATGCTCTCTCATTCTCATAAGCTTTTCTATTTTAACTGGGATAGAAATTAGTAAGTTTTGAACTTTCCCCTACTGCTTACGTTATAAAAAGAGGTTTCACTCTACAATTAGAGAAAATTTGACGTTAGAGGTGTCTGTGGAAAAAAAATACCCTTTGTAGACTTTGATCCATTTCCAGATAGGGAGCATGACATCCAATTGTGCTCCATAACCAGGCTTTTTAGTGAGACCTTATCTTTTATGACACATTTAAAACAATCCCTCTTTTCTATCTCAAATCCCAGTGGCATCCCAGGCTACAACCATCATAATGCATAAGCTAAGAAAATGCAGCATACATTTGTTTTGATTCACTTAAAAAGTGTCCTGTGCCATTTTGATATAATGGATCTTTTCCATTTAGGTTGAATCATTGCAGAACATTTTGTCAGCACTGACATTTTCCAAGAAGAAGCTTTTTTTTTTTCTTTTAACTAGACTCAGTTACCTAAGAAGCTCAACCCAATAACAATCTTGTGCAGGTAAAGAACAGAGGCATCTAGATTCACACACATAATAAAATCAATAGCACAGCTTTTAAACTGAAGTAAATTAACACTTTCTCCTTTCTTTTCACAGGATGTGTTTTTCTGGATTTTTTAAAATATGGAATGGAACAAAATGGAAAATAAAAAGGAGAGAAATACTAGTTTGATAATTTGTATCTCTCATTTCAGTCTCAGGAAACTGGAATAATTGACCCTATGACTTAACTCAGATGTGACAGGGCCAGGAAGAGATCCTCCTCTGGAGATTTGGTGTCCTGTGTGTAAGAGCAGGCAACAACTTTGTGACATTGGGTGTCAGATGAAATAACCAAATATAGAACATCAAAGTGCACACGATCCCAATAATACTGTAATGCTCTCTCAAGGGTTCTCACATCCAACAATGTCATGTAAATCCCATTTTGTCAAATTTAAAGTGGATTTTTTAACTAGAAGGATTGAAGAAAATACTTTTTTTTTTTTTTTAAGCCAAGATTAACAAAAACCTCACTAACTCTGGATAAAGGTGTTCTGCTTTCATGCTGTTTGATTTCTGCATATGCACAGTGGCTGATACAGGGGGAACTCCTGTAACTCCTGCTCCAGTTCTGGGAGTCAGTTGTGACTGGCTGGTTGTGATGGGACTCTAACCAGGAGGGTTTGAGTGTTTGAAATTGTTACATTTCCCCTGCAAGAAAAATACTTCAACAGAAGATCACCTCAAAGGGAAATTGTTCAGAGTAGTTCCACTTCACACTGCTAGTTAATATGAATTTTGTCTTTTCTTTTAATAATGACCTGTTTTGTGTTTTTTGGGGTTTTTTATATGAATCCATTCTACCACATTGCTGCAAGTCTGAATTAATGAAAGAACAGAACAAAATTAATTTTAATATCCAGATTGAAATGGCATGTTAATATTCTTTTAATTAATTTTAATGCGGGGCTGCATATTATTGGGTTGTGGGGCTTAAGATTTCTCCAAAAAGTCAGTGGACTGAAATGCAGAGTACTGTATGCACTCATTAAAAGTGATCTGGAAAAAAAAAAAGATCCAAAAATCAGCAAAGAATAGCTGGGAAAGAATTTTACATGATTAGCGAAGTGGAGACACAGGTTCTTCCTAGTATGTCTTTGTTCTTCCCAGGCCTGAAGAAAATCTTTTTTCCATGAAGACAGCACAAGAAGTGCTGGCAAAATCCAGAAGGAATTCAGGCACTGGAGAGGGAGCAGTTCCATGCCTGTTATTCTGCATGGCATTGAAATGCAGCAGTTGGAGTTTTTAAGCTGACATTTTCTATATTATTATACTAATTTATCTTTCTATAGTGACAGAAAATTAACCTGGCTGTGAGAGATGTAGGGACTGAGGGAATTCTCAGGCAGCCACCCTTCAATGCCCATAAGAGCTTTTTCTCCTTTGCTGTTGGAACAGGTCTAGAACAACCAAGAGATGAAACAATGCCTCTTTCAAAGTTATCCAGAAGTACTTTTGAGCCTCAGTAAAGTTTAACTACATGTATTTAGCAGCTGGATATGAATTTGCTGAGCTAGGAAGAGGCAAGGTGCAACAAACAGGATGCAATAATTCACAGCAAACAACACAACTGAAGCATTTTCCTATCATTATAAGGGATTTGCATCATGTCTGCTGTCAGATGCTACATCTGAACTAAAGGACAGGGTATTAAATGTTCTAACATAAAAGATCAATCTATCACGCTCCAAATTTAATCTGCATCTGTCTGTATGTCTTTTACATCTCTTTCATCCTACAGCCTTCTGTAGTGTCTCTGTATGAATGAAGGTGTAATGCTACTGCTATATAAGCTCATTCAATCTCCACTGATTTAGACAGATTTTTCTTGTGAAGACAAAAAATAATTGTGTTTTACAAACAGCATGGTAAAATTTTAGTTTAGAATTTTCACATTATATAATGTAATCTAACAGGAGGAAGGCAAAACCACCACCTGTGCAACTAGTTTTATACAATTGTTAATTAAATAGCTTCATTTTAATTACTATTTTCTTGATATAGATAGTAAAAGCCTATAGCAGAAAAATAAAATTCCATGGGGTGGATCAAAATCTTACAGGAAATCTTTTTCTATTCCTAAGGAATGCTTAGGAGTAAATAGTTTTTTATGAAGAATTTCTATGAAAATGAATATTTAAAAAGGATTACAGCTTGTTGAAAAATTATAAATGGCAATCAACCCCCTTGTCTGACCACATATAAATTGAAGTCTTAGTTATGGTCTATGGAGTAAAAAAATTATGCAAAACCTAAATCACTGAAACCATGTTCTTCCAGAATATTGCTAAACCAATAAAGTTTTTTTAAAACAGAGTAAAAACCTGCAAAATCTCACAACTCGTTTTCAAACTTCTCCTTTTTGCACTGGTGAATAAGATTTCGTTCAGCTGCCAGTGTAGAAATGGTATAGAGGAAGCACAGACTGAGTGATCAAAACCTGTAAAGCAGTCACAGGATGCAGCAGCATTTACTGTCTTATCTTGAAAGATGCCAAATTTGTGCAAACAGCAGACCTTGAACAGCAGTCTTCCAACATTAGAGACTTAAATTTCCTAGTTCAAACAACATCCTTTCCCACCGAGGTGAACTGCTTGCATTTTTCTGTGCTGAACCTCATGTATCTCTACCCCACTCATTATCCCGCCCTACAACAAAAATTCTCTGTTTCCCAAAACCTCTGTTGCAGCCATTTTAGATGAGCAATTTATTCATTTTTTCCTGTACATAAGGGGACATTTTCTTATTTACCCATTCTTAATTTGCTGCTGTGGACTCTGTTCACCTGGATGTCATGATTTCAGTTCATGCTTATAAATGAAAGGACAGTTCCTTACATAATTTTAATATTCAGTAGCATGGAGTCCCTTCGTATTTAGGAGTTATGGGTTCTTTTAGGCCTTCAGTTTTCTTTCCTCAGTGAAATAAGATTATTTACAATACAAATGTTTCACTAGGTATTAGTCTCAAATAGAGATTCTCCTCCTCTATACAAATTTCTCTGCTAGTAAGGGATTGGAAAAAAATCTGATTCACAATGTTTTTATAGAAGATTTTAGCTGAAAAACTCAAAAAAGAGGAGAAAGACAGAGAGGGAATCCTGAAGTACTTCTGTGCTTTCCTTGGTGCTATGCCTGGTCTTTAAGAAGAGTTACCAAACTTATCCCAAAATGAAGTTAAACTAACAGATCAGTAACTTTCTCTTGTGTTTGTTACTTCTCTTTCTTGTATGTTAGAACTGCTGTGGCCTCGTTCTAATCTCTGGGGCATTTCTCTCCTCTATTAACAGATGTCATAAAACTGTCCATTGCCACTTTTATTTCACCTGCTCGTACCCTTGGTTCTTGTAATGAGCAGAACATTTCCTTTGTTCTCATTGCTTGAATGTTTTTCCTTGCACTTTTTTTTTTGAGCTTTCTATCAATTTAAGAACCATTTCAAATGTTATTTTTATGATCCTTAATTCCTGCCTCTCTGCCAGTATATATCTCACTTGTGATATAATCCTATTAATGCCAAGAGAAAACCCATACAGTACTTGTCATTTCAGACTATTGGAATTAAATCACTTCAGAGTGCATAAGTGCAACCCAAGTACTATATTGAACTCACACACACAGCATCCCTTTTAATGCATAAAGAGTAAAACTGAAGAGTAACTTTAGATCAGGCTATAAATTAGGAAGTAGAATATGCTGATAGTTCAGAGACATATACTAGAGATGAATAAATGAACTAAGTTATTGCATAATATCTTAAAATATTGATTTTCTTTTTTTATACTGCAACATATCTATTCTTTTCATAGCTATTTTCCCCCTCTCTCCTTGTTTGAAGAACCTTTCAGTAAATGCTGGCATTGGCATGTGGAGAGAGGAATGAACCAATTGCCAATAAGGAATGCATTTTACCAATTAGCAAACTGACTATATTTTCAGGACTCAGAGTCATTTTCTTCCACAATGCACCATTTGGAGCACACAATGCTCATCAATGCACAATACATGATAGGAAGCAATAAATGCTGCTTGGGCACTGAAATGCTGCTGAGTGATTTGATAAAATCAATAGTAATTTACTGCAACTGTGTGTCAGTGCTATGGCCATTGCTCTTTTTGCATAAGTGAGAAAAGTGAGGACACATCCTAAGGAGAAGCAAAGGAGATAAAATCAGTATTTGATTCCCTGAAGAGATTTTACAAGAGATCCTGGGATTTTTATTGCAACGTTCATGAGTTTGTCACTACTGATGTGTGATGGTGTTCACAGGGGTCCGAGGAAGAGGGGAGAGACGAGGATCTGACTCCATGTTTCAGAAGGCTTGATTTATTATTTTATGATATATATTACATTAAAACTATACTAAAAGAATAGAAGAAAGGATTTCATCAGAAGGCTGGCTAAGAATAGAAAAAGAAAGAATGATAACAAATGCTTGTGGCTTGGACAGAGAGTCCGAGCCAGCTGACTGTGATTGGCCATTAATGAGAAACAACCACATGAGACCAATCCCAGATGCACCTGTTGCATTCCACAGCAGCAGATAACCATTGTTTGCATTTTGTTCCTGAGGCCTCTCAGCTTCTCAGGAGGAAAAATCCTAAGGAAAGGATTTTTCATAAAAGATGTCTGCGACACTGATGTCCTATCAAGAAAAGCTTTCCAGCCTGATTTCTGTGAGAAGGGGCAGAGCATGTGGCCCCACGGACCCTCCTGTGCATTCCTCCAGTGTGTCTGGAGCCATTTGGCCCTGGCACTGAGCAGCTCTGGCTGTGGGGCTGGGCAAGGCTCCAGCTGCATGCTCTGGTTACTGAAATGTGAATGTGCAGCACAGTGGGAACCTCCTGCAGCCAAACCTCCAAAGCAGCTGAATTTCAGTGCCTTATTTGGCTCACCAGGACACTGAGTCAGCTACTGCAGAGTCAATCTGAGCACAAACCAGCAAGATGTCAATCAAGAAATATGAATATCAGCGCTGTACAGAGTTAATGCCTGTGTCTGTTGGCTCCGCAAACCCCAAGACCTGGAGTGGAGCTCGGGTGATATTGAGAAAAATCACACTAGTCAGAAACTGGGTGATATTGAGACTAAAATTCCAGAAAAAGGTCAGAAATAAGATACCAGCCAGCTTCCCATCCTAGAGTGTCCTTGGAGAGGTGATGATTTCCCTGCCCTAGATGGCCCTTACGACTTTAGTGCTGAACACAATTCTTACAGGGAATGTTGCAGGAAACAGAGCCCCTAAAAACAAGGTACAAACCTCAGAGAGGTTTTTTGCTGTCTCTAGTGCTGCTTCCTGCCTCCATTTCCACATGAGGCTGTCACAGGCAGTGTGACACCAGGATCTCTCCAAGCTTACTTAGCATCCTGAAATCAGCTGCCTGGCAGCTAAAGGACTACTTGTTCACCTTTGTTTGCAAATTGACAGTTGTTGGGAGACTGCCATCTTACTACTGGGAGGTCAGAAAAAGGTGCAGCTATGCTGTTGTTGTTTTCTTTTTTTTCTTTCCAGGATATCTAGGATAACAGAGTGGCTAAGGAGAAGAAACTAATTCTCAAATCTATATTAAGATTACAAACAAAAAAAGTCCTAATTAATTTTTTTCTGTAGTTAGGTAGATTTGTTTCTAATTTTTCAGATCAACAAACTATATTTTTAAATAAATAAATCACATCTAAGATTATTAAATGCTACAAGTCATATTACATAAGACAGAGTGTAAATCCTATTAGTCTTCCAGAAGAAAAAAAGCTGTTATCTGCAGGTGAGACAAATCTGAGGGAAGGGCGTTTGTCTTCCCCTGGCCTGTGGGGTGTCAGATGATGTGAAAAGCTCCAACCTTCTCCCCAGCTGCATTCAGCTGAGTCAGGGGAAGGCTCAGCCTGGTGCTCCTCAGCTGGAGCAGTGTACAACCAGCAGGGCTATTTTAAGCAGCCTTCCTTGACAGCTGAAGGCAAGGTTTGACTTGCCTCTGACTGCAGCAGGGAGCGCTGGTGCTGCTTTGCTGGCCAGGATGCAGTGGAGGGCAGCCACAAATCACTGAGCAGACAAAGTGCCACAGCCATTTCCTCAGCTACGGCAGAGCAGATCCTCCACTGAATTTCACCTGTCAGCTGGGCAGTCACCCATCTGCATCCCTTCACTTATCTCCTGGCAAAAGAGATTTTTCTTATCTCCCCAGATGAAGGAGCAAGGCAAGGACTGAGTCTCCAGTATTTTGCTTCTACAGCTGATGGGTTCATCATACTCCCCCAAAGAGTTCAAGCTATTTGTGCATCACCAAAAGAGAAAAAACAATAAACTGTTCAAAACCTGCCAGCATATTTCCAAACTATTAACTGAGCAGTTATTCAAACCCACTTGAGTCACTTACAAAATAAAACTGTCTCCTCACTGTGGTACCCAAGCAGAATAAAAGCAATTTAAACTTTCCAGGCAGGAACAAGGGGTTAATAAAGAAATGCAGTGTGGAAAGTACTGTAAGCCTACAAGTACATACCTCTCCTCTTTGCCATGGGTAAATGATGCCTAATTATGCCTTTGCTGTTTTCCAGAGGACTTCTGTTTCATTTATCATTTTTGAGCTGCCAAAAGCAAGGAATCAAGCTGTGAACCTCTTGTCTTTCTGCTTGGGCTGCCAGAACAGGGCATTAGGTGCCTCTTGGCACTTGCCTCAGTTCCTGTTGTTACAGGATGAGAAAAAACATCCCTACTCCTTCCCACCTACACAATAAACCTCTCCCACTGCTTCCTCCCTTCCTCCTTCATTATCATTGCTAATGCCACATCTCCATCCTCCCCCCCAGCTTTGCCTGGAATACTAAATTAAATTGGCTTGATGTTGGGTTATCCAACTACAGGCTTTAATCACATTAAACACAAAGGCACTGCACAGGTGCTGGAACTGAACACAGGAGGAGAAACCAAGGGAGCTGGGCAATGAACACCTGCATGGGCCACAAATCAAACCCTGAGCAGAGTGATGATCCCAGGGTGGAACCCACCAAGGTGGCCCAAGGGATGAAACTCTCTCCAGAACACCAGGAAAATGGAAAGGGATTACTGCCTAAAGGGATGTAGAATTTATTGTGGGATGCTGGAAGACAGTTTTCAATGGAGCAGAGAGAAACAGGGGATTATACAAAATTTTTTGCAGATTTTTTTGAGTAAGGGACACAGAAGAAGAAAGGAAGAAATTAAGCCGGAATGGATAAATTTATAATAAGAAGTGAAATACCCTTAAATAAAACTTAAACTCACAAGCAAGAGTTAGAAATGTGGCTATACACCCCATCAGTATATTCAAGTTTCATAGAAGATGAATTCTCTGGCAGTGAAGCTCTACAGCAGGGATACTGTCTACAGCTTCATGTGGCTGCAGCAGCCACAGCTCTGTCAACTGAATGAATTATGCTTTTAAATGGCAATTTTTTGGGGGGATTCTTGATTCACAGTGAAGTGAGAAATTCAAGAAGTGGAGGTTAAGAAGAGCACTGCAGTGTAGAAACCAGAGGCAGAAATTCAGATAGGACTGAAATGGAATTATTTCAAGATGCTTTCACATTCATCTCCAAAGATTTTAGAATGAGTGGGAGGAAGGAAATTGAATATTACCTGGTTTTCTAGAAAGGCTGAAATCTGAGAAACCCCTACGTGAAGACTGAGGGGTTTCTAGTGGATTTTGGACATTATTAATTTTGCAGAGGTCAGGGAGTCCCTTCCTTTTTGAGCTAAGAATGAATTTGCAGAGAAATCTGCAGCAGCAGCTGATCTGGCAATTACCTTCCTGATTACCTATAAGAATATCTAAATGATGCATCTCTATCTCCCATGATTGCTCCAAAGAGTAGAACAAGCTCGTTTCAAGGTGAGCAGATTTGATCCTTTCCTGATAGGAGACGTAAAGAGGAAGAAAGATTTGAAATGGAATGGAAAACATGAAACATGAAATTGGTTAGGGAAATGTGCTTGAGGGCAGCCCCAAGGGACTGAGAATGAGCTCCTTTGAATAAATCATCAGCACCATAAAGCCTGCTTCCTATAGCAAAATGACTTTGAGGATGAGCTGTAAAATGAAAAGATTGAGTGATATTGGGATGTAACCTACCTTAACTATCATTTAGCTATATCAATATCTAGTCAATATCTAGAATATCACCTTATAAAAGTAGTTCTAAAAGTTTTTAATCACTTCCATGCTTGATGGGAAAGAGCAGAATGGTGAGCTGTGTACAGAGAGCTGCTGTCAGAAATGGTAGCTAGAGGGCTGCATTAACAGAAACCACTGCTCCTTGATGACCATCTATTCTTCCTTCCCCTCAGGATTGTGGAAAAGGTACTTTAGATTCATAGATGTGGCAGCTAAAGGAGCAATTACCATCATCTACTCCAACTTCATGCCTCCCACAGGCCAAAGAACATCACCCAGGAGTTCTTACTTTGTGCTCATAATTGTCAAGCTATAATGTCTTTTAGAATGCTATCCACTTTTGATTTAAAGACTTCAAATCATCATGAGTCATCCAAAGAAACTAAATTAAAAGTTGGATTTTATAATGTTCTTTAATATATTTTTCATCCAGTCCATTTGTGGGCAAGAGTGCCATTAGCTTGAGGTACAACTGAAGCCAGTTAGAGCAGTGACAGAGGATTTATGTTCAAAGAAGTTACTCAAAACATTTGACAATTTCATGGGCACTCAGTGTAAAGAATGCCCTCTGGTAGTACATGAGCACATCTATTTAAATCAGAAAACAATTTTTGGCTGAACTATGACTGACATTTTTTGGAAAATTGGTTCTATACGTCTTGCTTACATGTTTTAACTATGGATATAAACTGGGAAGATATTGTTCTATTCCTGTTAGAATATAGGGAAATATATTCTGGAAATATTGCTGGTGGCTGTTGAGATCTCTGCCTCCGATTTTCTCTGGAAACTTTACAAATAATTGCATTAATTTTCCTGTCTGTTGGAGAGGTATCATGAGATTCACCATGCAGAGATAAGAATATACTTATTTTCCAGTGACTGCTAAATAATCCACTATTTTAATTAGAGATATTGGCAGTGTAATAATCCTATGTACCACATTCAATGTGGAAACTTCATATTTACTTGTCTTCACTAATATATACTCTATTAAAGCACTGGATTAACTGTATAAATCTAAATGTTAAATTTTAAAGCTGAACTGTCATTAAAGAAGAGCCTATAATCACAACTTGTTTCATTATATATTCAGGATTTAAAGCTGTATACACTGTAAAAAACTCCAAACCTGAGTTCCTACTGAAACCTTGTAAATATTTTTCATCTGTCAGAAAGTTTTGATCATCTAGAAAAACAATGACACCAATGCCATTACCATCAGCTCATTCTTGACAAGAGGCTTTTACGAAGCATATCTTATTTAAAAATCAGCTTCACTGATCACAGCCATCAATGGGAAAAAAAAAAAGCTAAATCATCAAAATGCAATTTTCAGTTATTAAGAATAAGCTCTACTGCAAAGAATACCCATTATAACTTTACTTCTTACTTAAAATAAAACCTGTTTTTACTTCTTTTCAATGACAAATAATATACTCGCCTATGGACATTTATACTAAAATCTCTTAAAATTATTTTTGAACTTTATCTCCCTTTTCTGTCAATAATCTCAAGATTCAACACTTTCATAATCCTGGTGCTGAGAAAATTCCTAAGAAGCTCAAAAAGCAGTGCTTGATCTGTAAGTCCATTAGTGTATGCACAAATGCATGCTTGTGTACAGGGAGCTGCTCCAAACCATCTCTTTCCAGCACGGCCCCTGTAGTTCACCAAATCATGAAAGAGAAAGGAGTGAATGCCACACAAGCACAATGAGTTCCAGCTGCAGGAGTTTAAAGACATATATATATGGCCTTAAACTCAATATTTATATATATATATTTTTTAAATATATCTTTATATATGTATATATTTTTATATATACATATATTTTTACATATATGTCTTTTTATATAAATTTTACATATACATACATTTTTTTAATATATATATACACATACTTGAAATTCAGCACAAGCCAAATTGTTTTTTCTTGAACAAACCCTTTAATAAACAGAAAATGTAAACAGAAATAATATTTTTATGTCCTGATCTGAAGTTTGTTGATGTTAAAATCAACATAGGATTCATGCTGACTTTAACAGGCCTTACAGTAAGCTCATGCTTTTTACCTTGAAATTTCCAAGTAACATCTAAGTAGATCTTTAACACAGCCAATTTAGGGTGATAATCATAAGAATAAGCCCCAGTGATGCTTCAGAAAAGACAGCCAGGTAAACTGAAAGGATCCAGGTGTCCCTGGGAGAGTTTTCAGATTTCTGCTTGCCATAAACCTCTCGCAGCAGAGCTGGAACAGCCCTGGGATCCCGTGGGGCACCCAGGTTTAGTCCTCATAAAGGAAAAATCATGGTCTGAAGGCTGGATGCGTGTTGCAGGTGGCCCTGGTGCATAATGCTGCCTCCCACACTCTCCTGAGAGCTCAGGTAATAAAAGATGCTCTCGGCTGCCAGACGTTAACCATGAGCTTCACCCGCTGTGAGTCAGCGCTGTAATCTCAAATGTGAAAGATGTACTTCAAATGTTGGGCTATTGATTCTCCCCCTCCCTCCCCAGAGATGCTCTCAACTCACTGATATTCATAAATAATAAAGGGACTTCAGATATGCTGCAGTCAAAAGTGGATACCTTACAGATGAAAGAGAAAAGATAAAACACATGGGGGGAAAAAAAATACCTAAAACTCTTTATTTAAATATTTGCAATGTGCTTGATTTTGGCAGGCTCTCAGGAAAGAGGGTGATTTGCATTTATAGCTATGCTGGGGTCCTCTCCTGGGTTAGATAAGTAGATGTCCATCTCAAGAATACATTGCAATAGGCACATCTATTCCTTAGATCAGAGGCTGAGAGAAAACCTGGCATGCAGATGTCTAGGTTAGCAGACACTGACAGAGTGATATGATTGTTTTGCATCTTTTCAACTCATAAATCATTTAATGCACATTAATCAGTTCTGCAAACATCAGATTGTGCAAATTTATGGTATCACCCTGTTTATACTGCAAAAAATCCATTTCTTAGACATTCCATGTGCCAGACTGAGAGACCTAACTACACTATCATCATTTGCCCTTTGCCATCAAAAGTTATGTTTTGATCATTAAACTAATGGTATATATTTCAAAAGCCAATTTGAGATTGCCAGCCTGGATTTTACCATATCTTTCTTCCAGATAGAGAGAAACAGACAAAATAAAGTTTGAGCAAGGCTCTCATTCCAAGAAGCTTTTGCACCAGCTCAGTTCCATTCTGTTTAACAGTGGTAATCCTCATGTGGCCCTTTGTGAGTGCTAGAATCAGGCCATTTGTTTAAAAGCATTGCTTTGTAATTAGGTAGTCACACACATGTAGCTAAAAACAAGACCATAATACCCTATGCTGAAACGTATAATTGAAGCTAGGGCTGGGTCATGTATTCAAAAGCTACCTTTTGTCTTTTAGACTAGTATTTTTAGACTTTTTTTGGTATGCAAATATACAGATGTGCCTATACTGTTGTACTTTGCTGAACGTGTTATGCCAGATTAAACAAGTGCTGAATCTTTTTAATTATAATGCTTAGAAGAAAATTGTACGGCATGTTGCCACACAGTTAATATATGGGCTTAAAGGTTATATTTGCACTGATGGGAGGAACTGGCTAGGTTATCAAGACCCAAATTTTATTTTGAGGCAAGAAGGCTGATGCAAGCCTGACAGTTTGCTGGCAATTTTGTGAGAGTGACAGGAGCACCACAGTGCCCAGCACCTGGATCCCTCCAGCCACCCTGGCCTCAGCCTCCCTCCTAAGGCTGCAAACATAAAGGGACTTGAAAGATAAACCTGGGAAAAGTTTGCTTCTAGCTTGGTCCTGAATCATCTGCTTAGTAATACAGGCACTGGGGTTTCTACTTGCTGTTATTTTCATAGAGAAATGTTTCCAAAAATCATCAGACAATGACAGAGAATGGAGGCTTCAGGCACATACTTGACCATAATTCATTGAAAGAAATTACTTAAAGAGATTTCTTTACTTTTGCCTTTTTTCCTAGTTTCTTTTAGAATGTCAATTAAGTTTTTAGATGTTTTCTTTCCTTTTCCTTGAGAAACCAGTGAACAGATAATTGCAGTTTCGGTTTTATAAATCCAAAATATTTCTAGTGGCTTCATAGAGGATTCAGATCAATTTTTGATAATTTTAAACATAGAATTTTGTGAGTTTCAGTGGAAATTACACATGAGAAGAAGTGAAAATTAGATCAGGATGTAGCCTTGGCCTATTTAAAGAAGGGGCTTCTTAAAAGCAGTTCTTTTAAGAGAAATACCAAACCCCACTCTGTTCTAATCTTTTGTTTCCAAAATCCTCTGAGGTGATTGTCCTGTTTCTCCATCTGATTGTCCTGTCTGCCTCTATCTGCATCCTCCCTTTTATTCTGTATTTTATGCATCATTTTATCTGCTTTGCCACATAAGATCTCTTAGGGTTGTTAATTCATTCCTTCTTGACATGTACTACTGACAGCAGCCTCCCTCTTTCTTTCCACCTCATTGACTCTCTAACCCATTCCTAAACATGTCCTTGCCTTCTCCCCTGTCTACAGTTCTTATTTCTCTTTGTTCCACTAATATTAATTTTTTTAGCTCTATCAATTTACTCTTTATAGCCTCTCTGTGGAGCACTCCAGGACACAGCTATATAAAAATAAATAATGTAATAAATATAGGCATGCCTTCCACTGCTTGGATGTGAAACACTTTGAAGCCAGCTGGAGCTGTCCCTAAATGATGATTTTGGGCCCACACACACAAACAAATCCTCCTGCTTTGACTCAGTCTCCATGGGACAGGTTATTTTGCATTGTAGCTATGGCTCCATTTCTGTGAGCATTTTGGTACTTGTAAAATCAGCCATGAACATGAATGCATACAGGGTCTTGGCCAATTTTAGTAAAATACTTTTCTTATTGGCTATTATTTCATGCTGAGGTTTCTTTAACATGAATTTTTGAATCCAGCTTTTCTATTTTCATTTTAAATTAGATATTTGGTCATAATACTGTTTCTGGGAAATGTGCCTCTGTGTAAAGTTTAATGACTTTAGGCTGGGGAAGAGTGGGATGAGTTGACTGGAGTTCTAATGAGCATTTCCTCAGTAATGTAAGTGCCAAAAAGCAAATCCAAGGTCATAAAGAATGTTGGTTCCCCTCTGCTTGAGGTAATATGAAAATGTGTTAGATATCAAAATGTATTTGCAAATGGAATTGTTTTGGAGTAAGAGGAATCAGAGGGAAAACATTATTAAACCATGTGCACCCTATTCTCTTTTGTAACATTACTCCTTTAAATCAAAGATGTTGGGAGCTCATGTGGGCGTGTGGGTTTCAGAAGATCTCTTTATGTCACTGAGAGGCTCTAAATGTTCTGTTAGGCTGGGAAAGGAGGAGCCCTGTGACATCTCTCCCAAATAAAACGTGCTCAATCACTCTGGGCCACTGCCTGTGTTCTGATCTTCCCTGGGTGTGAGACTTAGCTCAAAACATACACACATTACAGGGCTGCTAGTTTATGGTGGTTGCTATCTGCTGCCACAAAAATTAAATATCTTTGGTTTAGATTACTTACAGCCAAATCATGTAGCAGTCTGGCTGACTGGCAAATGTTTTTCCACACCCGTTACGCACCTACAGCAAGAGGAATAGTGAAGGTGCCAAGGCGAGTGGTGACGATCTTTTTAAGTGACACAGAAGTTACACATTCACAGTTATTATCAGCTCCTTCTCCTCAAGGAGAAGGCTGAGTCTTTCACTTAGGGATTAAACAAGGCTTTATTTAAAACCAGTGAAAAGTAAATATCCAACCCCTGCTTTACTGTTTCCAGGGGATTTGAGCAGCAGACTGTAAATGACACTAAATGACATCTTAAGGGGGCAGAATAGTTATTAAATACATGCTGTAGAAAGAAAGTTTCCTCTGTTTCAATGAAAAATCTGAAGGAGACTATTTACTCAATCAAATGGCATTATTAGTAAAACAGCCAAGGGAAATTAAATATGATTCCTTTTAAAAAAATTACTTTTTAATGGAAAGTTACATCAGAAGTGGGCTGACTTTTTGTTCAGGGAAGGAGTACTTTTTTGTCAGCTGAGAAGCACTTGTTTATGGCAGCAATAAACTGCCGCCCCAGACTGCTTACCAAATGGGACAGAAATCAGCTCAGGAAGGACAATAAGAGGAACTAATTTACACCCTTCCCCTCAGCTAAAAGGAGCAGGGCAGGAGCTGGGGCTGACTCACAGCTCCTTTGCTGCGCTGAGGATTCGGTCCAGCCCTGTGCTCTCATGGCTGGCTCCACACAGCAGCATCCTGCCTGCTCCCCAGGAGGTGCTGCCTCACAGGGCTCTTTACATAAGAAGAAATATTGTCAAAACAGTAGAAAAAACGAGATTCTCAGCTTAATCAGTGTAATTCAAACGTGCCATTTGTGGTTTTTTTGGTTTTTTGTTTTTTTTTTTTTTTTAAGCGCTGGTCATTTAAATTGGAGCTGTAAGATAAGCTTTTCTAAGAAAGAGTGTGCAAACAATGATGTCTTGGTTGGGTGTGCTGCAGAATGCACCTAAGGGCACATGAGGCACTTTTTCTGCTCTTACCCATCCATACAAGATATAGTAATTTATAAATAAAGCCTTACAATGGTTTGAAAGCCCAGGAAAGAGATTAGCCATCAAGAAATTAAGCAATTTCACTTTCTGAAGGCTGTAATTTGGAGGTAAGAAGATTCTTTTCAGAAGGATTAAAAGAGTAACAAAAAAAGATGTCTCCAAGCATCTCCTAGATATTGCTCTCTGTGGTAGCCTTGGCTGTCAATGCTGGTATTTGCTTGGAAGCAAATTATAGTCATATTAATTAAGTCAAACTTCAAAGTACCACAACCATTTCAGTGCTGTGGTGCACATAAGAATTTTAATAGAGGGAGTGAGCATTTCTTAAATAGAATAAAATATGAAAGGACCTGCAGGCTTCATGCATAGCTGCAGTCCTTAACTACATTTCCTGCTATTTCCTCCTAGTCCTCATCCCCACCACTCCCCTCTCTTTAGTCACTTCACCAAAGGTCATATTAACCAAATGCGCAGAGGTTTTATGAGCTAAGGTGAAGAAAAACAAGATATTTGTCTGTATAAATGCTTTTTTTTTTCTAGGAAGAAAGAGCATGGTTTGGCACAATACAGCTGAAGAAGGTGGGTGTCTTCATTTTTTGGTTCCTGTTTATGTGCTCAACACAGTAAGGAGGCAATAAAAAAGGGAGCACTAAGGTATGAGAAAAGAGGAGGATAACAATTAAAAACACAATTTGGGATAAGCCTAAGCTTCTCTTTTAGTTGCAACTGTTCACTGAATATATTAGAAAGATACGAGGTGAAGAGTGTCTATTTTGTCAGGAAATTTTACTCAGCCTCCTTCCTAATGAATTCATGTGGGCTTTTTATTGTTATTCTGAGTCTCAGTTCAGATGGAGAGACAAGGTTCATTTTTATTTAATACTGGAACTCTCTTATCTGTTAAAAAAAGGGCCAAAAACCAGATTGAAATGTAGCTGTTTAAATTCAATGCTGTTTTTCCTGGGTTTTGGGAGGCAACTAATGCTTACACAATGTACATAGTGCTTAAAGCAATCTTAGTAATTTTATTTTCTTCTGTTTCTCATATACACAACACTCACTAAAGTCTTTTGCTACAGTCTTCTAGGTATCAGGATTAAAAACTGAATTACCATTGCTAATTCTGTAGGATTGATGTAACAGAGGAGGATGTGGATATATTCTCTGATGTTGATACATCTGCCAATCACTTCAGCTATCTTTTGCAGCCCATTAAGCTCTTAAAACAACAGGGAAAGGGGGATTTAAAATGGTTACCTCCCAAATATCCCATCTGGTCAGGTTCAGAATTTAGTTTCTACCACGTAACTCCATTTTAAATCTCTGTTGCATTTTTTTTCTGGGTGTTAACAGCCTCAAATGCAAGACTGTCAAAGTAATAAAGAAACTTTCTGGTTTTCATAATTTGCACTGAACAATAAATTTCTGTAGCACCTGTGTAGCGTATTTGTCTGGGAAGGGGTTTCCACAGACAGAATTTACAGTCCCTCTGCAAGTGTATTTAATAGCTGGCACTTGAAGCAAAAAAAATGGCAGTGATGTTGAAGAGGTATCAAACAACTGAAATGATGGAAATGTGATTTTCCTAGTACTTTTCTTTAATGTCAGAGGATAGCATTTTGCAGGGAAAAAAAATCAAAAGGAAAAAAACCCAGAGCAAACAACCTCTCAACCAACAGATAAAGATCCTATAACCTTCAATTTGAACTCTAGTAACACAATTAGAAATATGAAAACAATCTGTAACTATCTTCCTGAAGAATATCCAACAAAAGCATTCTGCCATTAATAGCTGATTAGCTGTCCTTGTGTATTCAACACTTTGTAGAGAGATCACAAAGTCAGGGTTGGCCTGGGAAAAAAATGGAGAAAAGTAACTGGACAAAAAATCCTAAACCACAGTATGAAGACTTTTTTCCTTTAATTTTGCAATAATTAAATGGTCACAATTTGTGGGCACCTGAAAGTGTAAATGAGAACAAAAGCTTCACACACAATTTGGGTAGGAAGTGATTCTGGTGGTCATCTGGCCTGACCACTCAAAACCAGGGAACCTGCAGTGAAGCTGTAAGGACCTGAATCAGGGAGATGGGATGGGATGGGATGGGATGGGATGGGATGGGATGGGATGGGATGGGATGGGATGGGATGGGATGGGATGGGATGGGATGGGGTGGGATGGGATGGGATGGGATGGGATGGGATGGGATGGGATGGGGTGGGATGGGGTGGGGTGGGATGGGATGGGATGGGATGGGATGGGATGGGATGGGATGGGATGGGATGGGATGGGATGGGGTGGGGTGGGATGGGGTGGGATGGGGTGGGATGGTGCAGCCCCTCTAGGAGCTGCATGTCCCTGCTGCCCTGGAGCTTCCCGTGCTGCAGCCTGTGGCCTCTCTCTCTGTCCTCCCTGAGCATCCCTGGCTCCAGCCCCTCTGCCACCACTCCTCAGGTGGACTCAGATGAATTCAAACTAAACTAAGCCCAACCATTCCAGACTATCCCTGTGGCCCTTGCTGAACTTGTCCCATTTGGCCACCAATTCCTTGGGAAGCCCTACCCAGGCACTGCATCAGCTGCAGGTTCCCAAGTGCTGAATAAGCCCTTGCTTCACTTCCCTCACTGCACTTTTATAAATGCAGCCAGAATGCAGCTAACCTTCATGCCACAGAGACATGCTGCTGACAATGTCAGGGTTGTATTGGAGGATACACAGTAAAATGAAAATTTAATTTTACCATTATCCACAGTATTGTTAGGATCTGGAATTTAGGCCAGCTCACTACCCAAGGACAAATTTTCAAGCTGGTGATGTACATGGAAGGAAAATATTAGTATTGTCTGTTCAATGTAGGAATGGCAACAAAGAAAATTCAAATTTTGTAATTCTAGACCATCTTCCTACAATTATAGGAACTACAGTCACACTTCTAGACCCAGAGGGCTAATCCTGACTGATTTGGGACACCCTGTGGGATATTGAGCTCCCTCTCCTCCCACGGACTGAAGAACTTACAGAATGAAAACATTGGAAGACCTGCCTTTGATCACCAAATTTGAGTTTTTAGTCCCAGAAGGAAAAATTTCCCTTTCTCATTTTGTCTTTGAGCTCCTAACAGGGCACTTTCCTTCAAATTCCTTGTTTGGGAAGACATGATATTTAGAAATACTTCTGATTGCTTCTAGAATCCACGATAAAAGATCTGGTTTGGAGAGGAGTTTGTTGGTTTTTTTTTTTGCAAGCAAGAGAATTAATTCAAACCAATTTTAATAGCTGCTCTCTTTCTATCTGCTTACAATACATTCATCTGTTACACAGGCTTTAATCACAAACGTGCCAAGTGTGTAGTGGAATAGTTAGATGAAGCACACACTGGGGGAATGGCAGAATCAATGTGCTTAATCTGTTCTTAATCCTCTCTTGTGCGTGGGAGACCTGCATGTGCTGCTATTCCACACACAGACACAGGGCCTGATGTGATTTATGCAGGTCTGGTTATGCAGCCAAGCCTTCATTCAAAGAGACTCAGAAGCCATCAGAAGGGAAGGGGGAGAGGCAAAAGAGAAATTGTGGTAATTATTTTTACTGTCTGAAATTCAAGAGAGGCATCTATTAGCAGCATAATATATGGAGCAGTCAAGAAAGAAAAAAGATGTCAGCATTTTTATGTTTCTGCTAAAAATGTGCCTGAGACTTTCTCATCTGCAGCAGCCACAGACTGAAATCAATGCCTGCAATGTTTAGGATCCCTTTTGGAGTGGCAGCCAGAGGCAGGTGACCAAATGTACCTCACCTCAAACCCTCTGTAGGTGCTGCTCCATCTCTCCCAAGCCCTCTTGCCAGGCACACAGAGCAGTGTCCTACTGCTCCCCTATTTTGGTGACATCCCTGTGAGCCTTTCCCCTGCTCTCAGAGTGCAGGTGCAAGACAGGATGGACAGGGCACATCCCAGGCCAGCGCAGACCTGACAACTCAAGGGCTCCCTTTCAACAAGGCAAGTATTTTATTTTAATTCACCGTTTCTCTATGACTGCCTTTTCATTCCAGTGCCAACTCAAAATAAAAAAAAGCATTTAAGCAACTCTTAAGCCATAAATGCTCAAAACACTTGTGAAAAAAGCCCCACGTAGTCAGGAAATGTGTGCCAAATGTTGAACAGATGCATACCTACTTCTCAAAACTGGGTGACCCAGACACATCCTCAAGTGCTCAGCTGAATTAACAGCATAAAGTTCTATTCTAAATATGACTCTCCTTAACTGGTACTCCTTTGCCTGGTGTATCTGCCCTTCTTGCAGCTCTCCATGAGATGCAGCAAAGCAGATTATGTCAGGAGCAGGCAGTGCAGTGAGGCCATCCAAAAGGGTATGGATTTCCTCCACTCAAAGGCAGGTGGGACTAGAGAGCAGGACACGTTCCCTTCCTCTTACTTCTCCCATCTTTTCCTCACAATTCTCACTGTTTCCCCTCTGTTAGCTTCACAGAAAATAGTTCTGGCCATAGTGATCATTTGTGATCCACTTGTGGCCCAGATTTCAGGAAAACTTTTGATTTGAGGCTTGAGGGTAATAAAGCAAGTAAAGCAACTTCTTATACCTTAAAAAGGGTATAAAATTGAACTGACCCCATCAATCTCTCTGAGGAGTAGGAATACTGTTGTCTTCACTGCATTCCCATTAGACAAGGGATGACTTGGAGCTGTGATTTAAAATAATGGCACCATTTAGTGTTATTGAGATATGGGCGGGTAAACAGAGTAACAGAAAACCAGAAGCATTTTAAAATGTCATGGTCTACTAAAGAACGGACGTTTTATAGCTTTGTCATGTTCATGAGAGACAGTGGATTGTGTCCTTTGCTTAGTAGTTTCAGACTTCATTGCCTAAGAAAATTGTAAAAACAGTCCTACAAGGACCAACTGCAGTTCCATCAAACCATTGTAAGGCTTTGCAATACACCATTAAAAATCAGTAGTTGTGCAAGAAACAATCATAAAATAGACAGACTGTATCTTTGTAACATTTCTATCTGTTTGAGTCAGTATTCATTTAGGAAATCTTTAATCAGTATACCTATATATGCAGAAGAAATATGAAATATTAGTATTTCACATTTAAATTAGCTGCAATTCACTGCCTGTGGTATATTTTCACTCAGGCATTATACTTGCTCTTAAATACAAAAAGACAAGAAGCCAATGATGGCAAATTCTACTTGGAAAGAGAAGGGTCCTTTCTATAAGAATATTGCAGTGAGCATCTGACACCAAATACTGTATTTCTGCTGACGCTTGAGATCCAAAAAAAGGAACAAGCTTACTCTGTTCATTAAACAAGAGCAACAATTTTCAAATGTGTGCCCAATGAGGTTTGTTTTGCAGAAAAGACAGATTCTTCTGCTCACCCTTGGAGATTCATAATCCTTCTACCAGTTTAAACCAGAAGGATGCAATTGATTAATCACTTCTGAAATTCTTAGCGTTTATTTTTAGTCAGCACAAGAAGAACCCCTGATTGTGACAAAATCCCATCCCACAGCCTCCCTTTCAGAGCAAATTATGGACAAGGTTATAAACCAGCAAAAATGGAGGTTCATAATGGAGATGATGACAGAATTTTAATTATACAGGGCAGGAAGAACAGTGCTGTAATAAAATTAGTGGGAGAAAAAAAATGTCATTTCGTCTATTATGTGCCTGAAGATTTCACTATGGGTGAACCAATGTGCTTGGTTATAGCTGCTCAGAAATTAGTTATCTCAGAACCTTTAATGCCAAGAGTGCTTTGTGTCTTAAATTCATACATGAACTTTGATTAATCCTGATTTGGTGTGCGTCTGTGAGAGGGGTAAAAGTAGTGAACATTGCCAGTTCACAACTATGCAGTTTGTTTTGGTAAACCTGATGAAGTCAGAGCTTAGAATGGCCACTGTATTTGGACACTGCAGTTGAATTAACTAATTCTCTGTAATCAGTAATCTGTAATTAACTAATTATCTGCAAATTAACTAGTTATCTGTAATTAGCTAATAATCTGCAATCTGTAAACTTGAGTTAACTTGGCCAGAGAAATATTAAGACATTCACTTGGGGCACATATTATGTTAAGAAAGTCCTGAGTTAGTGTTAGAAGAGTTCTTTCTACATAGATGAGGTCCTAATTTTTTCCTCTATGAAATGAAAGAGAAGGGCCCAACAGAAATGTTTGGGGTTGTACATAAAACTTGCAGATCACATGAAATACCTGGGAATGTTTAGGTCTCTAATATTAGCTTTAAAGACGACACTTTAAAGTGCCAGCTGCTCTACATTGGCTGTTTTGACTCTGTTACTCTGCAGGCTCCGAGGTGTTCAATTCCCTCCATTATGAAATTGAAAATTCTGTTAATAACGTTTACCATTAGTCAGACCTGTGTAGTTTCCATTGACATGTGCATTTCCTCTGTATGTGCACCTATGATTGCAGTACATAAATACCCTCATTTTAGCACTTAGTCACAGACAACGATAAAACTCCTCTCAAGTTTAATCACTCTCTTTTCAACACAGTCTAAGTGCAGAACAAAATATTGCCCACTGTGAATTTAGTGGGGTGAAAGGGCTACCAAAGCCTCAGCTACAAAATTTCTCTTTGCCTTCTTAAAAAGTGGTTTTCTTGACAACAGAGAATGCCAGTTACAGGATGGTACCACTAATTCATTGCTTCCATTAAGACAGAGACTAAACCTGTGTTTGAACCAGGTGGAGGCCACATGGTCAGAGCCTCAGGCTTCCAGAGTAAAAAAATCCACAAGTTCTTTATTAGGCATTTCCAGGGAGAACAGAGAGATGAAGTGACCTACTGCTATGGAAGGTTCTAACCTTACCAGTAATTTTATTGCTTGGTAAGACTGCAAGGGTCTTAGTGTGTCTGCAAGAGAAGGTTTTATACAGTGGCTTTGCAGGCATTTGAGGAGGAATCATTTTCTGGAGATATTGTTTACCAACAGCTCCTTCTACAGATACTTAGGAGCCTTTTTTATTTCCTTTGAACCAAATAATTTGTTTTTGCTTGCAAGTAAATAGCCATTTTACTAAAAGCAAATAATTTCTATGTGCTTTTTCAAATGATCTTCAAAACATCAAGCACAGTCATGGATGCCTGAAGACAGAATAGTATCTTCATAAAAATGCAAATTATTCCAATCATAATAGCAATCAGAGTCACAGAGAGCAAGGGATTTCTCAATTATAGCTCTTGTGTGGCACTCAACATTCCCACTGAGACACAGCAGAGGAAAATACAACAGTTTAAATAAAACTGATGTCCATTACCTCAATAATTCCTAATGGCACAAATATTATTTAAAGACTTCAAAATAAATGCACCTCATAGAAAACTAGCATAAATTATAAATTTTGATTAGAGCTCATATAAATACACTTTGATGTATTTTACACCAAAATTTTACAAGAGAAACATAGATGCTGAAAATTATCACAATCACTGTATGGCAACTAGGTTGCAACCTTCATTACTCATGCAATTAGGCAAATAAAGTAAAGACCACAATTGTTCAAGGCGTACAAAACAACAGGTCAAATATTACTCAGTTCTTGCTCTTTGGACAAGCAATCTAGAACTGCTCTAATTAAAGATAATCAAAATAAAATAAAGATAATAAAATTATTTACCTCACATATAAATACCTTATGTCAAGTTTGAATATTGTTTGTGCATACCCACAACAACTACTGGCAGTTTTACTCCATCTATCACTGCATTTTCCTGGACAAACCCAAAATATACTGGTTGAGCAAATAATTGTTGTAAGGTTCTTTGGATGCTGTTTACAAAGACTAAACTCTTCAGAATCTGCCCGTAAGCAATTCTGTTGCTCACTTACAGACTTTGGGAAATTTTTAATATTGGAAAACAAAGTGTTAGCATGGTCTCCTCATACTTTGAGGTGCACAAGAGCAGTTATTAAGGTCAAGGGGTTGACAGAACTGACATAGCAACTAGAAAGGCTGAGCTGTAACTGCAGGGAGCAGAGTTTAGTTTGCTAAAGCTCTGCATGTCTCAGAGAGATTTCCCTCTCTATTTTGAAGAGAGGTCTTTATATCCAAAGGACAGCCTTGCTGCTTTGGCATTGTTTCAGGATCAGTGGTTCTGCAGCAGCAGGAGGAAATACTGACTGCACATTAAACAGATTATTATTATTGTTAAAAAACACTATGATACTGCTTGCATTTTAATACACCATCATGCAAAGTTCTTTCCTTCACATAACCTGGGGACTGCAGCCCCCCAGTATGCCTCACTTGGGTCTCTCAAACACTGGATGTGCCACAAAGTCCTGTGAGCTGCCAAGAAAGCTGCAAGGACCTGTGTATCTGTGCTCTGGCTGCCAGAGGAGCCCCATGGCAAACCCCAGGAGAGCAGGCAATGGCAAACCCCATTACAGGCAATGGCAAACACCAGAACAGGCAATGGCAAATACCAGGAGAACAGGCAATGGCAAACACCAGAACAGGCAATGGCAAACACCAGAACAGGCAATGGCAAACACCAGAACAGGCAATGGCAAACCCCAGGAGAACAGGCAATGGCAAACCCCAGGAGAACAGGCAATGGCAAACCCCAGAACAGGCATTGACAAACCCCAGGAGAGCAGGCATTTCCTGGAAAAGCAGCAGCTGGAGAGGCTGCTGCAGCAGCAGCTTCCCTTTGCCCTTTCTCCCCAGGTGCATCACCCTCCCTTCTCAGTGCTGGGACATTGTTTTCCGTCAGACACTTTAGCACTGATGGTGATGCCTGAAGTTTGGCTTTTGTATTTTTTTAGAATCTGTGCTGCTTTATTGTGTAAATCTAGGCTTCATATGAGGGGATGGTGAGCTCTGTGCACAGAGCAGGGAGACAAAACAGTTCCTTCTCTAGCTGGGGACCAAGGACAAATGATCCAAATCTCAGGCTCAAGAGCAGAAACAGCATGGACTGAAGAGAGAAAAAGAAGGATGGGACTTCATGGGCTAAATCTGTAATTGGACAATTAACTCCAATATGCAAATGGCCCAGAACTTATAAAAGTGAGAGACCCCATGGCTTTGGTTGTCCATTTTGGTTCATCTTGGGTGTAGCCCTGGCTGGGCTCTTACACTGCCCAAGGTGGATCCATTGAGGCCCTTTAATAAATCCCTACTTTATTTGTTAGCTCCATCCAGTCTCTGTTCTAGGTCAGCCTTCACAAGGCATCAATGGAGCCCTGGAATTTTGTGCTGCTGCCAGGTCATTGTGAGTGGCTGAGATCTGTGATACACCCCATCCCAACTCTACTGCCTTCCCTGGTTCCTGTTTGCTTTGTACAGGAATATATTAGAGTACTGTCTGCACATAGTGTCTTAAAAACACTGTGGTGGTTTTCAAAGAAATTAAATCCATCTATTGGAAGGAAAATTGCATTCCTAGAAAATACAGTTGCAGTTCAGTCTTCCAGAAGACGAGCTAATATTCAGCATCTAAATGTTAATATTAATTGTTTTTAATGTTGGAGGAAGTAAATTGAAGGATTTTGATACACCTTTCACAAAATCTGTGGTAACTGCTGTAAGTTTTTTTTCCTAATTTCAGGATATCATATTTCTCACAGCTGGCCCATACCTCCCATTTGAAGGGCAGCAGGAAAAGGGAAGGGGAGAAAATATGGTCTTGTTAAAAAGGGATACCTTTACCTATCTTTACCTTTCAGAGAAAACAGAAAAATATTGGCTGCAATTTGGAAAACATAACATGGAACAGGGAAAAGAAAAGAATTCTGCACAGTGTCCCTAAAAACCTACCCCACTTTTTTTTTTTTTTTTTTGCCTGTTTACTTGTTATTTACTAATTTCTGCAAATCAGAGTGTCATAAATCAAGAGATTTCATTGCTGCATCTTTTTCAGTCTTACCTGTCCATTTCCTGTCATGTTCTACAGATGTCTGCAACAAATATTTCCCTTGGTCCTCTTATTTGGTCTCTTCCAGTCCATTAGAACTGTCTTTTTACTGAAAAAACAAAACAAAACAAAACAACAAAAACCAATGAGAGACTGAGAAAAACAATTCACACAGGTTTCTTTATAACCTCAATAACTCCAAGGTCTCTTTATCAACTCCCATGAGGTTTTTTCCATTCCTTTTTGGTTCTGTGGCACATCACATATGTTGTCAATGCATATGAATTACTGAAGGCTTGGAGGTGTTTGAGCTGACATTGTTGTTATATGTCCTTTCTCCCCCCAGCTGGACTAGAATTTCAACCACAAAATGCTCTGGTGTATGGAAAACATGGAGGAAGCCAAGGGTGGGAAAAAGGGCACTGGAAATGGTAAAGTAAGGGCAGCTTCTCTTCTCAATCTTCATGAAAACAAGCTAGTAATTTTAAACTGGTTGGTTTTAATAAATATTTTCTTATTAATAGAATGGTTTATACGGGTTTTTCGGTAATGATAATTTGCCTGGTGTAAAAACAAGTTTCTGTCTAAAAGAGATATTGCAGAGTTGTGGAGTTGTGGCTAAGGAAGGCCATGAAGAGCCTGTGCATGACAGAAATGGAAAGGAATAAGTTGCCTATGTCTAGGCACAGCATTGAAAGATCCATTGTATTGTACTTAGATGAGAATTACATGGATCACAATATTTTCATAATTTACAGACGTCTATATCAACACACATGCAGGTTTTTTTAAATATAACTAAGAAAAAAACTTTTTTTCTTTTGTTCCAGGAGAAATTTCATCAAAATACGTATTTTTTTAAGTGGGTGAGCTTTATGCTTCTTTTCATTTTCAGTGCACAGCTTACAGAAATGAGTAAAGATTCAGAAAATTTTTGGCAGAATTTCTCATGCACAATTCCCAGACCAGTTCTACAGTTGGAAACATAAACCAGTATCCAGAAGCCTGATGATCCTGGCCAACATGGCCCTGAGCCTAATCTCTGCTCGTCAGTCTTTCTTTAGCCTGAAATCTTCACTGCAAAAAACCACAAAAAACCTCCCAAACCAAATTTAAACCTCCCCAAAACCGAACAAAAAAGGACACAGTCTTTGAAAATCTATAGCAAAGTAAGGAATTGTCACAAGATCCCCAGTCTGGCTGCAGTTTGAGTTTTATTTCCCTTTTCCCTTCCTATAGGTATGAGCATCTCACACCCTGGGGGCTGCACGCATGGGAGGGAATTCACAATCTGCTCCAAGAGGAGATGCAGTCTGTTCATCACCATGTCCAAGGCATTAAAATCCTGTCCAGAAGTTCTTCTCATATTGGTAATGCTTACATTCCCTATTTTATGTCCAGATACCTTTTTCTTCCTGGCATCCATTTTCTTTTGATTATTCATGAAATGATTTGTTTTACAAGGCCTGAACACAGCATCTGTGCAGAGCTTCACATGGGGTGTGCAGGATGATACACAGACCATGAGAACTGGGCACTTCTTTTAGCAGAATTTATTATTATTATTATTAGAATTCTTTTATCATTTCATTAGTTATTTTGCATTAGAATACATTTCAGGCATATGAATATAGTATAATTCAACCAGTAATGAAATAAAAATTCTTAGGGATAAGGATAGAATAAATGTCAGATGTTGAATGAAATTGGGAAAAGGAAAGAGGGAATAATATAAGGGGCAATATATTTGCAGTGATTTTTAGGGATTTAAAAAGGTACCTAACGATAAAAGGGTATGTGGCATGAATATGTATTATATAGTAATATTTAAAACCTAACTTGTCAATAATAATCAAAGAAATGTGCTGCTGTGAGGTATTCTATAAAGGGTTCCCTGCAAACCTTCTTTTCTGAGTCTTACCTATGATTAAACCAATTTCTTACACATGTAATAGGGAAATCCAGAAAAAGACCTTTTTGCTAAACACGTTTAATCTGTTTGAACTACTTTAAAACAGTATTCCTCATTATACAAAGACAATATTTATCACTGAGAGATTCTAATAAGTGTGTGTATGAACTTTCCTCCCCCGAAATGTTAACAATATTATTTTTGGCTGAATATTACAAAAATAACTTTTTTTTTCTTTTAAGATTACATCAGTAAAGTCCCACTAAAGAGCATTTCTGCTAATGATGAAAATGTCCACCCACGAATCACAGAGAAGCCAGATGAAGAATAAATGTACCAAAGTCACAATGACATGTCCTGGTGCCTCAGCACCTATCAAGCTGTTGGCAAGTGGTGACACAGAGGGAACCTTCCCTGCAGGACTGAGTGCTGCTGTCATGGATGCTGCAGTTTCGCTGCCTCCCTAAGATCAGACCACCTGGCACCATCAGAATTATCTATTTAGGAGTTTGATTCAATAGCAGTTTATGGATCCAATTGCCTAGTACAAAGCTGCTGAAAAAAATTGCAGAAATTGTCATCAGCAAGGAGTGAATGGCCCAGACCCCCAAAGAAATTGCAGGAAAAACCACTGTAAAGAGCCCTCTTACCCTAAAGCCTTCATATGTGGAAATGTCATTATTCACTTAAAAAGGCAGCAGTACCACAGGTCTAAAATCCTAAACATTCCCTCCACATTTTACTGTGTTTTAAACTCTACTAACATTAAGAGACTTATTTTTATTAGGAAAAATTAGCCCTGAGAAACATAGTGGCAGTCTCAAGTACCTGGTACATTTTAGAGCATTAAGGAAGTTGCAAATTTTCAGACACACTGTTGTGGTTTTCTCCTCAGGGTTATTATGCTGGAATAATGGAACAGCCTCTTGCCTAAAAACCTGGAAAGTCCTACATGACAAAAGGTTTACATTTCAATTACCAGCTTCATTTACCCATAGGAAGCAAACATTTGAATATCAAATTTTGCACTGTGCTTCCAAGCATGGGTGGAAACTTTTTTAGAAACATCATATTAGAAATTTTTACTGTCTGAAATAAGTGTATCAAGAATCAAATGTCTATTTTTTTTTCTTTTTTTTTTTCTTTTTTTTTTTCCATTTCCTTAGACTTTGGGGAAAAACACATGATGTCTTTGTGGCACTTTCCACAGAAATTTGATTACCTGATGTTTTCATTGCTCTATTATCAGCCTGTCAATGCAACATATCATCATGGTAGCTTCCTGCAGATCCTGGCAGTTGCTGTCAGTCCATCCCAAAGGATGCCAAAACATTTATTTTCTTGGTAAACTGCAGTAATTTTGCCCTTTGAATGATCAGACAAGATAGAATCTTCATACCATCCTTTCCAATTAAAAGTAAGAAAATAGACAATATATGTAAATAAAGCATCAGCATTTACAAGTGCTCACAGTTTTCAAGAGGACATTTTAGAAGATGCTTTGGGTGTGGGGAAAGGTAATTCAAAAACAAACAGCCAAATTTTATTCTATACTGAAAAAAATGTATACTTCCCTATATAAAATGTTATTGTATGGTTAGAGATTACAGCAGACAAAAGTGCTGAATTTCAGGCTGCTAAGAATCCTGCAGGATTCCCTTAGTCCCTGGAAAGATGAAAACATGGGATCTTTAAGGCTTAAGGTGGTTATCCAAATAATTTTGGAGGGCCAGAGTTAAGAACATCAGTGTTTCCAGCAATGCCTCAGGATCTTGTTGTGTTTGATAATGCTGAGTTGCAGCATATTACCTAATATGCTTTGTACAAATGGCTACAAATCACATTTTCTAGCCCTCACTGTCTAGTCTTGCAGGTATTTTTATGGTAGTTTTGGCTACAGTATCCTGACAGACACATGGAAAGATCTGTTAAACCAAATGGAAATATTTTGGTCATTGTTCTGCCCTGGAAAAACAAAATTCTCATTGTTTCCACGGTGCACAGAATTTCACAATACTCCTGGAGTTGTTATCCCTTCATGATTTCACAGTCCCCTCAAGAATCCCAAGTGGATGTTTGAATTCCTCTTTCAGCAGTTCATGTCATAGAGAGGCTTTAGACAGCACAGATTCTTAATATCAGCAGTCCCAAGATATGGTTTCTATGCTCTGGGGAAGAAAAAAATAAATCTCCATTTCACTACTGAAATACCCTTCACAGAATCCAGTCACAGGGAAAGAAGAGCTGAAAGTCATGACTTAGCCAGGGCCTTCTAAAAGCAAATCCAGAGTCCAGCAGGATGTGGGTGTCAGGTAGGACATTAAGTTTCAGAAAAAAGAAATTGTGAGTCAGATTTTAGCTGAAGAAATTCATAATAACGAAATTTCTTTTTTATGATTTTTGGTTCAGAGTTAATTTTAAAGGCAGCTAGGTTTGCTGGAGTGCTGGAAATTAGCTTAGAATCTGAAGGTGTTGGAATAGCATATTTTAAGTCTCTGATCTGAAGTTAGATCAGGGACTCAGACACCTAATTTCCCTTAATGGATGCAAACTAATGCACTCACCTTATTTCACCATGTGAGCACCTTGCCCTGTAACTTAATGGAGTGTTTAACTTCTGAGCTGTGTTGGGCCATAAACACATAAATGATCATAACCTGATCTGTAGCACACTGCTAGCTCTGATTAGCAGAATTTAATAACAGTATCTTCTTCTGGGAAAAATCACCATAAAGTCTAACTCCTGTGTAGTCTTTTCCAGGGCTACAACTTGCACTAATTCTTACCTGACTTAAAGAAAAATTTTCATCTCATGTGGCCAGTATCATTTCCTACTCCAACATAGGTATTTGTATCCATATTTGCGTGTCTGTGTTGAAAACTCACAGAAACTTGCCAAGTGCAGCAAGCTGAATTCAAATCCAAATAAATTGCTATACAAGTGCAGCATTCAGGTTAGATATAAATAGTCCTGTAGCATTATTAATAGATGTTGAGTTGTCTGGTTTTCAGTTTCCCAATCTGCATTTCTCTCAAATGTTGGTAAAATTGCAGGTGAAGTGCCCTTTTTGAAAGAATGAGGTCTTTGTTCTGTAAAACTGGGCATTTTTAGGAGTAAATGAGTGGGGAATAATGCACACTAACCCATCTGCAAGAGCCTGAGTCCAACCCTATTGAAATTAAGGTTTATGTGCAGCCCTGTATTCTGTTAGGAATTTGTTTACCAATTAAGTCCCTTTATCATTCCAGACTGTGAAGTGCAGAGTGGTGATATTTCCATACCACTCTCACCCAGGATAAAAGCAAATCTGAAAGATTCCTGTGAAAAGCAAATCTGAAAGATTCCTCTTCTCCAAGAGATGGAGAAGACATTCCACAGGCTGAAGCAGCAATGTCTGAAACAGAAGAATGCCACAGGAATGGCACATTTCCACATCCTATGTGGCTTTTCTAGGCTGCTGGCCGCTTGGAGAGCATAAGTCAAAATCTTTTGCAAGTTGAATTTGGCATTCACAAAGACTTTTGAGGCCACTATATTTAAGAGAAAGGTAATGGAGAGAAGTCCAACTGAAAAAGCAGCTCAAATAAACTCACCAAAAATCACCTGTCAAGATTAGATTTTCTGAAAAGCCTTTGCCACACCCAAGAATGATTTTTCCTAAGGCCTGATAGGAAAATGGATGTTTGTTAAAAGAAAAGTAGCTGTCAAAAATTACTTCTGGCCCCAGATGAGAGAGGTCTCTGGGACACACAAACATAGGTTTTGAGTAAGAAAATCATCTAAATCATCATCATCAGCTCTTATATCAAGAGCTTCATACCTTGTGATACTGTGTAATAAAACTCATTGCAACCTAATTTGCAAGTTGAAGGGATCCCTTTTTTATTATTAAATAAGGAAAAAGTTTGTGATGACAACTGAACTGTGTCTGCAGTCTGGGAAAGGAGTAAAACAATTAATGTGCAGCTTCTAACCAGCAGTGACACTCTAAACATGCATTGGAATGGCCAAGACAGGACTTCACAGGTTCCATTTTTGCAAAAAAAAATCAAATTGTGTCCCAGTTCAAAGCAGTGCAGCAAGCCAAACTGCTATGATTATAAAATGTTTGAATTTAGAGAAGCTCCTTTTTAGAGCAGAAGACTCTAAAAGATAAGTTAGTATAAAAAGGTGACAAACAATATGCTTTACTTCATTTCTAACATGTCTCCAAAGCATAATTAGCTTTTTCATTTCTTGATCAACTCTATTCCCTAATGCTATTTTAAGATCCTTACATAACCTCTTCACATTCAAATAAAGCATTGGAAGAAAAGGTCTCTCTTTCTCAGTGCGGAATCCTCTGTTTATAGACTGATCCCCACCCAAAAGAACTCTGGGGCAGAGGACCTGGGGTCCTCTGGGAGGGGCTTGGAGGGCTGCTCCTGGGGACACCCCAACAACAGATCAAAGAAAAACAGGTATTTTCTTGTTTGCTTTCTGAATTCAAAAATTAGACTGTAGTCTGACAACATTCTGTAAGCTTATGTAGTTAATGGTTGGAAGTTTCTTTTTTCAGACTGAAGTTTCAATGTTCTGACTTGGCTCCCAGAGTGATATTCTGAGCTTTAACATCATGGAATAGATTCAGGGTGGGCAATGATGTTCTGTACAGCTTAAAAATGCTTATTGCCACATAGGGAGATGAGTGTAGGTGTGGTAGACTGAAAGTTTTCTCTTGGTCCTTATTTTCAGTGACCTATAAAGCAGCTGATGCGTGGGAATCCCTATTGAAGCACATTGGTAACATCTTCATACCTTAACAGGAATATTCTGCCATAATAAATATGCTAAATGGAATTATTGTGCATAAATAGCAAACATCAAGTCTTCATTAGCACACAAGCATGATGTAAACAGCTCATACCTGACACAACATCACAACTCCAGAAACATTAGGGAAGAAGAAGATGAAATAATAAGGTTAGATTGCATTGCAGTGTGAAATTAGCCCCCCAAATTGTAAGCTTGCAATAAATGGCATGAATAACTTCCCTCCTAAGTATAGTCCCAAGGAAATCAGTGAAATCACTGTACATATTTCTACCCAGAAAGTATGCAAGCATTTCCAGGCCCAAAGCTATATTAGTCACAGTGCTGAAGTGAAAAATAGGTCACCAGAAGTGGAAACATTTCTGCCAGCATTGGCATCATGGGGATTCCCCCACACACTGAATGATTATTTTACCTGTGGGATCTGCTCTATTCCCCATCAAGAGACCAGACCTAACTGTGCTGAAGATACAGAACCTAGAAACAATTGAATAGCTCAAAGAAGATTGTTTTCCATTCTACTTCATTGATCAAGCTGGAGGAGCACTAAATCCCTTTACTACCTGTCCCCATAGTGCCACAAGACTGCAGGAGCCCAAGGGACACACAGAAAATGAGTGACACTCAATTTGTGTGACCACAACTGCCTAAAGTCCATTTATTTGTCTGCAGTATTCTTTTCTCTATTTCTATTTGCTATAGACAGGGTTTTTCCCCAAGGAAACAGCTGCAACAAATGTGCATTTCTGCATGGTCTGTAACCCAATAACTAATGCTGAGGAGGTTGTGGCCTGTGAGCTCCTGTCAGCAGCCTCTTCTGGCGTCTCACCACTTTGCAGGGTGCTGAGCATTATGGCATCTTTCAAAAATCTTTTATGTAAAGTGCTTGGCAGCATCATGTGGGGCACTTTTACCTTGCTGTGGCACTTTCATTGCAGCCTTTGCTGCAAATTGGCATCATCAGGGTCATGCTGGGAAAGACTTCATGATAACTGTGGAAGGATTGCAGGCTTTTTGTTTGTTTGTTGGGTTTTTTTTTTCCCCCAACAGTTTTCAGATAGTGAGCATATGTTGCTGAAGCAAACAAAACCAGGTGAGCAAAACAACACATTTAGTGAGATTGGGAAATAGCAAATCCTTTGTTCATTTTAATATTTTGATACAGGTTGTTGGTTGGCATGCTTTAATGTGAATGTTTCATTTTCTGTACATTAATTTGTAAATTTATAAGAAAATATACGTTGAAGAAACTATTTCATTTTATTTGAGCTCAAGGTCTTATCTGAAACCCTTTAAAGACTTCTACTAAAAACATCAGAACCGAAAACATAAAAGTCAGCATGAATTGTCATAACTGAAGGTGCTCACATGCTGACCATGTCAAGGAGCATGCAGGTAAAACAATGCAAGTCAGATAAAGCACAAAGAATGATGGATTGCCAAGTTAAAAAATACTGTGATGCAGTTTTGGGCCCTGAAAGTTATTTTTGGAACACAAATGGAAATGTTGCTCAGTTGAGAAAGGAGTAAACATCTAAGAGCTGTATTAAATGTTTTGAAGAAATATTCTTTTCCTTTATGCCTCAGGGAGTTTTGGAGTTATTTTGCAATGAAAGAAGGTCCCCAAGTGTGATCAAGATGCTAGGAAATTATTATAGTGCTTTCTGTCAGCTCACAAAAAGGCACCAAATTAAATATGAAGTTTAAATGAAAAGGTCATAACTCTCAGTTTAATTTCATATAATAATGAAAAGAAGTTGTCCAATGACTGAAAACTCTGAGATGGCAGTAGACAAAGGGAGGCAAGTCAAATAGGGAGATATTTAATTTTAGGGTATAATAGGGACTCATAATCAGTGAGAGCCTTCTAAAGATTAGAGGAACAGCTATTTGTGTATTAATTGCAGCCCTAGCTGGTTTATTTCACCCATGTTACTTTGCCATTTTGATTCTGGAGACCTTTTTATACCCTCCACTTTTTGTATCATCCTTTCCCATTTGGAGGCCCTCTTTCAACAGAAAATAGGAGATGGCTTCAAAATAAGAACTATAACTGACAAGAAATATGAGATGAACTCCCAATGTAGATAAGGACACAAAATTCACATCCAATGTAGGTTTCCCCTCTTCTTCCCTACCCTTATCTATCATCTTTTAGGTCTGCAGTGCTTGTCCTTGATGGGTGTACTTCTATAGAAACACATCAGTGCTTGACAAGAAAGATCCACTGAAGTCAAGAACTGCTCTACATACAGCTGAAAATAAGCCAAGTTTATATTTACTAGAAATATGAGAACTAAAGCTACCTATTTTGACCTTTGCCCATTTCACTATCTGTTTTTGAAGTACCTAAAATACTGGGTTTTTGCACTTGGTGCTGCTGAGCTACCACAACAGAGTTTTACTTATGGGGTGATTAACCTCCTCTTCCATTTTGCACTCTAGACAGAAAAAATCAAATTGGAATTACTTAGAAATGGATATTTGGGGACTCTGTTTACAAAACCTTCCTGAAGAGCTGTGTAAAGTATAATATTTATTTCTAACTATGCTGCTTCGAATAACAATCACACATTTTTTCACACTTTTCCTTTGAAATTGTAGACATAAGCTGCAGATCACTGACAAAGGAAGAAGCTGTGTGCATAGCAGCTGGATATCAAATATCACAGCTGGAGGAAGAAGAATAAAAAGACAACAAGCATTCAGAATATTTCTTTCCTATTCTATCTGTTCTGCTGGACAGAGCACTTCACAGTTATGACTACTTGAGACCTAAAATAATTAGAAATTCATATTTTACTTTCTGCCTCAGGCATCTGTGCCTGCTATTTACAGAAATTAATATAAATGGGGTATCAGTGATTTGCCCAACTGGAATAAAAAAGCTTGACTGCAGAAATCTGTGCAGAATATGCAGAGAAATTTGATAAAGAAGCAGATGGCTTGTAATTTTCTCCTTTCTATTTCTTGTTCTATCAGCACTAACAAGACTCCAAACATTGTTCCCCAACCTATAGGTTCGTAAGTCTGGGTGCTCTTATTTATAACTTTCTAATAGAACTTCTCAAGAATGGAGCGCCAAATTGATGCCACTTCAGTGCCACTACTGATCACTGCAGAAAAGGATATTTAAGACAAAGAGCAGGAAATTAATTTGCTGAGGTTTAACTTCCCAATCTACTAACTGTGACATTCAGTCAGAAACTTGTTTTGCACAGGTGGTGCAGGTACAGGAAGATCAGCCCCCCCTTCCACCCCCTCTTTAGAAGTGAGGGTCCTGTGAACAGCACACTCCACTGCTGCTGAGCAATTTCCTTTCTGTTTTATTTTACTAACAACTCTTTCTAGTAGGAAGCTGAAGTTTCTCTGTTTCCACCTATGAAATTAGGGAGGAAAACATCACTATTCACTGTGTCCTGGTGGAAATGTGTGATTGAGATGATTTTATATAACATGTATCTCAGCTAAAGAACTGTGTTACATGAATAATGTCTCATTTTTATATTTTATATGGTTCTCACTTCTGGTTTAATGAAAGGGCTCCCATTCAACACAACATGTGCTGCAAAAACAACACACTCCATGTACATCTAGGATAATTAATCTTTACAGAGTTTTCACAGACCTATCATCTCCCTAAATGTCTTTTTTATGCTCCCCACCCATGTCAGTTCAAGACCTGCCACTTATGAAGCTTGTCCTGATTTTTTAGGTTTACAGTGTTGGCGCCGAACTATTCTTACAGTCTGTGCTCAAATGTGGTGTGGTTTTGCCATTAGAATTCCATGCTTGTGGGAGGAAACATTCCCAGTGGAAATTCCCACAAGCAGATTTTGGTTTGGGAAGGTGGACTCTGCAGAGAAAATTCTAGGGAGCTTTAACATTGTCTATTCTTTTTTTTTCATAAATCCTTTTTTTTTTTTTTTCCCATTATCCCCCAAGCATCATAGTTGTTGCTGAAGGATTTTTTAATTCCACATTGTTAAAGTACTGTCAAGTGGGATTGAACCCTTTGGCTTAAATTCCTACTCAATATCATGCATGTCCCCAGACAGAATAATATCCATTTAGCTACTCCTGCAATGAAACTGATAGCCTGTTTACCAATAATCTCACATGTGGACCTGAGCCATACTTAACAAATTGTGGTTCTCTTGTAGGAATTCAAAGTCCAGTGAATACAAGACAAAAAAGAGTGAAATTGGAAGAGGAAAAAAATAGAAAAAAAAGGAGAAGGGATGAGATATGCTTCAAGACAGAGAAGTGCACAGGTTCTTCTTGACCTTTGGTTTCCAAAAAGAGGAATTCAGGAAGTGAGGTGACTTTCTGTGACTAGATCAAATACCCTAGAGATATAGAGGCCAAGAGAAAAAGGTTATAGGCTTCTTATAAATAATTAATTCAGCTGATGATCAAGTAATGTACAAGAAGTTTAGTGGAGAGAAAGAAGGAGAAGGTTTATTATGCAGCAGATAGAAGAGGCCACTATTAAATTTCCTTCTATAGTGCATAAATTGGGAAGGGCATATGAACACAGGGTTTAGTTTGTGAATTTTGTGAACTCTGGAAGTCCATGCATTCAGAAGTTGCTGCATCCTGTGGCAAGCAGATGTGCTTATTGCAAAGCAGAATTTGGGGGTATGGAAAGCTCCTCAATTTCTAAAAGCATTGAAAGAATAATGCTACTGTTGGCAGTATGGAGATCAGGCTGGCCATAGGCAAAACCAAATGAATGCACTGGCAGATCATAATCCAGAACACTTGATCCTGCTCATTCCATATGGAATCCCATCTCCCCATCCTGGGCCAGCAAAAAGCTGCCTGTAGCAGCTGTCCCATTTTTTTTGCTGTTTCTCCCTTTTATATTTATTTTAATGTATATACATATATATATATATATATACACACACACACATATATATAATATACACGTAATTAGAGGAAACTTGTCATAATAGGAAGTAATAGATTAAACTGGTCAATATCAAAGGTCTGAGATATAGCAAAGGTCTCTCAATATCAATTTGTCTCAGACACAATACACTGGTGTATTAATCACAAAGATTGGAATAAAGTTGCTTTATAGATTCATTATGGACATGAATTAAAAAATTCTTTAATTTGTCTCCACTAAAGCTCTGCAGAGCTTCTTCAAGTGTTTCTAGAATTTGAAATTTTGCCACAACTGGTCTCATGAAAAAGTCTCAGAACAGAGTTTTTTAAGTGCTGGAAGGGATACTGTTTTTCATCTTATTTGTGTTTAAAATGTAAATACCACTGCATTTAATTTAGTAAGGTTACATCAATATGGAGTAAATAGATTAAAGGAGTCTTAGAACCCAGTACTTATTTCTACACTTCACTAAATTACATTATTCCTCAAGACCAGAAGTCCTATCCAGTTTTCCAGTTTTCTCATCAAATCAGCTACACATTAAATGTCACAAATTTCAAACCTGCTTGGTAGTGATTTTCTTATTCAGTTTCTGCTGCTGGATCAATCACCCTCACTAAAAATCCATGAAACAACTAAATAGTTCAAGTGTGAATCCCCCGAAGAGAAGGGCAGTGTTTACTTGTAACTCATTTTCTGTTTCTCAATCCGGGGTGTGTGTGCTGCAAACCAAAGCCAGCAGTGGATATAAAGGTGTCTCTTTCTTACCCAAACTAATTGTTCTAATAAGAGCTGATGTAAAGTAAAATTAGTCTGTTCATACAGAAGATGGGAACATTTTCTTGATGTTTTTCTAAATGTATCTGAGTTAAATGTATTGTTCCACTTAGTTTAGTAACACCCATCTGTAATTACACCTCTAATATTTTAAATTAGTGTGACCTCACATAAATAGCTCTGTAGCATCTTGCATAAATCAATGTTAATTAAATGTTGTTGGTATCTTATTAGATAGCATTTGTACGAAGATTAGGAAAGAGGCCACACATTTACTTATCTAAATTCCTTTGCACAGCTGAATCTTAATTTTTCCCTCCTCCCCCATCTCTGTTTCTCTTTCAAGAGCAATGCAGGATTTTGATGCACAGTGATGATGGAAGAAGCTGCGAGCTGAAGAAGGATGCTTGAAGGATGATTTAATTGTAAAGTGTTTCATTTAGAGTCTACTCAAATTTCCAGCTGTGAAATTGCAAGATCCTTTTATGCCAGCATTCACAGCAGTGTGTTAAGTTTACCTAGGACTTCTGAAAAATTGCTACAGTTCCAAAATTTGTTTGGCCAGAACTCAAGGAGTCATGATATTTGCTTTAACTGGACTTTTCATCAGTCTTTTATTTTAAATGTTTTAAAGTGCTGTGTGCACTTTCCAGCTTCTCTCTGCCATCAAGAAGGCTGTAGAGTTTTGTTTTTGTTTTAATGAAAATTGAGATTGTCTCATAATAAAAAGAGCCTGAGAGAAGAGATTTGAGAAAAGCCATCAAAGATGATGAACAGACCTGAGAGATGAAAAAGTTATTTCAATATAGCAGCAACTGAGCAGACAAAATTTTCCTGCACTGTGAAGCAAAGAAGGCACACAGAAGATCCTGGAGACAATTTAGAAAACACAGATTACTATATATTTTCCCCCCATGAATATAAGCAATTCCAACAGCTTTTCTCACTGGCACAGCTTAACATGACTATATTTGGATGAAATATCCACATTGAGCAGAATGCTAAGAGCACCATTAAGCTGCCACATCTGTAATTTTGATCCATATTTGAACGATTTTACTTCTAGAACTTGCATGTTTCATTCTTGAAGACAACTAACTGTCATCCTAATGCACATTGTCATTTTTTTAGAACAAATGTAATTTGATTTTATTCCATGACTGTAAAGGCACTGTGTTTATCCACCACATACCCACCACAGCCTCTGATGTAAGTGCACCTACACAATGACAATCCTTGGTCTGCAAAGGGGTGTCTGGAGGGGATGTGACAGAAGGGGATGTGGGACTGATCATTCACTGCCTCCCCCAGAGCCATAGGGTAGGAGAAAAGCCAGTGAATATTGAAGCACACAACAAATAGCAGCTGTTCCCCTTCTTTGTAGGTGGTTAACTGATGGGAAATGAACAAACAGAAACCACATCAGGCTCAGGAATTCTGTTAAACACCAAATTGCTGGAAATGAGAAGCATTAGGAGGTGACATATGCCAGCTCTGTTCTGACACTCTTCCTGAGGCATCTCCTCAAAGCTTTTGCCAGAGACAAGATGCTGAGCCACAAAGATCTTTATTCTGACACCTTGTGGGATCAAAACAAGATGTTTTCTTAATTAGATCCAAATCTCTAAACTGCTCTGTAAAAAAAAGAAGCCCTGCACAGACACAGGTCCGGGAACATTTCCCTGAGAAGGGTTTGAATCTCCTGCCACTTCCTGCAGCACCTTTGGCTGCAGAACTGAGCTTCAGCTTTGTCTCCAAGCGTGCAGAATGGGAACATTTGAACATTTGTGTCCCCTGGCTGCGAGCAGTGGTGACACAGCCCCAGGCTCTGCTGCCAAACCGGGGCAGGACCAGCTCTCCCTGCAGCTCTGCTCGACTCTGCCTGGGCTCAGCTTGGTCCTGGCTCCAGAAGGCTCAAATGCTAAAAGCCAACCAACGTAACACTTCAGTAAGCAGATTTAAGTGTTTCTGCTAGGAAAGCTAAGCAACAAGGTGTGGCAGCCAGGGCTGTAAGAGGCTCACCTCAAAGAGAATTTGCCAGAAGACAGTGCAAATCTGTCAATGAGTGGCATCAGCTGGAGGGAAATGACCTCCTGCGTTTCAAAAAGGTTTTAAAAACTGATCTTAAAATCCCCCACAGAGAAAAAGATTTGAAGTGTTTCCAGATAAATAACAATATTTTGAGTTTTCTTTAAATGGACATATGCAACTTGATATTTATAAATTTTAAACAAATTGTTTTTCTAATTAAAACAGAAAAAATACTTTGTTCTGCAATGCTGAATCAGAGCACTGGCTTCTTTTTTCTTTCTTTTGTTGCTGTTGTCAAAGTGCGTTTCTCAAGCATTAAGGTAGCAAAGTCTAATTTGTCTGCTTGCACAAAAGGTTTGATCAGAAAGTTTTTGACCAGTTTTAAGTGTTCCATTCTTCTAGTTTTCACATTATTCCAACTTGAATGTGATGGCTGAAATTGTATCAAACAATTCATGGACCCATTAATGGAGAAAGCTGCAGAGCTCAGCTCACTGTGATTTACAGCCATCCAGCTGATGGCTAAAATGTACAATTGCCAAAAAACTTGTTTTCATTTTCTACTCTAGAAGGCAGTAATTTAAAATCTTGTCTTTAAAAAAGCCAGGTAACGAAAATGCATGTGTGTGTCAGTATACAATAATCTATTTTAAAAAAATCCATGCTTGCTAATAAGATTTTTTTGCTTTCTGGAAAAGGGAATATATTTTTGACTGGTAATCATGCCATGTGAATTTTAGTCCTCTATAGAAAGATTTATATGCAATTCTGAATATTATTAACCTGTTGCAAGGCAAGCTGTCAGATGCTAGAGAGCACCAGATGAAAGTTACCTGCACAGCAGCCTCATTACATATGCAATGTAATTCTACTTTTCATAGAAATACATATTTTCTCCTTCTCTCTTAGCAAAGGCAATGGCTGGAACATGTTCAGAGGAAATTACATCTGTGTAGGGGAATGTAACTGGTGGTGTGTTTCTAACATGGACATTGAAATTTGCAAAACAACGCAGAGCACTGAAGTTTCAAAAAATTGGCAGATATTTCTGTATGAAAACAGGAGAAACAGTGAAACTGCCTTCCTGTACCTGCACAGTGGGTCTCTGTTCTAGCAAATGCCTGCAGAGGTGGAGCTGAGCTGAGGTTTAATTATGTCATAGAATGGAAGCAGTGTGGCCTGGCAGATCAAGAACAGCAGTAAGGCTTCCTCCATCTTTTCTCACCATTTCTTAGATAACCCCAGGAACCCACAATAAGTGGTTCAAGCCCCTCAGGCTTCCCAGAGCTGTTTACTAGAGAAAAATTACTATTCACAAATTCATTTATGCCTTCATTAATTTTTTTCTTACAAACTTTGTAAAAAAAAAAAAAATTTGGCTTGGGATATGTATTTCTGTAATCTTTACTTACACATTTAACAACAAAAAAAAAAGCCCACAATAAACAAACCAAACAACCCAAAAAACAACAACAAGAAAACAACATACACACACACACACAAAACCAAAACCAAATTTACTGAAACATTTGTCCAGACTTTGGAATATGAACAAGAAGATGAAGACCATAACAGCCATAAAATAAATTGATTTTTTTTTTCCTAATCCTTAAATCCAAAGGTCTAAATAATAAAAACAAGTGAGGAAAATATTTTTCAAGCGTACTCCCCACTATTTCCACTTCCCACACCTGAATTTTATCTGGAGAAGCACCTACACATGGATCTGGAAGAGCATCAGACAAAGCATCAGCTCAGGAAAATGGGGTGAGGAATATGTGGCAGAGCTTGTATTCAGAGGGAAGATAAATAAGCCCTGCAAGCAGTCTGCAAAACAAAGCAATTTACCATTTTGTCCTAGAATCCAAACCCTACAGGTGTTCTGAGTAAAGAAAAATGATGAAAGGTGTTTCAAGGGATTCTGCAGAACTGAACAGGTATTGATGACAGTCTGTGGAGTTTTGTTGTTGTTTTGTTTTGATTTATTATTTCTAACATTTGCATAGTTTCTTTCACATTTGGGACACCTACCTAGCAGCCACAGGTTTTACCTCCCCAACCTTTTCCCCTTTTCAGCTGTTTCAAATTCCTGGCTGTTTATTTCTGTTCCTTTATTTCCTGCTGCCATAAAGTTCTAATCCAAACTTTTCAGTGGAAGTCTCTGGACTGTTTGCACAGCACTGAGCCCAGTGACTGTCAGCAGCTGAGAACAGACCCCACTGGCACTGGAGCAGCACAGGGAACAAAAGGACCTGTCTGCATGTCCTGCTTGTTTACTGTTCTATTTACTCTGGCTTTTCCAAATGAATGAGATTTCACAGTCCGCATTAGGAACTCAGAAACCAAAGTTAACTCAGAAAGTTTGATATGTCACTTTAAGCAATGTACCATAACTCTTCTCTAAACTGAATCTTTAATATTCAATGCTGAATAGAAAACCTTTGGAAGAATGAATTATCAGCAGGAGAAGCAGAATTATATAGAATAGCCAATATTCTTCCAGATTTTCAAAGAAAACTCTTGAATGCAGGCTTCCAAAATGGCTCTTAAATAAGTTTTTGTAATTCAAAGAAAATGAGGTAAAAAAAGATATCAGACAATTCTGCTTCAGCTGATTCAGAAAGTGATGTGAAGACAGGAGTAGTAAGTGGAAGAGATAGAATTGCCTTAGGAATTTGGAGTTAATTTGTCACCATCCTGGAATTAGTGTGTAAAAACATGGGCATAAGCATTTAAAAACTGAACACTGGCATGTTAAGCTACAGTGCCAACATCTGTTCCCAAAGTACTGCAATAAAAGGTGCCTCCTGGTAAGTGTTCCATTTTCTGACCTTTAAGATGAGCTTTGCACAGACTGTTTTTATTACAATTTTTTTTTAAACTTATTGCTCTTCTAGAGGCACATATCCTTGAAAGAGAAAAGCAGGAGTGCTGTCTATGCATCAGCAAGCTCAGAAAGCCCCTGGTGTGCATTCCCATGTCCTGCTACTGCAGGTTGTGGATAACACATGGTATGGGGTTAAGGGAAAAAACTGGATTTCTCCCAGTCTTTCATTCTAAAAGCAAACCAAAACCACTCAGGGGACACAGGGGTAATGAAAATTGGAAACTCTGTCTATTGGTCATAATGCTGTTTAGGCTTCTTTTAATTAGAAAGTTCAGGTCCATGAATTGTTGACAATTATTCCAATGTAAATCCTTTATTTTCTTTTTCCTGCTCAAGACATTCCTCTTCTCTTGCAAGACAACAACACCATCAGCAGGAAAGCTGACACTGTCTTTAGTACCTAAAATCACCTGAATGCTTAGTTAACACCACTGAAATAAATGCATTGGGGAGCAGATGAACAGTCACTAACTCTTATTTGCTATAAATGTTTGTTCCTGACTATGCAAAACATGCATTGTCCTATGTGACTCAATTTCCACAGGTATAAAAAGAAGATAATTTTCCGTATAATACCATATGAGGTTTATCACAACAGTTCCATATAATCATGGAACTGTTGTGATAAACAGTAAATAGTATAAATATAACAGCATATAAACTCAGTTTCATAAACAGACACAAAAGAAGAGAATAGTGCTAATTTCTGCAAGAAACAACTCTTTGGGTAACTGAGATGAACTAAGATCCTATCTTTGCTGTGTTCTCTGTTCTCTTCAGAGCCAAGGCTGGCATCTGTCTGGCTCTTACTGAAGGAAAAACAAATTCTGAGCAGATTTAAAGGGAGAAGACAACAGGAGGCCAATGAGCCACTAAACCTTTCCAGCAGGTTGGGACAGTGGGCAAAGACATAAACCTGGGCTCTTCAGCCAACTGCTGGACACACAGCAAAAAAGATTCAATATACTTCAGAGGCTTTTAATTTTTTTTTTAAGTACTAGTGTTAGAGCTAACAAATAAATATCATCTAAATAGCAATAACTTCAATTCATTACAGTAGTGGAAGCTGATGGTTCAGACTGCTACTGTACAGTGCAGACACTCTTCCATTCCATTTGATATCATTCAAACAAAATTCAATTCTCAAATGATAAAACACTTATTTACATAGCATATTTGAGACTGATTGCTCTTGTTTTTTTTTTAAATGAGAAAAGTGAAAGGGGTAACATAGTCCTGCCATTTCAACATATTAAGTGAACAATGCTACTTGCTACAAAAATAAAAATAAAACTGATTCTTCAAACTGCCTCATCACAGGGTTTCTCAAAGACCAGTAAGAAAGGTTTGCAATACCCCAGTGTCTGCAAGCATTAAGATATTCATGTTGAATATTTTTATTTGCAAATTTCACCAATTTGCTCTCAAGCATTGGTGCCTTTGAGCTGTTACTGAGTGTTTTCTTTGAAATGTTACAGCACTGAGAACATATCCATTTCCTAATACTGCAATGGACATATCAGTATTTTTTTTTTATTTTGATGAGGAGGCTCCTGACACATTTTTGCCTCCTTTTTCCTTTCATTAAAGAGCATATTCAGAGATTCTTGCAGTGTTTTCTTCCTCAAAACTCACAATAAGCTCTTTTGTAGAAACAAATTCTGCTTAAATTAAACATGGATCAGAAATCAGTTTTCTCCCATCTTTACAGTCACATACAAATGAATCCTTTATTTGAGAAGCTACAAACAAGGTATTTAAAGGGCAAATTGGGTATTGTCATGGTTTAACCACAACCAGCAAACAAGTACCACTCAGCTGCTTGCTTATTCCCTCACTGGGGAGAAAATTGGAAGGGTAAAAGCTGGAAAACTCATGGGCTGAGATAAAGACAGTTTAATAGGGAAAGCAAAAGCCTACACATGCAAGCACAGCAAAACAAGGGATTAATTCCCCACATCCCATGGCAGGCAGGTGCTCAGCCATCTCCAGGGGAGCAGGGCCCCATCACCTGTGAGGGTGATTTGGGAACACAAAAGTGACTCCAAACATCCCCCTCACCTGCCCTGGCTGTGCCCCAGCCCCTCACCCCTGTGGCGGCACAGAGAGCAGAGAAGGCCTTGGCTCAGGGTAAGCCCTGACAGAAATGACGTAAACATCACTGTAACAGCATTACTGTGCTCAGCAAAAATCCAAAACATAGCTCTGTATCAGCCACTGTGATGAAAATTAGCTCCATCGCAGTCAAAACCAGCACAGGTATTAAACTGTTCAGTTAGGGCCTTTGTTCTAATTGTGGTCTGCAGTGCACTCTAATTTTTTTTTTTTTTTGGAACTTCAGTCATCTCCATTTCTGCCAAGGACGAAAAAGAAATTAAAATATAAAAATTATTCTGGCACTGTATTTTGCTAACAATCTTGAAGCTTGATTTTTTCCCCCCTACTATCACTTCAATTTTAAATAACCAGACTACCACAAGGCTAAATTCCTTTATGAATATCATATGACTTAATCACTGGAGGATATTTTTCTGTGTCAACCAACATTCTTCTTACACGGTGGAACTCTGATTTACTTTATTTTACCTCAAAATGACACAAACTGTATGGTTTGCAGTGAGCATACTTCATGGCTTTCCTGGTTTCCCTAGCCTCATGAGAACTTTTCTTTGATTTCACAGCACTAATCTCAGTTTGACACTATATATTACATTTTTTGTAATATATATATTTTCACCCATCTCCTTGTAAATCCTCTAAGGATCCCATTCTCTTCTCATCTTTGTAGCAGAACTCTTATTGAATGCAATGAAAGGCATCAACACTTCAGCCTAATGTTGGTTCTTAAGACATGACAAAGCCTAATCGTGACTGAGTTGAAAGATCTAAATGTTCAATTACACCCTAAGTAATCCTCTGGTATCCAGCGAAAGACTTGTTTGTATCAGAGCAGTGTGAGATTTGGATGCTGGCCAGAGATTTCAGGCTGAGCACCAGACCCATTAGGATTCAAGTCCTTAATAATAAGGAAATTTTCAGTGTGTAACCCTGGTGTGCAGCCCAGAGCAGGGGTTTTATCATCCACAGACTGTTTATCTGGGCTGTGGATTGATCAGGCCGAGGAAATATCCACTGAATCACTCTGCCTCTGGTGCCCATCACTTCCAAAGCAGGGTGTCTCCCTCAGCAAATGAAGTCAGATTAGGGATAAACAAAGCACATGAAAAGAAAAAGCACTGAGAACAGTCTAGATTAACTTTATAATATATCACTAGTAAGTAATTGATCCTAATAAGAGATCTACTCTGAAGGAGCTAGGGCTCTGTGCGCTGTCCTTAAGTGTGTGCAATATCAGTAGGGAGAAAGGCAAATTCCAAGAAATTAATTAGTTGGAAACAAGATCCTACTGAGATCAGTGGAAATTGCATGTCCAAATGCATTTAAGAATCTTGAACTACAGTTTTAACTTCTGAATCACAAGAAATAACAAAGTATTTCACGTTAACAATTAATTTCTCAACATCTTTAATAAGTAGGACACTCAAATGTTTTTATCATCCATAAACAAGTCACATTTTCCTAATTAACCACAGCTACTTCTCCAAATCTTGCATTTAATGAACGCTAGTCTCTTTCAAACATCGACAAAAGATAAATGCTTTGACAAGCATAATCCATAGATATGTCAAAATGAAGAATGTGCTGCATTTCTACATTTTTGCTTCATTTCTTGCTAAGAACTCCAGACTTTATGAATAAATAAACTGGAAAATTGACTAACTTGATCTAGTGCAGTTTGAGACACACCTATGAATAATCTGTTTCTATTAAACCCACTATTTTAAATTGAACAATTGCCATGCTCTATTTCATAGTCATGTATGAACAAGATCCGTAACAACTTTACTGTATATCTGAGCGCAATCAAAAAATATAATTTTAATTGGAATATTTAAAATACATACCTCTCACAAAATCACTTTTTCAGCTTGGAACAATGTCAATGACATTTTATATCACTGTGATAAAAATGGGCCATCATTTAAATGGCTTCCATTCTCCCAGTAGTTATATTTCTAACATTCTTTGAGATATTCCTCTCCCCACCACAGGGAAGTTGATACGATTCTTGAAGCTGAAGCACTCATATGAGATAAGGGATGATGTGCTTAAAATCCACAAAAGTAATATTCTGGAGTATTTTATATACTCAGGGATTCTCAGATTTCCCACCAGTTAAAAAAAAAAGAAAAGAAAGTTCAAGTGGGTGCACTTTTCATCTTCCTCCAACAATTTTCCTACTGTCAGGTAGGGGTGAGAGGAATTCAGTTTTAAGTAACTCAATGAGAGAATGTAGAATTGTTGAATCATCAAGGTTGGAAAAGTCCTCTAAGATCATCAAATCCAACACTGCCAGGTTCAGCACTAAACCATGTTCCTAAGCATTTCATGACACTTCAGATTTTTGAACACCTCCAATCATGGTGACACCACCTCTGGGCAGGCCTGTTCCAAGACTTGGCCATCCTTTCAATGAGGAATTTTTTCCTAATACCACATCTATATCTCTCCTGAAATACAGGATTTATTAACCCTGCACTTAGAGTCCCATCTGGAAGAAAAAGAAGTGGGCACCTGATTTATGTGCAACCCAAAGACTCTGTGAATGTAAAATACATAACCTGTGACCTTAAATTTAATTAAGTAATATCTAAAATTTCTCAGAGTCTCCCTTATAATGCTGTAGCCCAAGACTGAAGTGTCCAATGCCTCTCAGTAAATCTCCAGCAACTGAGTGCTTGTATCCCACTTCTGTCAGACCAAAGTCCAATGCACTAAATTCCACACTTAACTACAAATATATATTTAAAGAATACAGAGAATAGATAAAAGAAGAAAAAAACAAAGATCATTCAGCATCAGGTCAGTCATAAGGACACCAACCCCTCCCATCTGAAGCAAAGCCTTACCCAACAGCAGTTAGCATTATTGTTTGTATAATGAAAAAGAAATTTTCTCCATAATCAAGTTTACTCTCTGCTAAGCCTCACTTGACAGGCTCAATAATGGAGGAGACACCTAAAGGTCATGGTCTGGTTTTCTTAGGCATTAATTTTATTTTCAGAATCAAAAGGATGCTCATCTCGAGATCTTTGAGCAAACATTGAATATAACTTTAATCTGTACTTCGATTTCCTAGTGAGCAAGACAGGTCAAAGACTCTCAGCTGGCTTTTTTTTTTTACATTTCCTAGATTTCAGTTAACAAATCGTGAGAAACTAAACTATCTGGAACAACTTCTGTATCTCAAAATGCTCAGTTTCTACAACAAGCCATAGGGTCTGGTTGGGAGGGACAGAATTTCCTGAAATATCTCATGAATTGGCACTGACTGATCTAGAAAGACCACAATACCAGTCTGCTTTTGAGCCTCCTGGTAAGCATAACTCAAATTAGGACACCAGCCCTTAGTGCTTTTGTACCACTTCAGGCAGATGAAAACCTCACTGTCTGAGATTCAGATATTTCAGTAGAGCCAGGACATTATCTTGGTTATCTGTGGGGGAAGGAAAAAATATATAGTTTGGAATAGAGCCATGCAAGAGTGAATTTTGAAAGCCTCTAATAAATATCTTAATGGTGTGGTATTCCTGGCAATCAGAGGTATTTTTTAAATTTGATGTTTTTATTGTATGAAGAGGTCCTCTACACCTTATGTAGACCCAAAGGATTAACCACCTTGTAAGTTTATGATTAGATTTTCATATGATAATTTCACTGAAATTATGCCAATTTTCAGATATCTTTCCTTATTGCAGACTATATATCTTGGTTTTATTTCTAAAACTTTGTTTTCTAGTTAACTATTATATTAATAGGCGCAAAAAAAGTACTTTTCCTTTTTTCATGGCGGCTGATAAGTTCCTTGTATGGGCAAGAGTCAGGCTGAGGAATCAAATCTGTTGGTAATTCCCAGCAAAAAAGTAAAAGCTATATAGGTATCTGTACTCCGGTCCACTTCAAAGTGTTCTTTATAAAAAGAACTTAAAATTAGACCTAAAAATTTGCAGACACCAAATTTTAGTGTGGGATTCAAATCACCTAACTTTAGACTTCTGTGATGTAACCATCTATGTCTGATCTAATTATAGCCTCCCTTTTGAGATAATGGAAAGAAAAAGCACTTCTAGAATGTATTTTTTCTGAACTACTTTAGTAATCCATCTTTAGATGAGATAAAACATCCCTGGAAGTGCCCAGTTCTGCTTTACCCCTCTGACAGGAGCTGTGATGTCTGCTTTAGATGGAGGCATATGAACATGGATATCTAAAATTCAGCATAAACCCTTTTATCCAGGAAAGGCCAGTACAAGGTTTTGGCTATAGCACAACAGTAATTATTCACTGAAATAACAGCAGCAGCTAGAACAGATCCTGGCAGTGTTTGCACAATTACAGCAATGATTGCAGAGACCCTGGCCTTTCCCATTTCAAAGAACCCACAAACCTGCAAACTAGCAATAGAACCTACAGACACACACTCACATATATATATATTTATGTATATATATGACCATACAGGTATGCCTATGTTTGTATAGGCAGAGATGAGGAGGGAGTGAACATGTTTAAAGCTCTCTTGGCAACATTTTATGCAAGTTACACAAGTCATAAACCCCTGCATCTGCCATTCTCACCGCAATATATATTATGTCAGATGGTCCTTCTAACAGTGAAAGAAATGAGATGTTTCAGCAAAGCATATGGAACAACAATAAAAGAACATTTTTAATTTCAGTACAATATTACTATAGTATAATTACACTTAGAACAATTGTGATGTGAAGGAAGAAAACCTTGAAAAGAGAGCACTAGAAGCAGTTCATAAGGGAAGAGTGAAAGCTTTTCAGCCTAATTTGGCTGAAAGGGAGCTGGATTAAAAAAAACATTTAAATATCAGCTTAGGTGCTGAGCATTACAGCACCCAAGTCTTTTCACAGCCTGAGCCTAAACAAGGGATTTAGAAATTATTCAATTAATTAATTTCCAGCAGTGATTCTCAGTACACTGTGTTCTGCAATGGAAGCACAGGCTGTTTCATTTGAAAAGAACTCAAAAAAGAAGAGAAAGATTGTTTAGAGCTAAGGAAGCCTACCACACAAGAAAAGTGTCTTCTTTTCAAATTATTAGTGAACAAGAAACACAAAATTATATCTATTTAGAGCAAACACTACTATTTCAGGGCATTTCATTCAGCTGGATTTCACAGGGAACCATCAACAATTCTGTACAACTATGTGGCAAAACACAAATAAGCCAGAACTGACATTTTTCTTCCTCTGTTTTGCAATCTCTTCAAATACAAATTAAATAATGGGACAATGGTTTAGAAAGGGCTTCTTTTTAATCTTTGAATGATAAAAGACAAAATTCAGATCCCCTCTTTTAAAAAGACAGATAAAAATAATAATAAGCAAGTTTTTAAAGAGCATTACTGAATTTTCAAAACTTAGTTTAGAAGACTCAGGTGATATCCCAGAGAAAATCTATTCTCTCCCAGGTTTGGTGCAAATTTAATTTTTATCCTGAGAAATCACTGAAATACAGCTATTTTTTTACTAGAAATTTTCCCTTATCTCAGAATAGGCAGTGGAATGGGATTCATAGACAGCCTTGTCCTAATCCTTGGGTTTTTTTGGTTTTTTTAATACAAGGAGCCATTTGCAAGTATTAAATGACAAAAGTGTCAGGAAGGGAGAGACAAGAAGAAGAAACAGGTTTTCCTCAGTTCATGCTTAACTTTCTGAAAGGCAAATACATAAATCAGCATTTAAACATTGGAGATTGAGTCAAGACAAGAGGCTCTGGGTACCAGGATCCCTACAGACAATCTGGGCTGCATGATGTTGTAGGGTTCAGGGGAGTCCAAGGCTACACTGGCTCCATCATTTATTCCTCCACACTATTGACCTCTTGGAACCTGAATTCAAGCCTTAGGAATTGAGTATTTGTTCCACAGAAATACATTTCTTCAGGAAATCATTGCCTTTCACTTTCATGCAGGTCAGACACCATATCAACTGCACAAACTGATTTCTAACCTATCAGGCACTTTAGTTTTTTTGTTTTAGTTAGTTTTTATCAATATATGTATTACCAGCATATAATTACTTTTGGTTGAAGACTTTATTTTATAAGCTTTAGAGGGTGCAAGATATCTAAACTGTGTCTTTTAATTAAAATAAACTTACAGATGATCACTTAATCTATTCTCAGCTTCCTGAGACAGCAGTAAGGTTTACCTGATCTATACAACTGTCATGTGTTTAATTAACTAATGGTTAATAGGGATTTCTAAAACAGATTAAATCAATAGCATTAAGCAAAAAGACAGATTTCTAATGAGACTCATTGATTTGGTGGTTGATTTTTAATGATTCCAGAATGAGCAAGCAATGTCTTATAGAAGAGAATTACATCTCTACAGAGCTTTATTACCTTGTTTGAGGAGGGCTGTATGCTGCTTTCAGGAAGGAATAATTCATTTGCACAAGTGCATCACTGTTTTAATGTGTGACAGTTAAGAATATCATTAACATAGAAATGTTATAAAACCTCAGAAAATAACCCAGTAAAGCTGCTCTTCTGGGTAAGGCATCAAACAGGGTGTTAGAACCTCACAATCCTGGGCACATGAATATCCAAGATAAGGGGACCTGGTGAAGTGACCAGGGAGCAGCAAAACTGGGTGCCCAGCCCTGTAAGTGCCAGGGGCCATGCCAGGCTTATCAGCCTGCTCCACTGGGCACAGCACAGCAGCTTCTACATTTTTATATCAGCTTGCAAATCAGCTTGAAACAAACAGCCCCACCCCTTTGTGACTCCATTCTTCACCTAACACTCACTCTTTAGTCAAATACCCAAGATATCTCAGGCTTATTTCTCCACTTAATAATAACTGTCAAATTTATATTCTTTTTTTCATAGCCAAAAAAAATTTATTCTATGGTGGCTTCACCTTTTTCTGCACAGTTCATAAGTGAGTTTTATACAGACTTTCTTGTCTCTACTGTATTCAGCCTTCTATTTTCTTAAGATGCCAAAGACTTACTCATAGCATTTTAAGTCAGAAAAAGCCACTGCCAATCTTGTAATTTACTGATTACTGCTCCTAACTTTTGCCTTGATCCTCCTTACAAGATCACATTATTTAGTTTCAAAACACTTTCTAAAACTCCTTCTCAGGATGCCACCCCCAAATCCACTTTTTTTTTCCAGGCAAACCTATCACAATTCCTTTGCTTTGCAATGATGCAGAACTTAATATATTACGTCCTTTATAAATCAAATAAAAAAATTTGAAATCATTATAAGAATTTTTATGTCTATATACATTTGATCTATGATCTAAAATCTCTCCGGCATTTTCCAAGCAAATTTTTTAAGCAAAACTCAAGGTAATTTTACTAGGTAAAAATTAGACAGACAGAATTTTTTTTTTCTGAGAACTCATATCTAAGCTTAAGAACAATTGTTACAAAGCAATGAGTAAGTCAAAACTAAATACAACCTGGTCTAGCTTCTCACATGACCTTGTGAGTAATTCTGCCATTTTTCCTCTTATTATATAGAGAAGGAAGAGAGGAAAAATAATTTCAAAGTGCTGACATTTGAAAAGCTGTGACCAAATTCAACTGGAAAATGCTTGACCTCAGAGCTGTACAGCCATCAGGATAAAGAGCAGGGAAATGCTGCATTTGATGAGTTGCTCTTAAGGCTTGGGGTGAAGCACAAAAGATCTGCAGCAGCCAAGGTTATCAGATACACAGCATAATCATGGTTAAACTTCCTGACAAATTCCGGTGCCAGCAGTTGCACTCTGAGTTTTTAAATGTCCCGCTCCTACTTCAAGTAGTTATTGCAGCTTTCAGTCACCTTTCTGGAGTGCTATTGTGCACCACTACAGAATTACCACCTCAGCCACAGTGCACAAGGTGTGGGATGAAATTATCTCTACACCTTGCATGAAAACCACTGCCCTGGGCTTGTGTAAATGGGTTCCAAGTACAGGCTGACCTATGGCAAGTCTAAACAGTTTCTAACCAGGAATATCCTTTTAGGAACACAATAAAATACTTTAAAAGCCCCTTCAGGTCACACCATGAGCTGTTACTGCAGAAACATTTTTTATCTACAAAGAACTCCTGTATCTGAAAGGAACAAAAGTACTACCAAAAATAGAAGCAGCAAAAATTGAGAAACATAAATACATCCAGTGGCATGGATCAGCTTTTGCTGGCTAATCAAAGCCCTGTCAGCTTCAGCATGAGTGTGGTCAATGACATATTTGGCCAGGACACTCAAAGCCCTTTGGAAGACTGTTCTGTTCCATTCCATTTACACTCACCTGCTCTTCAAAAAACCTTCCCTTTCTCTGGTTTAAGGATTTTGTATAATGCAGAAGTTTTCCTGGAGTGTGTAGATGGGACATGGTTAGATTTATTTTTTTAACCCCAGACTCTAATGTTACCCAGTCATGAGTTCAAACAGTTGTTAAGATAATATATGTTCTTTTTTGTCCTTAATTCTCCCATTGCTCTACTATGTCTTGTTATAACAAACAACAATTACCATATATTACCTTTATCTGATTTTATGATAAAAGAAGATATATTGTACCATTTTTCATGGTGTATATCTTCAGTAGGAAAAGATCTTACTTTGGGACATAGAGTTTTACTGAGATTAATTCCCACAATTAATCTCAATGAATTATATGTTTAATTAGATGCCTATTAATGTTTTATGGCTTCAGTGAATCATAGAGCTAACTTGAGGAAACCAGAAATGCACTGAACTAAAATAAAAGGTTGTTTAATTTGGTATTGAGCATAAATATCAGTAATGAACCAGAAACATGTTTTCATGCAGGCAATAATGTTCCCTGAGTAACACATTAGGAAACGTCCTTCTAGAGGTATTTGTCACTCCAAACCTTTGTAAAATAGGCATTTACTGTTATCACTGTTGGTCCTCCACATGAATAAATAATTGAAGGAAGGTGTTTAATTTCTGTGCAGTTCTGTCCCATTGTCTCAGAGACCCAGAGATTGGCAGAAGCACACAGAGGGGATCTATTTTACAGAGCTGCTGGATGAGCTGCCTGTAGCTAGATTTGAAGGGTAGAGGGTGAAACACTGAACACAGAATTTCTACCAAAACTCTGCACAGAAAGCTTAATGTTGCAGCATTTTATGGATTTTGGGGCCAGAGAGGAGAGGAGGGGAGGAAACTCTTGGGAGGTTAAACTATGAACTTGCTCATTTGCAAAAAGTATTTGGGGGCACAGAGCTCCCAAAACATGTTGAGGTTCCACCCCAAAATCCCTTTCCCTGCAGACTTGTCCCCATTGCTCCCACTCACAGCCCCACCTTCGCTGCAAAGGCCTCTCAAGAAGAAGCAAAGATATTCTTTTTCTCTAAGTATTGGAACTTTCCAGGCTTTTTTCAGTCCCAGACATCCTTTCTCCCTTCCCCTGTATTGTTTAGTTGTCCATTAAGCACCTGCACTAATTACCCAGGGCATTTTTGAGAAGAGGATAAAGTCCAGTTTCTAGTGGTGATTATTGATATTACCTCAAAGTATAAAATTTCTGCATAAATGAATAAATAGCAAACTTCCAAGAGATAAAGTTAAATTTCCTCTGCCATATAAACTCATTTTGCACGTTGATTTTCAGACATCACTGTATTAATTAACTGTAATTTGGAAGCATAGAGGACAAATGCTGCACTTCCCCTGACTCCCCAAGAGTTCAAAGGCAGTGTGTACCTCAGTCACAATACAGAACATAGGGAATAGCATTCACATTTCAGGGGGTGCCATGATTTTAGACTCCAACCATACCTTCTTTTTTTTTTTATTTACACATAGTTAATCACCCACCTAACTGATGTTTAGTGGGTACAAAGCAAAACCACTATTTCCCTAGAAACATTTGCAACCGCTCATAAAACTTGGTTTTTAAATGAGCTTACTGTTTAATTAATTTCAAAAAGGTGGCTCGCCCATCATAGGAAATAAATCATTACTTTCCAAACATGAAAATTGTTTTTGGAATGTGTTTGCCTTTTTCTTTTTATGGTGGCAGTGTTTTGCAGCAGTACAGGGCTTTTTGACAGTGTAATCTGCAGTGGAAAATAGATATTGATTTGCATTAGTATTTTCTTTTCTTAAATTTCTTCTTGGTCTTTGTAATTGTGCAGAAGTGAGGCAGCCAATGCAAGTTTCAAGCAGAAGATTTGGCTACATGATATTAACAGAATTGCAAAATTTATCTTCTGCAGACTTCAGGGATCTGGTTAAAAGCAAACAAGTTCTGACATCTTCAGTTTGGATGTCTTTTGGGTTCAGTTTGGTTATTTTATTTTACATGCTTTATTTATTATTAATTTTACTTATAAAATGATGGCAAAATCCCCAGAAAGATTTTCTTGGAAGAGAGTGCCAGTAGCTAAGTAAATGAATGCTTAAAAAAAACCAAAAAACCCAAAACCCCACCTTTTCAAAAGTCTGGTCAGTAACAGCTTCATGTGTCATTGTGAGCCAAATCAAAGAGTACTGGGTAAAAAATTTGATGAGAAATTTTTTATTGAAACTGATTTTAATGGAAAATATGGGTTTCCAGTATTTTTTCCCACAATTGGTGAATGTTTTTTTCATCAAAAAGTGTGCATTACAAAAAAGGTAATTTTTACTGCAGACAAACTATTTTAAGCTCCTAACCCTTCATTTTTCTCCCCTTTGAATTCCACACTTATGCCAAACAAGCAATTTAAGCACCTCTAGATGTGCTGTATGGGAATACAGTTAAGATGCCTGCTGCTCCCTCCCCTTTCCTGCATTCCACATCTGCTCTGCAGCTCCACGGGGCATCAGAGCCAGGGCAAAACCACAGGACAGGTCAGCAAGAGAAGCCAGAACAATTCTTGGAGACCCTGACTGGCCCAGCACTGACTGCACAGAAAGAACCAGTCTGACAAAACCTGGACACACTGACCCAATACTCTGCAGTTTAGACTCATGGATTTCAGGGACAGCTTGCTTTTTTTCACTCTTATCCTCCCAAAGCTGAAATTTTCTACAGAATTATCATATTTATCAGACTGGCTTTAATAGTAAAGCACTTGTATTTCAGGCCAGGAAAGCAAAGCTCTTGATACCAGACATTAAAAAATAATGCCACACGTCTGCCTGCCTTGGCAATGGTCTGAGCACACCAGCTGCTTGCCTCTCCCACTGCAGATAGAGCTAAACTCGTTTGCTGCTACTAGAGGGAAGAGAACTAACTTTAGCTCTACTAATTGCATTTTAGTCACAAGAATATAGCCATACAGCCCACTTGGAAGGCTTCAAAATCTTTATCATTGCAAAAATCTTTCCCTTGGAGAAAGGAAAAAAAATTAAAATACTGCCTCTAATTTCTGCTCACTCCCAGAAGAAAGACATATAGACTAGTACTCCCACTTTGAATTTATGATTGAGATTTAATTCCTCTTGCAGAAAACAGATTATGCACTATGATTTAAGGAATGGAAGCATTCCCTTTAGTTTCTCCATTATAACCCATAGATCTTAATTGCAAAAAGCTATATTTTTGCTATGTTTCCCATTACTTTCATCAGATTGGGACCTACAGATATTTTTTAAATTTTCATAGGTTACTACAACTTTTTATTTGATTTTAATTCATCTTGCACATTATAGAAATATGCACTGGTAGCATTTTTAGTTAAATTCAATTAAATTAGGTTTACACTGAAGATCTCTGACTTTCTGTCTTGCCAGTGTCCGGAAGATGAGCTCATAACACATTTTTAAATATTCTTAATTCTTATATTGTGTATTCTCTGCTAAATTTGAAGCCAAAGAAACCACGGAAAATAATTCAATATTAGAACTTCAATAAAGGCAAAATAATTTCTTCTTTGAATTTTTAAAAGGGTGCAAATCCTTTACAAATTCCATAAAAATCTGCCCTGACCACTACATTACTGGAACTGGAAGAATGCTAGACCACTTCTGATTCATAGAGGTATTTCTCAACAGTGCTTTCTAGTTCTGTCATATGGGTGATATGTTTTACAAACATGTATAGTAAAATTTTGGGGTGAAATTGATCCCCTTTGCCACCTTTGTAAAACTGAAAGTAACAAAATAGAAGAAATTCAATGAGAAAAAAATTAAACAAAAATATCTAAGTCTGATCAGACTGCAAGCTTTGCTCTAACATTATTTACAGGATCTATGAAGTGTGCTGATTAGGACAATATTTTTCCTCCTACGTGGAAGACAGAATGCCAGAAATACAACAAGCATAAGAAACAGCTTGGCAGAAAGCTGGCATTTCAAGAGTACTTGTGGGGGAGAGGAATTTGATAGCTAGATTAGAGAAAATAAAGTGACTTTCCAGCTAATTAATGTGCCATTGTCAGGGGTTAATCCCAGGTGGGAGTAAAATGTTGAACTCACTGCACCTCTGCTGCCCTGTGGGGACGAAATCAGAGGGAAAAGGTAGAAGTCTCATGAGCTAAGAACAATTTAATAATTGAAACAAAATAAAATATACTGATATTACTGTTAGTAATAAAAAGGAGGGAAAGGAGCAAACCCAGGAGAAATAAGTGAGGTGTGACACAACTGAATGAAGCCCAGTCTGTACCCGGTGGCAGTCACTGCCCGCAGCCAGATCCCCCAGTTTATAGACTGGGAAAGATGTTTCACAGTCTGGGATGGCCCTTTGGGGGTCTGGGTCAGCTGTCCTGGCCATGCTCTCCTCTGGCTTCCCTGCCTCTGAGATTGTTTGGAATGGATGGGAGTTTGTGTGGAATGGATGGGAGTTTGTTTGGAATGGATGGGAGTTTGCTTGGAAGGGATCGGAGGATGGCGTAGGCAAATAAGAAGCATCATTTGGGTTTGATGTGAGGGGGAGTGACTAGAGGGTTAGCTGGTGTAAAGTTTTCTGGGTCACCTAAGAGGTTGGGGGAGAAGAGGGCTAGTGAGATGAGAAGGGAAACTCAATAGTCCTTGAGTTGGGAACTCAATAGTCCTTGACTGAGAGCCAGAAACAACTAAACATCAGTGTGCTATCAACATTGTCCTCGTTCTCAATCCAAATCACAGCACTGCACAAGGTACGAAGAAAATGAACTCTGTCCCAGGTAAAACCAGGCCTGGCAATAAAAAGCTGGTAATAAAATCCAACCAGTACAGGTACTTTTGTCTATGTTATGTTAGAAGTATGCAATAGGTTCACGCTGATGAAGTCAATGGAAACTCCTGGTCTTCTAATAAGAGCTTATAATTTGGACTTCAAATTTATTTAAAAATCAGCAGGATGTTTATTTTGGAAATTCATGGGGAAAGGAAATACATCAGAACTCAGCTTTAACATCTAGTCAATTAAAATAGCTTAATTTTTCAAGCCTTCATCTACTGAATGCACAAACAAAGCAAATTTCAGAATTTTTTCAAAATGTTCATACTAAGACCTTCCTCTTGTCCTCCTACTCTGGGACACTTTATTAACTATGAGAAACAAAGCTCTTATTCTTCAAAAACCAAGTTATATTACATTTATTTGTTCTATTAGCTAATTCCCTCACTCACAGTCAGTGTCAAGTTTTTCCTTAGCATCTCAGTCACCAAATCCAAGTTCAGATCCCATCAACAGTAGCTTTGCTGTTGACTTCATCATAGCCAAGACTGTGGTCTCAAGGAACATTATGAATCTGAGTGCTAAGTGCTGTCATTAATGCCTTTTCCCATCACTGTAATAGAGCCACTTTGATTCCATGCAGAAGAATGCAAAAAGCTCACCTCTGTAGTGACTAGCCCACTCAGAGCTGCTGCATTAATGGCTTTTTTTTTCATACGAAGAGGATGGCAAAAGAAAGAAAATTGTCCACAAACTTATCCCCAGTATCTGAAGGCATTGAATTATGTTTTTACAAGTCCATTAGATCTTAGATCTGGCATATTCTATAGCAAAGCAGCAGGACTCTGCTATTTAGACACATTGTAATAGCAAAGGTTGAGCCAAAGAATAGAAATTTTAACCCAAGCAGGACCAAAAAGACATGTTAAATTTAAATTAAGGTTAAGTGGAGGATTGGGATCAGTCAGTATTTGGTTTAGCTGGAAGGAAGCAAGGTATTTTAAGAGCATTTAATAAAATCTAAGAAAAATCACTTCTGAGGTGTGGAGAGAAAAATGGATAATGAATATAGTGACATGGATACAGAGGGCTGGTTTACTACCTAAGCGCACAAGAAATAAACCTATTCATTTAAAAAGTAATGAAATTTTACTTTGATGCCCTTATGGACAATATTCTTCAGTTGTTGCTTTGGAGATACTTCAAGGGAAGAACAACACTTTCTCATTTCATAGGTATGATCCATTTAAGTGATGCAATTTAAAACATCATGTGATGTTTTACATACTGATCACAAAGTGAGCTGTGAATGACAGCACTGCAGAGCTGGACCACTGCCTGCCTGCTTTGGGACACAGAAAGCAACTTGCAGAGCACAGCTGCTCATTATGTTTTTAATTTGTTCCTTCTTGCTTATTAGAGAATTGCTTCTTTTAAACAGAGGTGAAGATGAGGCAAAGAAGACTTGGAGTACTAGAGACAACCAACACTGTCTTGGAGACAGTAGACTGCCTGCAGATTTTATAGCCTATTTTTTACAACCTTAGAGGAATCAGAATTTCTTGGTACTCTACACTAACCTTAACTATAAAAAAAATAAAATTCGAATTAATTTTAACAGAGTTATGGTGTCTGATTAAAATTTTGGTATCTAGAAGTAAACCAGTGTGTTGCTCACCTTGTTTTAAGCTGAGTACACTGCATGATCAATACTCAAGGCTCTTTGTTGGGCTTGTATTTTGTATAATGCAGATGTTGCTTGACTTTAACTTGTTGTTGGTTTTGTTAGTGGATTTTTTCCTCCAAAATCACATAGATTTCACTCTGAAATGCAAAAAGCTGTTTGGTAAACATTCCTAATTCTTTGTCATGTCCTTGTTTCTCTTTAGGGATGCAAACATCTGGAATCTGATTTAATTAACATAGCGTATATCTGATTATAATAAATCATGAATGATTAAAATCCAAACATCAGACATAAATTTTTGTTAACTTTATGTATTTACATTACATCAGAAGCACTGCTCTGCTGTAGTCTCAGTGGACTCAGAGAGGCAGGAGCTGGCTGGAAGCCCATGTCCCACACAGATCCAGGACATTCTGGGCCCTGTAGCTAAAGAGAGTTTCATCAAAGGGAAGGGAAGGGATCGGTTCTGTACAAGGAATAAGAGAATGGCTCCAGCCAGAACAAAGTTTCATTGCAAAGCCCCTATCCTGCATTTTAATATTTATGCATACATAAGTACTTGCTCATATGCATTTCCCCCAGAAATCAAATTGCTTAAAATGCTGAAGATCAGTTTGAGGTTTAATAGGAATTCCTGCCTGAAAGTCCAAGTTTATAATAATAAAAAAAAAGAAATCAGTTCATCCCAGTACCAAACAGGTGATTTTCACTACAGCCAGACCAATCCATGCCACTCAGGTGTGTGCCACTCATATTTTACAACATTTTCCCTCCACTCACTGCGTGCTCTCAATGTAGCTTAGCACAGATGCCTTCCACCATAAATAATTTCAGCCTTGCTGAATGCAGATAAGACACAGCACAGATATACAGTGACATTTCATTTTAGGATATATTTAAGTAATTCAGAAACCTACAACATAAAACAGGAAACATGAAAGCAATTTTCTCTTTCTATAAATGGATGTATCCTGGTATGCGGCGAAGGAAAGCAAAACACTTTGCTGGACAGAACAATATTATAAGATCTTCATGCTAATATTAAAAGACCAAATAGACTGAGACTAGGAAAAAGCAAATTTTGTGAGCAGCAACTAATTATAATAAGAAAAGCAATTATGATATCTAACCATCTGCCACCAAGGGAACAAATTTACCTGCTATTAATTTTGGAGATAAACAGAGCTGAAATACCAGATTGCATAACTTTGAGAACAAAATCACTCACATGCAAAAGGGAGGGGTACAGCCTACAGCATTTAATTTAACATCTTTCACATAGCTCCAGGGTTTGGAAAAAGAAAATTCTTCCATAGTTTGCTAGGAATAGGTGCATCATACAGCTACCTGTATTAATATTTGGATTATCATCTTCTTGTGATGTAACTCTTTGGCCTGATGTTGACCAGCACCTTTGACCACAGCTGTTTGGGTGCTGGTTACAAGACATCAAATGGAGCAGCAGAAATACAGGATGATCAACAGATTAAGATCTTTATTTGTATTTTTATAAACTCTGTAAACAACAGAGCTTTATAAAACTCTGCAGTTTACAGAGTTTATGTTCATCTCAGCTCTAAGTCTGTAAGGAAATTAAATCATTCCAGACTAACTGCAAGTGAGGATCCACCATGAGTAGCAAGTAAGTTCTTCTGATGTATTTTCAACCAAATTCAAAAAATCAGGCTGACAATATGTCAACAATATTTTAAAATATTAACAGCAGGTCTACAGAGAAGAGCACACTGCCATTGTTTAGCTTTGAACAAGAGCCCACTTACACCCTTCTGCTGATGCATCCTACCTTGTCCATGCCCCTTGTAACACATTATCTACATTCTTCATCTGCATGTAGGATAATATTTAAAGCAAGGATTTGGTGGGAGGAGAAAAGAAAAAAGCATCAAGAGATTAGCAGAGAAGAGAGCAGGTAAAGCTGTTTCTGCCAAGAGCTGGCATATGATTTACTACTCATGAACATGCAGAGGAGCCACACAGAAAAATGTACATGAATAACTGTAATTCTGACTGCATTTCTGTATTATAGATCTCAAGATCCCTTGTCCATTTATTTGAAATAAGAAAGTTGCCTAGTTATCAGTGACATTTAAATTCAAAGGAACACTCAGTAGGGGTAAATGTCTTAGATTAGACGAGTGAGTTTAACCTGTGAATTCACAGCCAGTTGCCTCATTTATGTTGGTTTATGTTCTGGGTTTTTATTTTCATAATTCCTTGGATTAGATTATCAGAAACAACATTTCAATACTCACTTCATACAGCAAAGTGCACTATGAATAATATCAGAGGCCATTTTACACCCCCTACATATTTGTATATACAGTTTATATTCCTGAAGACTGTCAAATCTATTTTTCTTTAGTCATAAAAATTCAGCTGTTGTATATCTGCTTGGTTCCAGATGGACAGGAAGTAACTGAATCACTGGATATTGATTTCTAAGCTTTTGGAGTATTACACTGAATAAAATTCTTTTTTTTTTTTTTACAAAAGACTATTGCACGACCAAAACCAAAAGTATCTTTGCACAATCTGAAAAATGTTCTATTGAATACACTGATTTTTTTCAGGTGCAATAAAAAAGATTAAAAGGATTTCTATTTTGTTTGATTTAAGTAACATATTAAAAGTTACCTATTTCCCATTTCCTTTTCTCCACCATCACTCCCTTTCCCACCATGTTTATTTTTCTTTCAGCCTTGCTGTAGGAAAATACCTGAAACTTTCACAGTGAAATGACAAACTGGATGCTATGAAAGGAGAAACATCACTTTCAGCCCTACCCAGCACTGCCACAAGACCTGAATCCTTAGCTCTCCAACAGTTATCTAAGTAGCTTATAGCTCTCTTAGTCCAGAAATAGAAATCAGGAGGATACCCAGTGAAATCACTTGCACAGCAAAGATAAAAATTCAGCTTAGTCTCATGAAAATTCCACAGAGGGTAGGGAATGCTACAAGAGCAATCTATGCCAGGAGAAAAATGAGAACACAGGAAAAAGATAATTTCTGTAAAAGAGGTGCAGATTGTAAAGCTGTGCTGCTCCTGATTGCCAGAGTGAGGCAGCTGAAAGTGGTGGTTGGAATCCTGTGCATCACTGAAAGTGGCATAATATACACACACACAAAAGAACAGTATCCTTTGGGAGATCTGTGTGTTTTACCCACCCACAGGGAAGTCAAGAGAATTTAAAGAGGATTTTTCAGTTTAAAAAAAGAGTTATGAAAACATTAAAATTTTGAGCTCTAGTATTTTATGCATAACTTTTTGCATTGGGACAGCAAACCATTTTAAAAGGGGCCTGAATCAGCAAAAATATTCTGAAAATTTCCCAGCACTTCGATGACACAGATTCCCTGTGTCAAAGTCTGTTCTCATTTATGAGGATGTAAATATAGAGCAACTCTTCTTTGGAGGAGGTGGTGACAGTTTATAAGCTTCATTTTGAAAGTTTCCTTACAAATTAGTCTAAAACCATTGTATAAATAATATGTTCCTCATTTCTCTGTTTAGTGTATTATTAGAAGAGGATTTCCTGAACAATAAAAAAAATTACTGTCTGTAGGACTCACACAACTGTACCAAACAACAGCAGAACTGTCACTGTGATATTTTCATGCACTACAAATGTGGTTTATTTCTGACTTTAGAACATAACACTCTGTTGGCCCTGGTTATAAATGGGAAAAACATGGGTTTTTAATTCCTGCATGCTGACCCATGTTTCAGTCACATAATCACTGGGCTTTCAACTTATCAATGACTTGGGCATCAGGCAGATAGCAGACTGTCATTTCTGTGTGAATGGCCTTCTGCTGTCTGAAGTTCCAGCAGTGCCTACAGGCCACTGAGTAACATTTTGGTGGAAATTATATGAACTTCAGAGCCTCTGAAAGATCAATCTCACACATGCAAACACCCACACACTGTCTGTCTCTATTTTTTATCTTGAAAATGAAATGTCAATAAGACATTTTTTTTATTGTGTTGAGTTTTTTTGGGTTTTTTTTTAGGTTAATGGCAGAATGGTACTAACAGATGATCTCAACATTTCCTGTGAGATACCCATGGCTTCCATAACAATGTACCATGGAGTACCAGCTAGAGTCTGACAACCTTTTTCATTCCTTGAATATCTTGAATTTGATTGCAGAACCCCTTCACTGGACAAATTCAGGTTTTTTACCTCAGAATACAGGAATTGAACCCTTTCCAGCCAGGAAAGACTTGGGTTTGTATTGGAAAGATTTTATGTTCCAACCTTACTTTTGAAAAACTGCTGTTGGTTCCAGTGGATTAGAGGCTGCAGAACTGGGCCACATTTGTTTGGGTGACCTGTGAGAACCTACCAATAAATATCCAAACCTTATAGTGTTTATGTAGGGGTCATCCATTCAAAAACATTGTCCCCCTACTACCCACACCTCATTAGTCCAACCTTGCTCTGACAGCACCAAGAGGAACTGTATATTGAAAAGTTCTTTTGCAGGGAGTTTGTATTTTTAGAAAAAAAGAAAAAAGAAAAAAAATTGCTGCTATTAGATCTTTGGACTTTTTTAAAACACTCTAGGTTTTGAAATACAGAGTTCTTTTAAAATGTCATCAGTTTACCTGCCCAACTGAATCCAGAGTCTCTTCTACTCTGTAAGAAGTCAAGAAAGGTCAACTGTCTTTGAAGATGTTGGTGGCAAGATCAAATGCATCTGGAATTAAGTCAGTTCTCAAGAGCAGCACTTAATAAAATCGTGTATTGCTTGTTCTCAGTGTTCGTCTCTCTGCAACTGCAGGACTCTGAGCTTTGCTTTGGAATCCATTGGAACCTGACAATTATTCCTGACCCTGGAGAAACCCAAACATCCTCAAATCATCCCAGCTCCCAGTGTTACAACACTAACTCCACCATGTAAGAATCAGGACTTTAGTGCCCAAATATCCAAAGAACTCATTTAAAGTTTCTGATTTTTAAGACAGAGGAGAGAACAGTCCTCAGCTCCATCCCCTGGGAGGATTCCAGCCCTCCAAAGCTCCTCCATGCTCCTCATGTTTACCTTTACATCTTTAAATCTTTTTCATTCAACTCAAGGAGCATGTGTTTGCTCCAGAGGAAGCACCAGGGAAATCTGTTCTCTGTGTGTGCTGGGGCTGCCTGTTGAGAATAAAACTCAGGGTGTGCCCCTAGCAGCCCTCAGGGGTGTGGGCACAGCATTCCAGGGAGAAGCAGGAAAGGAGATTACCCCTAAATTACCCTTTAGGGCTCCTAGGGTGAGTGATGCAGGCACAGAGTGAATATTCCTGTGTTTCTGGTACCAGCCTAACCCTGCTGGCTGAGGTGGGACCCATCACCCAGCCATACACAAGTTCTGTGAAGCAAAAACAGCTCCCAAAAGGGTTTCAACCCGTGGATCTCTCCTGTCCAGCCCACACTGGCATGGACAGCTCTCTGAAGCTTATCTCCACTCAGAAAAATTATTTTCTCACTCAAAATAATAGACTTCAAAGCACATACTAGACAAAAGCAAGTAATTCTATAATAATTCTGTTTGAAAATATGACAGATGAACAAAGCATCCCAGGCTGCCTAATTACATCTTCTTTCTTCTTTCAGGATATTTTCCATATTACATCTAATTGAAAATAAGTGACCTGATCATTTCTGAGCCATGCTGCTCAAAGTCGCATTGATTATCAATAATCTTAAGGTTCATTTATTGCATTATTTCTAGCACAGGTGCCCAAATTGGAAGGTTACTCTTTTGTAAGCATCTCAGCTGTTTGAAATTAGATGAGCTTGTTACTTTCATGAATGAATAAAAAGTTTTCCAATTTTACTTTTTCAGTGTTTCTCTTTTTACTTTACCTTTTAAAGTATTTGTTTGTTTCCTAATGATCATCTTTACTTTCTTTAACATAAAAAATACATTCATTTCACAAAAGCACGCAGTAAAACAGTTCAATGTTATGCTAAGCCACTCAGGCTAGCTTAATAGAACTGGTAACATGACTATTTTGGACTGCAAGTTGGTTTGTTTCAACACAAGGGGTAAAAATCCATAGTGGTGTGCTCTGCACATTGGACTATATAGAAGTTGGATGATAGAAATGAACAATCTCAGACTGTAAGGCCTTACAAGTAACTCACACATTTCAGGTGACATTATTTCAATTTGTTTTCCACATCAGCTTTTCTTACATATTTTTTCCTTGTAATAATAGATACCTTGCAATGGATGCAGCCTATAAAAAATCACCAAAACTACTACATTTAATTGCTTGGTTGTTTCCTAAGTAAAAGTAGAGTAAGGAACAAGAAAGGTCCATTTAATGCCACATATTGTCTGTCAGCTTTGCAAGAGAACAAGCTGTGAGCATGCATCAGTGTGCTCATGTGCAGTGTTAGGGAAACACAGCCATTGCTCAAGAATGCTTATAGCACTGGGGGTAAAATAAACCTGGTATTTCTTCTGGGCTGTCATTTCCCAAAAATCATAGCTTTCCTTCTGATAATGCCTCCCCCACAAGATAATTATGCCCTCCTTGCTGACGTATTTAATTTTCTTTGCACCTCCAGTGTGTTCAAACTGCAGAGCTGCCACTGCCTCTCGTTTTCAAAGCCATGGATGAGGGTCAGGAACTGACCTTCAGCAACTTTCCCTTCCCTGAACAAGGCAAGGTAAGGCAGCAGAGCCGAGCCTTCATCCCAGGTACCATCACCATCCACCTTGAGAGCTTTAGAAAAGACCACAAACTCAAAGTTTCTTTATTCTAGGCACTCTGTGGTATCCACTCTAAAATTATGCAAGAAATCATATCTACAGGTGAGCTGAAATACAGTCTCACAGTTTGATATTTCTCAAGTGTTGATTTTTAGGAACAGCAATTTTAGAAAGAGAGCTTTAATAACTTTGATATTTATTTAACATTTGGCTAATAAATAACAATCTTTTCCACAGAGATTAAAAATTACTCATTGTGTTTTTCATACAGAATTAAACTCAGAGTGCCAGAATCTATAATTTCTAATATTTTCAAAATATGCATTAAAATTATTTACCTAATTCTACTGCACACAACTAACATTAAAGGAAAAGTCTCTTTTCAAAAGACTCAAAAATTTTTTATTTTATCAGAATAGCCAAAACACACGTTCTAAGTTTATGTACATTTTTGCCTCAAGCAACTAAGTGAAAAGATCATTCAATAAATTACTTTTATACTTAAAGATTTCATATTTGATTGAAACTTTTGACACAGTAGCTGATGTAAGATCAGATGGGAACACAGTCTGAATGAGATTTCAGGTAGAAAATAGGTATTTATGGGAATCACAACAATTGCCAGGTCTCTCAAAGGAGCAGCCCAGCAGAGACATTTCCTTTCTCCTTCACATGAGCATCTCATTACTTGCTTATCCCTTAACTGAGTTCTGCTCTGACACGTCAGGGTAGTTTGTGACAGTAACATAATTTAATTTTTCCCATGTAAATATTTCACCTGAAATCACTGGAGGAAAACTCCATGCTCACACAGCTGAAAAACCAGAACAGGTCACTCATTCTGGTCACTTTCAGGGCATTCCCAAAACTCTCCATTGAGTTAGGGAGTATTTCTTCAGTGATTTTGATATCCCTTTGACATCCCTTTGACTGGCAATTATGGTAAAAAATGGGACACCAACATGTATCAGTATATGTCAAAAATGCATTGTAAATGTACTGCACTGGCTAAGGGAAGGGAGGCAGTGATAAAATGAGCTGTTTAGATGAATTGAACTGTTCCAGGAAGATAGAAAATAGAACATGGTGACAGCAGGTGAAGTTATGAATGGTCATAAGAAGAAGACTCATGCAGGAAGAGGAGAGACATTTCAGAACTAACAACAGAATGTTTTTTTTCCCACCTGATTTCTTACTATTTTTTCCCCTTGGAACATAAAGAATGAAGACCTTAGTATGACTAAAAATTAGATTTTGCCACAAATATTTGATCAACGTGCTATAAAATACCCTGTTTTTGGAAGAAGAATAAAATCTCAAAACAAAAATGATACAAGACAACAGGATGAAATAGAAGATAAAGGGAGTGGGAAGTCTGACCTTCATGAGAACAATGAACTGCTCCTGAGCCCCAGTCTTTGGTGACATTCAGTGTCAGAGCCATGATTTACTTCACCTGCATTTCAGATTGGTAGAAACTTCACCTGGCTGATGAAACCTCCCAGGTCTAGGGATTAAGGGTATTTAAGCATCTCTCTTCTGGGATTTCCCAAATTTCTGCCACATCAACACATCTCCTACTAATCTCTCTGTCAGCATCCATTTCTACATGATAAAACCTGGTGTAAGTTTTATATCTTTCTTTGTCTGAGAGGAAGGTAATTCACTTTTTTTCTGTGCCAAAATGGTAATCTAAAGTATTTATCTTAGAGTGATTTACCAAGCATTGTTCTGGATGCTACTGATGACAATGATTTGTAGTACAGTACTGCTGGTGTGGTGTCCAAAAATTAGAGCTCAGTTATGCTATAACATGCACAAACACAGCAACAGGGGATCCTGCTGAAAGAGAAAATATCAGTTTTAAGGCTGTCTTGAGACTCCATTAATGCAGGCAAATGCCCTGAGATTCAGTGATAGGACATATTTTAAAAAATGAAAATATAATTTAAATAAGAATATAACCAAAGGAAAACTTTTAATAAATTAATTTAGGCTAAAATAAGAGCCATGAAAGACTTTCCTCTTTTGCAGCACAAAAAGCTTCTCCCTGTGCCATTTCCATAAGTCTTACTGCAGCATTTTGAAGATTATTTTTCATCTTGAGCCTAATTCAAGGTGTTTTGTGAAAGCATATTCCTCTAGAAAGACTGTTTTACATTTTATGCTTTTTATTTTTCCAGGAGAGCTGATCAATGCTTATTACAAACCTTTGGAGTATGCAAATAAACACCCAATCTTGTTTATTTACACAGCTCCTGTGCCTCTTTCCCTCCTCTCTGCCCTGTTCTGTTTTTCTTCTTTTAACAGAGAAGAAATCTTGTTACTGAATTGTCAAGAGCATGTTTGCTTGGGAGAATGTCTGCCTCCAAGTTCTTTATCTTTTCTCCTCTAACAGATTCAGTCTTACTGAGGAGGAATTAAGTTTCTCTGGCAATTAGTGGTGTTTTTTAACATCATCAAATTTTAATTAATAACACACCACTGCTTTGTAGACAGACGTAGTTTTGAGATGAAGATGCAGAGAGCTGTTAATTTCTAAATAGCTAATCAACTTTTCTTAGAACACTACTTGTCTCCAGAGTAGCACAAACTGTAACAGATCTCCACTGAAATCTTTAGCCAGAAATATAAATAATAATAAAACCCTCCAAAACACTAATAAAACACCCTTTACAATAGCAAATCTAAGTGTATGCCAGTGATTTCAAACCTTCCTACAGGGAAAATTAAAATATACTTTGGTTATGGCCAATCTTTGGTTCATTCACATTTAAATTTACACAAATTTAGAATTAATTGCTTATTTTTTTTACCACAGTATCCTGCTTGTGGATACAGTACAAAAATTCACTTTAAAAATATTTGTAGTGGGGGAACTATAACTGTTCATTACTGAGCAGTAGTTTCCAGTCATATTAATTATGCACCCAAGATAATCATATACTTGGTGCAACTTTTTGTTCAGTCAATAGTGACTTCTTGTAAGCAGCATACGTACTATAAAAACAGGCCCCGAGAGGACTTCTATAAACTTGGCTCCCTGTTTTTATGGAGATTTATCAATATGAGCCCAAATTTAGCTCTAGGCAGAGAGCAGGGGAAATCCCTCTATGCTGCAAGGGCTTTGGGGTTATAGAGTCAAGCACACATGAGTCAGGAAATGCCATCCCCAAAGTGGCCAGAGCATAACCTCATTGTGACTTCCTTTTGCTTGGGTACTCACAACCAGCAGTGCTGAGGGCCATGCAAAAGCCCATGAGGACATGGAGGGTCCTGGACTCGCTCTGAGGTTTGGCCAGGGCACAATAAATAAAGTCCAGAGAGATCTGGCTCAGGTCACCCCATCCAGCCTGCTGCAGGCTGCTGCCAAGGATTTCCCCAGAGCAGAGGAGTGAGCACTGCTGAGTTCAGCACAAAGGCTTCTCCTTGCTCTGCCCTGGCTCAGCCTGGCTGCTTCTCTGGGGGCAGCACAGACAGGGACAGGACAGACTGCAGACAGACAGACAGGGACAGGACAGGCTGCAGACAGACAGACAGGGACAGGACAGACTGCAGACAGGGACAGGCTGCAAACAGACAGGAACAGGACAGGCTAAGATGGGGACAGGACAGGCTGCAGACACACAGACAGGGACAGGACAGACTGCAGACAGACAGTCAGGGGAGGGACAGGCTACAGACAGACAGGGACAGGACAGGCTAAGATGGGGACAGGATAGGTTGCAGACAGACAGACAGGGACAGGCTACAGACAGAAGGGGACAGGCTGCAGAAGAGGACAGGGGCAGGACACGCTGCAAACAGACAGGACAGGCTGCAGACAGACAGACGGGCAGGACAGGCTGCAAACAGACAGGGACAGGACAGGCTGCAGATGAGGACAGGCTACAGACAGACAGGGACAGGACAGGCTGCAGAAGGAGACAGGGACAGGCTGCAGACAGACAGACAGGGACAGGCTGCAGAAGGAGACAGGGACAGGACTGGCTGCAGACAGACAGACAGGGGCAGGACAGACTGCAGACAGACAGACAGGGACAGGCTGCAGAAGGAGACAGGGACAGGACTGGCTGCAGACAGACAGACAGGGACAGGCTGCAGCTGCTGGGCACTGCCCTGCCAGCCTTCAGGGACACCGGGCCAGGCTGGCCCTCCAGGAGGGCAGGGACTCAGCTGTGCCAGCCCAGCTCCCTGCCAGGCACGGATGGCGCAGGAGATTGCCTTTGGCAGAGGCTGCTGCTGGGAAAGGTGGCCAAGGAGTAACCAAGCATGGAAGTTGTTACACTGGGGATGTGGAGTGTGACACAAGACACAGCTGAGTGCCAGGACCTTGATCCAGCATCAAAACAACCCAATGTGAATTATCCTGGAGTTTGTGATCAGATTCCTCATAATTCATGCTTGCTTAAACTCTGGTTTCCACTCCATTTTCTCCATTCTCAGCTTCCTGCCTCATTCCATTCTAGTTTCTCCATCCAGCTGTTGCCTGAGTCTCTGATCTGTGGTTTCTAGGTACAAATATTCTCTCTCACCAGTTTCCAGTTTTACTATCTTCCACATAGCCAAGTCTCTATTCATTATTTTCTCCCACTGACACCTCATTTCACATTACATAAAGCAGGGGAACCATGTCCCCTGCTCCTGGTGCCTTGGGCTGGAACAAGGTCTGTGTAGTCTGCTTGAACACTAGAATGCACCAATTTTATTTACCCCACTAGAGTCATAAGTCAACAAAGTTAAACAATGTTTTCTCTAATGAAGTCAGGTACTTGGCCATCAGAGAAACACTTTAGCTAAGTTTCTTGTACCTACTTAAGTATATAGGTCCTAGATGGTCTCTATCTATATATCCAAGGAGGAGAAAACATATTTTCTACTAAATTCATTCCTTGGAATAGCTGAATCATTCTGGCTGACACAGAAAAAATACAGCCTTGGGCAGATACCTGACAATGCAATTTTCATGCAGAGTGACAAGTTTAAAATAGGTAAGAAATGCTGATAGCAAGCTCTTGTGATGGGGTGTTTTAGACAGAGACACATATGAGCTTTGCTAACAATATTAACAGATTACACCAACAAAATTATTTATTGCAGAGCAGAAGCTTTTTCAAATATCAGCAACTTACAAACACTGGCCTCTACCTAAGTATCCATCAGCCCTAAGACTTCAGAGTCACCATAACCTGAGCCCTGGGTCTGTACTGGTGATTCTCTCATGAAGGCAGCAATAAAACCACAAAGTACTTCCATTTCCCAGTAACTTACCTTATGATCTTCTCCTTATAACATCTCTTATAATTATCAATTCCTCATTTCTAAATACTACCTAAGGGCAAGTACAAGTGGAAAAACAAAGAAATAAATATATGCTGACTTTGATGTTGTTGTCCCTCTGGTTCCCACTAATATTTTGGAGGAAAACATCTTTGAAAACGAAGCACTGAGAAAGAGTGAGGGAGGCACACAGAGAGGAAAGCTCATATTTTAAAGGAGCCAGAAGGCACCAGATAAAAACTGATAAAAAGTAGGTCAGCTAATGATTCACAGCATCCAGTGCCCACAGAACCCTGCTAACAACAGCAGGGAAGATGCAAATGCAGAAGATAATGTCAAGTTCCTCAATACAGAGGAAATGGATATAATAGAAACAATTGGCTCTGCCCACATCTGTATATGGAAACTGCACACGTTGAGAAAAGAGCTCCACTGATGATAATCTTTGTTATAATCTTATATGTACTCAAAAGTGTACATTTGAACACCCATCCTTTATAAATACTGAGACTGGTGATGTCCATGTGTGGTGAGGACCATGAAGAACGATATTTTCTATTAAAGATTTTATCTTATTCACCCAACCTACCCTTTTATTTTCCTGGCATCTCTCAGGGCAGGCAAATTGGGGAAAAACTCTCAAAAGTTAAAAAAATTAGTGGTAACATCAGCTTTAGCAATAACAAATCTCAACTGCTGGATGGTTTACCAGTCTGATATGACAAATGTTCACCCAGTGGTAAAAACAACTTCTTTAAAAGTTTGATAGTCATTGCAGAAAATAAAGGACAAGGATGAAGGTAACTCATTAGGCAAAGATCCACTTTGTGTTTATAGGTACCCTTAAAACTGCTGATAAAGTCTTCCACAAGGGAAAAAATGGTCATTTATAAATGAAACCTTGTGCAGCCTCAATGCGGAATGAAACCAGCGGATTTAATGGACCTTAATTTTCATTAATAAGTTTGAGTTACCTAACAGCAATACACAGCAATTTCAGTGTGGGATTCCAGTGTTAGAAAGTGAAGTCTCATCAGCATTAACAAAGGTGGCCTGAAAGTACAGAACTCCCCAGATTTTCCAGCCAGCACAGCTGGCACACAAGCTCATGGACATTACATGCATAATAAGCCCGCGACAACTGCAGCAATTGCTCAGAGGCAAAAGGGGAGGAATTTATTTATGTTTTAATGTCTTTTGCCCTGCTGAAAGCAGGAGAGGCAGCTCCCTGTGCCCTGCTGGCTCTCCCCAGACCAAGGGCTCTGTGGACAAGCTGGGACCCTCTGCAGCAGCAGGGACTGTGCTGCTCCTTTTGCACAGAGAACAGAGCCTGGGACATTTATTGCTGTAACAGCCCTCCTGTGCCTAATCTGTCACTTCATTTTTCTGACTAGAGTGTATATTTATATGAATTGCAACCAGCTCTCAAGGAATAAAGAGGTTTCATCAGAGAACCCGCTAACATTTATTTGAAATTCCAGGATACAGAGCCCTAATCAACTCTGGGTCAGAGGCTTTGTCTTTTGTGAAGTGACATCAGTTGACATCAGCAGAAAACTTGGCCTGTTATCTCTGAGGTCAATGTTCCTGAAATAATTGTCATGTTTCAAAAAATGTGAATTTATGGGCAGTTTTTTTTGATAGATTCTATAAACAAAAATAAAAGCCCTAAAATAGAGCTCAGACCTGTCTGGTTTATATAATAAAATGCAGGCATGAAACCTCTAAAAGCTTAAAAAAAAACCTGATCAAAAAGGTTGTTATTTTAACAAAATACATATTAAAAAATTAATGTTAATCCTGTTGAAATTGTATTCAGAAGATAAAAGGAGTACTTAAAAAAGCTACATTTTCATTTTTCCTTTTTAATTTTTTACATATAAACAAGCAACTTACTGTTTTAAAAGAATAAATGTCCTGAAAGGAAAAAAACATAATTAAATATTTTGTTCTTATCATGCAAAAATATTTATTTGGTCCCCTTCAATAGTTTAAATTTATTTGATAATTTTTTTTTATTGTTCATTTCAATTCAGGACCAAGAACATGATAAAATTTATTATGAAATTAAAATTTAATTTTGTGCCAAGACCTATTTAACTTAAGGTTATTGGGATATTCTTTTGAATACTTATTCCCTGAGGAATCACTGGGCCAAATTGATTCTTATTAATTAATCTCCACTGATTTCACTGTGAATTTTCAAAGGAGGATTTGATTTTTATTTCTTTAAAACGTCTGCATATGCCAATTATATTTGTCACCACTTAGATTAAGTCAATTTGCTTAAAAATGGCTACCCCAAAAGAGGAGGCCAAAGCCCCTAAACCTCTGGCAAAACACGGTTTTTATTCTGGGTAGAGCAAAGATAACTTAATTCAGAGTTCCACATTCAAAGCAAATTACTATCTAACCTTTGCTTTGTGTGTGATTAAAATGGAGGATATTGATGTAAATTTTTTTCCCAGTAAAACTTCTTTTATTTTGATTATTAGAAATTCCAGCTGGAGGAGGAATGTGTTTTGTTTTCATCTCACCACCAGAGATACCCTTTTCTCAAAATCCTTTCCAAGCAGCTGAGCGTGCGATCCCTGCAACACGAGCAATGACGCTTTCCTACATCCCAGCACAACATTAGGGCATCACGTTTCACTCAGAAATCTCTAAGACACATCCACAGTTTATATACAGCCACGGGACTGTATATAACAGGACAGGACAGCCAAAATCAGCGTCCAGGGCTTCTATTTTTCCAGCACCAGTCTCATTACTTTGTTACGACAGTGGAGCAAAAAAAGATGCTGACAGCTCACTGGTCAAACAGAACGCCAAGGAAACTTAACATTACAGCATAACATGAGACAGTCTCAGTCCAGGTTTCATCCAATCACACAAAGCAAGAGCACATTGACAGTAGTTCTACCTAATCACATGAAGCACACGGAGCTTTGGTTAAAGCAATAGTGGCCTATTCTCTAACACAATGGCTCATTTATAAGAAACAAAGCACAGAGGCATATTCACAACTAAGCTTCTAAAATATACACTAAATAAACTTGTTGCAACTTAGCAGGCCCATCTACATAGCTCTTATTGTTCTATTTCCCATGTCTTCGCTATAGCTTGGAAAACTTCTCTGCTGCCTTAGCACTGTTCACAAATCTGCTGTGTGAGGCCTGTCTTTTACCACCTTCCTAAAACCCTCTATTTCTATGGATTCCCACACCAGGCACTGCTCCCCTTTGGCCTCTGGTGCCAAAGGCAGCAGGGAGCTGACAGCAGCACCCAGAGCATGCTGAGGTGCTCAGCTCTAACCTGGCCCTGCCAGGGGGTGTTGCTTTCTGCAGGGGAGAAGTGTGTACAGACACATTACACAGGACAGGAATCCAGTGTCCAGCCAGATCTCACTGCTGTGGCCAAGGAACGTCCCAAAAGCCAGGGTCTTTCAGCAATGAACCTGCTGGAAAAGGCTCAGCGGTTGCTGCGGCCATTACATATCGAGTTTGTCATCCTGTGACAGTTCATTAGCTGGGCTAATTGTGCTGTGTCAGCTCAGGCAGGTGGCCAAGTCACCTTTCCTCCCTCACCTCAGAGAGAGCAGCCTCTGCTCTGAGGGATGGATGCTGCAGCTGGGAGAAAGGAAATGCTCAGCAAAGCACCATGGCTTGTTCCCTCCCTCCCTAGCAGCTCACAGGGCTGCATCGTTGTTTTGTGCACACTTCGAGAGCTTATTCCCTTACAGCAAATGGGGCTACACCTTTTAAAGTTGCAAAGGTGATAGAGCTGTTTTCTTCACGCTCAAGAAACATTAGCAGCTGTGTAATAGACTTCTTAACATAAAGAAATAAAAACCACATTCCTGCTAGTCCGAGTACACCACAGGAAATCTGAATTTAAATTTGTTTAACAAGTGAATAGACAAGGTTCTGCAGAAGCATGAACAACCCCCCACTGTTATTCAGGTGTTTAATCTAGACTATAGTGAATTACTTTGATCTGGGTATTTCTGTTGCATTAAATCCCTGATCTGAACTATTAATTGTGTTAATTTAAAGGCTCTCATGAAAAATTCCTCTTTGTTTAATGGTTTAGTTTTTCAGGATTACAACCTTAGGAAAATCAGACTGATAGCTATACCCATCTGCTGGTTTACTGTTTGCTGCTACAGCACTATCAGACAGAAATATAATGCTATGAAGTCCCTTTGATTGCTAGTGACTTTACAGTTCCTTTACAAAAATATGCATTCTTTCATGCCTTTGTAGGGCAGATGATACTTCAGTTTCAATCCAGTGTAAACATTTTACAAATTGTTGATTACCTGAACTGAAATTCAGATAATCATGTCACATCAGCTTCATTGGTACTTTATACCAGTGAAAAGAAAAACAACAAAAATAAGTATTTTTACATGTGTGCTTTTTTACTGATATTGTGTGTTCATCACATGCATTTACTTTATAAAAAAGGACAGAAGCAGAACTGAAAAGAATGACAGGTGCTCTAAATCACACATGTTCAACATCATCTTTCCATGCCTCTGCTTCTGCAAACTGAAAATCCATTCAGTGCAAGAAACAACAGAGTAGCAAGCAAGATAAGACTCCTGAGCAGGACTCAGTCTCAGGATCAAAGTAAAAACAGAGGTTGAATGCACAAAATGTGCCAGTCTGCATCTATTTGGTAAGCAAACAAAAATTAGCATCCAATAGCACTACTCCAGAAAAAGTACTGATGCTTGTGATCCCACTAGTTTCATCTTTAAAATGAATCAGTAGTTATTGTGTCAGGCAGCAAAAAAGATGAAAAAGCCCTGAAGAAAGAGATATAGAAATAGGAAATAATAAGACAGCATTAAAACACATGAAAATGTATTTCTTTGCAGTTTAAAACATGACGCAGCCACAAAGAAGGCAAATGCTAAATACTGTTTGTGCTTTAAAAAATCAGATTTGCACAGTTTTCACTAAATTTTTGCAGCATGTAGCAGGAAAAAAGCTCTGCTCTTCTATGGATGTACCTGGGAGCTACTGCAGAATGATTAATAGATAATATTAACACAGTTATTGTCCTAGGTCTACAAAACACTATGCAATTCCTAATATGTGATAAGTGTAACCAATTTATGCTACATTCAAATTCACTCAGAGAATCAGGGAGTTCTCAGCTTCTTATTGGAAAAGTCATGCAAGTGTTACAGAAACAAGTCCAGAAAATTGGACAGTAAGTGGGTGATTCTGGTTGAACTATATCAAAAATTATCTGCTAAATAAGAACTAGAGCCCAACTGTGCAGGTGACTCATAGCTATAGAAGACTTAAAAAAATATCCATTATTCGCTTATTTCAGCATATTAATAAGGGAACTTCGAGGTATCAGATTTAAAATATAAACACTAGGAATTATTCACTCTGTGCTTTTGGAGATGAGAGGGTTTGTTAGCTTTGTTTTTAACAGTACCAACAGGAGGCAGGGCACTATTACATTAACAATCAGTAAGGGTGCAGGATTCCTTTCTCTTCATTCAAGGTCAGTGCTCTAACCTTCAATATTCTATACACTTTTAACCTTTGAACTTTTCAACAATACTGCAAGCAAGCTGAAAATACAAAGTCCTTATTAGAAGAAGTAGGTCAACATCACATTTCCTTCATCAAAAGTGTCAAAAACATCATCTCTCTTCCCCCATTGCCAAACCACTGGCAGGAGGAAAGGAAGCAGAGAAGAATCTCTCTATACATATTATATTTATGGTATTCCCTGCTTTACTGTCCCTGCTTGGAGCTGCTGGAAGGATTTTGGCCAAGAAAGACCTCAGTGCTGGACTAATAGAGCAGTTCTTGTAAAGGCTTCCTTAAGGGTCACACTTGTGCATTTGTAGCTTCAGATGAAAATCACTCTCCTGTCTGCCTTTCTTAGCCACACACTCAAAAAGGAGGCAGGGGGTGATTAAGTAAAATGAACAAATATCTAATTCTATAATCCCAATATTCAGGCACATCCAGCAAAACTCTCTCAAGGATTGTTGCCATGAGCTGCATGCTGCTTCTATTGGAATGTCAATCCAGAATGCAGAAGACAATTTTCAGCAGGAAATTTGCTTGTGACTTGAATCAGCCAGAAGCTGTTAGTGCTTTTGTCCTGACACTGGGGCCAAGCTCTGCTGGGAGAGTGGTGGCTGAGCTGGGCCTGCTGCCACATTTGGGGAAGTCACAAGAATTCTCAGAATTTCAGAAGTTTATCCATCTACCTCCAAAAATATGACATAGATATCAAATACATGCAACCTGCGATTCTCCTGAATCACATACTCAGGAGTTAAATCATGAAATAATTACTCATCAAGAGATTAAACAAATGGGATTTGCAGAGCCAAGTATTGACTCTACATTTCCCCATTCATCAAACCATTAAACCATCATCACATATGCTGACTTCTCAGGTATAAATGGAAATAAAATATCCCAACAAATGCATACATTAATTATCTTATGGAACTTTATTGGTCTCAACCCTCATTGCAGAACAAAAGGAATTAAATAAGCTCTGGATCTTTTCCCAATCATTCCAAAGGGGGAAAAAATAATTCCCCAGTTCTTTTCTCTTGCTACATAGAATAATTTCATATTCTGCACAGTCATAAGGTAGTATGAGTAGGAATAACTTGTACCTTTCAGGGCTTCAACAGCAGAAAACAGACATATTACACCATCAAGTATTCATCAAAGAGGAATTAGTCTAGAGGACCTTTAAAGGTCCTTTCCAACGAAAACCAGGCTTTAATTCCATGATTCCTGTTATTATCAAAGTTTTCCCAGCCAGCATTAGGAGCTAAAGTGGTCTGTGCAGTCCTTGGAGAAAGCAGAAAATTCCTCATTTTGCCCAGGTCTAATACTTGCATCTCAATAAGGATGTACTTGGCATTTAGATATAATTTTGTATATTTAAGTCTGAAGCATTAAGCCATTTTTATTCTTGTTCTTTCCATTTTTTATTTTTTATTTGTGAGACCAGCCAGAGTTCACAATCTGTTTTTATGAGAGCAGCTAGAGGCAGCTTTCCACAGTGGCACTGGTTTTGACCAGCCCTGTTGGTGCTGCTGCCTCAAAGAAAGACACACTGCCATTGAGTTCTGGACTCCTGAGTGCTGGGGGAAAGCACAATGCTTGACATCAGCCAGGTATTGCTCCCAGCTGCTCCCTTTGGTATGAGCCTACCCCTGGAATCAGCACAGTGCTGACCTAAAATTGCCTGGCTTCATCTTCCTGGCCCCTCATGCAGTCCATCCTTTTTGTTCTTTGCAGTGTGAGTTCCTTAAACTATTTGGAGACATACGGCCTCAGCTCCTATTCATATTTTCACAGTCAGTCGCTTTTCATTCTGGTAACCTTGCCAAAAGCAGATTTTGTCAGGTGAAGTAATTTCCATCACATTAGAGAGATTATCTTAGCTGATGTGAGCGGTACACAAGAGGCTCAAACAAGCACTGGTAGGTTTGTCTGACAAATGTAGGCTTAAATTCTTTCCTTCAGCTGGGTACAGGAGCAAGAGACTGCCAACCACTCACAGAACACACAATGAGGCAATCAATTAAACCAAATACAGCTTGGGGCAGAAAAAAGGCACTGAAAGGTTAATATTTTTTTGCTCTCTGATGTATAAATCAAACTCTTGGTTAAATTTCTGAGAGAGAAATTTTTTTTAAGGGCATTTAAAAAGGTGTTTTATAACTGACTTGCTTTCAGTGGCAGTGATGCCACAGCAGACACAGCCTCTCTCATTTGAAAATACAAACATTCTCTTGAACAACACCTCTGAAGTCAACAAACAGCAAGAAAACAAGGCTAAAAGGCTCACCACTTCCTCCACTTATTCTCTTCCAGTCTCTTCCCAGTCTTCAAAATATCAAAGAAGGATACAATATCTGACTTTAGTGTCACGCCATCTTTCAGCTAAAACAATATTAATCAGGACATTTATTTTGAAAGCACCAATCCTAGACTGAGCCAGGATGTTCTGTCTATTGATCTCATTTGAAAACATGAAGTGCCCTAAAGTATTCTGACATCAGTCATAAAAATCCACTGTGTGGGCAAGAATATATGAAACCACATAAAGACACCTCCCATTCAGTCCTGGTTTTACAGGAATTTCAAGCTAATATCCAGTTACAATTAAATCTTGCTCGTTTTACAATGCTGCCTGTCAAAACATGCTAAATTTGCCATTTCATAAGGTTTTTAAAGCAATCCAGGTGAGACTCAGTAGTCAAATTGGCTTTGCATGTGATTTTATGTTCATGCAATCTCCAAACTCATCAGAACTCAGCATCCTTGAAATGCATTGTGCTGAAATGAAAGTTGGGGGTAATTCAGAATCACCTTGGAGTCTTGCACAGCTCTCTTCTTTACGTATCCTTTTTTATAGACCCAAATAAGCTACAAGTTTCAATATTGTACACAAAATTTCTTTAGCCAATATTACAAAAAAAAAAAAACCCAGAAAAAAAAAACAAACCAAACAAACAAACAAAATAAAAGCACCAAAAAAAAAAAAAACCCAAAAAGAAAGAGTGGATAACTCTTTGCTTCTTTTTTTTTTGCTCATGTTTATCTGTGATTCTTTCAGCTTGGACAAATGATATACAAGGAAGCCAGTCAAACATCTCCCAGTTCCTAGATAGTATTATGGGAGGCTTATGGGTTTAAAAACTGAATTTAACAAACACACATGACAGTCTTCTGTGGGTAGCTGGCGCCTATAAGCTTCTTCTATCAGTTCCAATATTACCATGTGGTGACCAGGTGGAAAAATTGGCTGGCCCCAGAGGGAGACAGCCAAAGGCTGAATCTTGGCATGTGTCTGTCTTGTTTTGTGGGAAATGGCCATTACTGGCTTTGCCCAGCTGGCACAGGAGTCTCCATTGGCTGGACACTCACCTGGGATCAGTATTTTGCTCTGGAGAGGAATCTGATGTTTCCTCCATCCCCATCATTGCAATCAGAGCTCCCTGCTCAAGCAGTGTATGAAGCTGATATCTGGAAATTAAACTGTTCATCCCAAATATTTCCATATCTAAGGCATCCTTTTGCCCTGTTCTACAGAGTCATCTGCTTGCCATCAGCCACAATCCCAAGGAAAAAGCTGTCTGACCGGGTACATGGGATGGCAAAGGAAAAAGTCTGCTTGTGCTTTCTCAACTTCCTCAGCCTGAGACAGGAGTGACAAGCAGGGCACCTTGCTTGGGGAGTTTTGTAACTACATGTCACTGAACAAAAAAAATTGAAACTCATATTTGGAAAACCTTGTTGTGGCCCCCTGAAAAACTATTCCTGAAACTCCTGCTTTGGCACAAAAAATGAGATGCTACTTTATTTCTTTAAATTTCCCACTTCTTCAAAAAAACACATTGATATAACATAGATGCTACATAGTTACAGCTATGCTAAATCCACCAGCACCCTAAGGGGGCAGCTATGCCACAATCAAGTCAAGAAAACAACATGCTGTGGACATATATTCTCACGGTTTCATGGTACTTCAGTTTTTATCTTCTATCTCATTTTCAGCTTTCCTTTTTATTTTTTGAATTCAGAGCAGCTGATGGAACTACTAAATTCTTTCCTATGCATCTATTCCATAGGGATTGGTAGGGCATAGAAGCAATTAGCTGTGCTACTTATGAGTGGTTATTTCTTATTTGGAGAGGTTTCTACCCACAATTTATTCCAAGCCATTTGTCATACACTTGCACTCATGCTTATGTAATTGCAGTATGATAATGCATTCTTGTTCTATAGACTAACAATGTTTCCCAGCATTTGCTCCTAAATCATGCTTATGACCATCCCTAAAAGGGAAAGAGTATTTTAAATGAGAAAACCTACTATTCTTTAATTGCAACTATGATAATTACATTAAATCTGTCTAAATGAAGAAAAAAAGTGTTTGGGAGGTAAATATGCTGTTACATTTACAGCAGTTTTACTCCAGGAATGCGTTAAAGCTCTGATTCATATCTTATACATATTGGAATCCAAATCTCTGGCCAGATTTGCATTTCTGTAAAATAGATCCAAACACAAACAGGATAAACATGTTTCAAATGGAAGGAGAAGCCATTTTAAGTAGCTCTGAATCTCTATTTTTCTTCCCTTACTGGCATGCCACCTTCTCAACGTCAATCTCTGACTCCTGCACAGTTGTTTGCTCTGGCAGTGGTTGTAGCTGTTGGGAATTCAGGCTCTGATCCTGTAAAGAATTAAATGTATTTAAATGTCCACTCTGTGCTAAGGCAGGATAAGGTGGTCTACAAAGTGAAACCTTTGCAGGGGTTTTCAGACTTAGGGTGTGAACCCTGCTAGTAAATACTCAACCTGTCCAGCAGTGTTGGCTTTGGTGATTTATTCTTTTGGCACAGAGGATCCTGCCAGGTTCCACCAACCCTCCACCTTCTGCCTTCCACCCCACAGCCACAAGCAGCACTGCAGCTCCAGTGCAGGGGCTGCTTTTGCATCAGAGTCCTGCTAGGGCTGACAGAGAAAGGAGGAGGCTGAGAGGGAATCAGCCCTCACTTTCCACGAGTCAAGGAAGAGGGCTCAGGAACAGACATCACAGAAATTCACATTACACATCTCAGCACTGCAGAAAACCAGAAGAGAACTGGTTTGTGTAATTCTCATGGGTAGGGGAGCGATTTTCATTTCCCAGTATCATTTTCTCCTTCCATAACAGCACACAGCTGAGATGGAGCAACTGATCCTTTTCAGGAAAACGGAACTTTTTCTTTTGTGTTTCTGCTAAGAAATGATAAGAAACCACCCACAACTGAAGTGGCATCCCTGCTCATGTGCTGTTAACTCAGGAGCCCCTTTGACTCCTACAAGCAGGGCCTGAATCAGGTCAGACACTTGTCTTGCTTGGAAAACCCAGGGATTGCCACCAAAGCTGGAACACAGTCAGGGAATTACATTGATCGTGCACCACAGAGGAGCATCTCTCACGGGGCTGCTCAGAGCACCCTTTCCACAAGGCTGAGCCACCCATGGGCCCTATGCATTCATGCTGCTTTTATATGTTCAATTTTGCTTCTTGAGAGCAGAACAAAAAGGCCTCCAGGAATGTGTATTCATACGCAAAGGACATTTGCTGTACAACATGAATTAACCCAAATGCTGGCCATTGAATACTGCATCAAAACAGCACGAGGATATGACCTCATAAGGACACAACCTCTTGCAGACACCAGTCTTTGCTGAAAGGAAGGTTCCTGAAGATACTTTTCTTGCTAAAAATTTACTGTAGTTTTGGTTTTCCACTCCCCCACCAAGGGACCCAACCAAGTCTCAGTGAATACAATACATTCTCCCTTTAGCTCTAAAGAATTTTTTCTGGCTTAACCTTAGCTGGAACTATTTCTCCTTCCCCCAACTTTTATTCCTAATTTAATTTTCACACTTGGGTGATCTCCCTGTGCATTTGTATATTACCAAGAATTTCTCAACTATTCTCATATGAACTGGTTTTATTACATTTTTGCATCTTTTAATATTTTTTTTTAAAGCGGATACAGCTGCAGCATAGGAATGGGACTTTAAAGTCTGTAAACTGCAATTTAAATGTAGAATGAAAGGTTTTCAGCTCTTTTCAGATGCATACTGTGGGGTTTTGCCTTATAGCAAGTCCATCAATTAACTTTTTCATTTAGATGCTGCTCCCTGCTCCTGGGCACTTCCCACACGGACAGCTCAGAGATGATTTCCCCCAGCAATGCCCACCAGGCTCTGTAACAAATCTTGACTCATGACTGGGGTTCACCAACTGCACTTTTCCTCCCACACCTGCTCTTCCTATGCTTTTATCGAGAAATTATTTTTCAGTTATTCCTCCCAAACTTGAACAGGCATGTAGAACATGCTTGAAATGTTTATAAGGCACTGTGGGACAGGATGTAGAAATGCAATTTGTGCATCTGGGACTCCCCTTGGACTCCAAGTCCTGTGCCAGATAAAAAGGACATATATTGCAGTTCTAAGGATCCATCTCTTTCTTGCTCTTTTCCTCAACAATACTGCAAAGAGTCAGGCTGGATCTTATTTAAATCTTATCCTTCACAACAGCCTGGGTGATTACTTAATTGTTTGCACCTGTTATTTAAGAGTTCCTGTCTCATTCTGTTAATTAGATATATTTAAAGCTCCATGAAGTTGGTGGTTTTTGTGTTGTGTGTTTCTTTTTTTCCCAAAGTATTTAAAACATTTGTCCAATAAGCAGTTCACATAATTTTGTTCCCTGTTTCCAAATGTGGTGAAAAATGTTTGATTTTACCTTCTTGTCAGACTTACGTATTTTAACATTTTGTGGTAGGCATGAAAACCCCTAATTTTACTCAGGTGTTGTTGGAATCATTATTTTTCTCTGTTTACACAATTTTTTTAAAGGTTAATAATTATATGTATTGTGTTGCCCTTCAGATTTATATCAGACCCTGAGCTTCTGACAGATTAAATAGCAGTTGTTGACCTTTAGTTTGATGCACCAATTTGAAGACCTGAGAAATCCTGGTACAACTTATTTTTGTTTGAGATGAAAGTCTCTGCTTCAGTATGCAAACTCCATTTTGAGCTTACATCTTCACTGTCTTCTACCTTTCTAGTGGTACCTCATGCTAAACAACAGAATATCTCTCAATTTTTATTATAGTTTATTTCAGGGCTAAGACTGTCAAGAAAGAGCCAAGAGAAAAGCATATTTAAATTCTGATCTTTTAGAAGATGGACTAAAACACAACTGGCTTGAGGGGAAATGTAACTACAGTGAGGCTGGTCTCTGAATCTCTCCATAAAATGAGCTCTACAATAGGAGGGTTTCTCAGCCTTTTTATGGCAGAAGACCAGAACAGAGGAGAGCAGAAATTTGACTGTAAAAGAAACTATCAGAAAGAAGGAAAGGAAAAACCTTAGCTCTTATTAAAAGATGCTAAAGGCAAAAAAAATTACTTTGTTTTGTCTGACTTTTTCTAGCTAAAGCAAAGAGTAAATCAGCTTTTGAAACCTTTACAAAGCCAATATGCCTATGATTTCCCATGTTGCATCCTTAATGAAAAGCAGTACATAGAACAGATTGCTCAAACAATTGGAGCTTTAGCAAAAGCTTTATGATTCCTGATTTCATCACTGCTCAGGAAAATAGTTAAACACATACATAAGCCCCCTAGCACCTTTTAATTGGGCTCTAATCCAACTGCTTGATTAAGTGCTATCCTGAAAGAAAGATTCTATGGGAAGAACTAAGGTTCTGGAAACAGCAATGGTCTAAAAAATTAGTATTCTGCCCACTAAGCACATTGAGCAAACCTTTGTTCTAGCAGTGAGCAGCACTTTTATGTTTGCTAGGAAATATATCACATCTTAAATCCTTTTAATAATAAGTCCAAATAGAGATACTGTTATGACAGGTTACCTCTGCCCTCCTAATCCTCACAGAACATTCTCTGAACCCTGCATATATGTAAATAATTCACAGAAGAGGTGTCAACAGACAGTAGAAGACACATGACATTTTTATGGCATACTACAAATAGCATTTTATGGCAACGTGTAAGTGCAGAAATAGTCAGCACCTTTGCTCTCTTGAGGAGTGAACAACATCTTTGAAATTTGTATTTTTTTCCCTCTTTAGTCCCAAGCCTGTGGCTATGTGAGAGGAATTTGGGATGGGGTTTTATTGGTGTAGTGCAATGGTTGAGGAGACCTCAGCTACTGTGGCATTTAATCTCTTTCTGGAAAATATTTAAAAAATGCAGCAGATTGCTTTCCTGTGAATGGAAAACAAAGATTTATTTCTTCCATGGAATTGGTGGGTAAGACTTTTCAAAGCTGAATAACTTTGAAAACCTTTTTGTGAAATGGGCCTGAAAGCTCCGTACATGCACAGACTGAGATGCCATCAGAACAATTCCTTTCATATTTAATAAACCTATCTAATCACGGGTGGTAAAAGCATTTTTAATGGTTTCCAAAATCTACTTTAAAGAATGTAAAACTGCACATTTTTGAAGCTGTTACTCTTCTACCTTCTATTAATGTGTGTGATTTCCTTGCTGTGTCTTAAAAGATACAATAAAAAAAAAACTGTAAACCCTTTAAGGGTTGTTCTTCACAACATAAAATGCAGAAATTGAGACACAAGACTGGTGTCCAAAACTCATGACTTTCCTCTTGTTCAGGACAAGTGGCAACACTAACCAGTAATAAAAAGAAAGAAAATATAAAGACTGAAGCAAATGGAAATATGACCCATTCTAGATAGCAAATGATACACCTCTCAAATTTTAAAGCACTCTTAAAACAGTTTCCATGGGAACAGAAATTTGGCGTAGTTATGAGAACTGTTGGGAGGCAGTTCTAGGAGGCCAGATGGATAATATGCAGCAAGGGAATCTAAGAAGGGAAGTAGGCTGTAAAATCCTTAAACCTTAATAATGGGTCCAAATGGGCCTGATCACAGGGCACACACACAGAAATGTCATCACCACTGCTAATGGTGACAATACTGTCAAAAGCAGCTGGAATCATCCTGATTAGGTGGAATATGAAGGCTGCATGCACCTTTCAGCAGTGCTGTTTTGGGTATAGGGAATAAATAAAAAAGGAGGCAGTGGCTGTGGCCAGCAAATATGGCAACTGATGCTAAGTTGTTTAAGAGGGAGAAAATATTGGAAATGTTTGGCTCCAAAACACATGCAGCTAGTAATTCCAAAGAGGCTCCTGGATAGCTCTAGCCTGAAAAACTGAATTTTCCATTAAGATTTTTTAGGGTAGTACACAGGCAGGGAAAGTTTCCAACAGAACACAACTTCTATAAATATCTGTGATCCCCCAGTACAAATCAAAAACCTATTCCCTAAATCCAATTGTACTGCATAGCTGAAACCAAAACACCTTTTGTCAATTGTCAGCTTGTTAATCTCATTTATTCACCCTGAATACCTCTCAACTTGTACGGCCTTTGAGCACCTTATGATGGCTAACACTCACATGAAGACCTTGTCTGGAATCACTTCCAGCCCACACCACAGAGCTCATCATTAGTGCCTCACCCTACTGCAGGTTAGAGCTGGCGTCCTTTTTCTAGCAGCAATGGAAATGCAATTGAAATTCCAGCAACAACAGAAAACACTATGGCTATGCTAGAGGAAAATTTCTTCCTGATTACAACAGTAACCAGCTCTGGAAGTTATGTGAGGATTTACTACCTGCTTAGTTTGTAGATAGTAATTATAAGACCCAGAGACCTGGGGTTCCCAAGCCTGATGGGAAAAGCCATCAGTCCTGATTCTCTGATGCTCAGTCACACTCACTTTTATGGATGGGAAATAAGACACAACAAATCTCAATATTTGCTTCAGATCTGTTCCACATTTGCACAACAGATATAAAGGAACTCATTGATGTTCAATTGCAAAATAATAATAAATGTTACTGAAAACATTTATTAAATCCCTGCAGATTTATGATGCTATATTTAACACTGAAGGGTTGCTGTGAAAATGGTAACAGTGAAAATATTGCAAGTCCAAGCTGTATAAAAAGAGTTGCACTAAGTCAAGTATCTATTTTGGAAGACCCAACACAAAAATCCTTCACAACAAATATTTAAACAAGATTCTAACACAGCACATGCCTATATAACACTATGTGGCTACTGAATAAGCATTATATTACATCCAGAAGAATAAGAATTGCAAGAATAAGGATTGCACTACATCAAGTATTATCTTTGATCTAAGAGAACCTGAAAATTTCATTAAGCCCTTGTGCTTCCTTCATCCTGGTAGCTCCTGAGGGATCACCCTCACTTCCTGCAAGAGGCTTTTGCCCACATATCTGACTACCAGGATTATAAAAGTTCCCTTTTGGGTTCTAAAAGTCTTGTATCCATCATCAACATTTCATAATGAAAATTCAGTTCAAACCTCAGCCATAATGAGGGTACTATCTCTCCATAACACTGTCATTTATTTTGACTGACATTTCATTTAGGATTCAAACGAGCTTCTGTATGTCATGTCAGATAATTGTATTTTTCTTCAGCCACCTGAGCACAATTATCTCAGGGAAAAAAAAAATCCAAAACAATATAAAAGTCCAAAAGGCATCAACATTCCATGCGTCCCAGAAAAGCAGCACGGGACATGCAAACACAGGTTGTGTTATATCACAAATGCCTTTATTTATTATGCATAAAGCAGTCTGGACTCTTGTCAGATTAGATAGAATAAGACCTTGGTGAATCAAATCTACTTGGGGCATGTCAGAAATCAGGCAGGCAATTTTATATTCATCTTTTTTTGTTTATGATGCAGTATGAAAAAATTAGGAAAAAGGAAAAAAATGTTGTGGATCAATAGGGTCCTTCATGATCTGTCTGATAGTCTAACCCAAATTACTCCCACATGAGGAATAATTTAACTTTTGAGGACTGGACTCTTGGCTAATGGCAATTCTACCACTCTTTAAAAAAAGGCAACTATCCCTAACCCTAAAAAAAAAAGGTCTTTTCAGCCAACTTGTAAATTTTTCCTTTTCTTTATCTTTCAGGCAGTTTAGGCTGGCTGCTTTGCTTTATTAACTTAATGAATAACTACTGAAAATTTTAGCTTTTTTTCCAGTGCAAAGAAATAATACAGGCCAGACACATAAAGAAGGACCATTGCCTGTAATCAGGTGGTGCAATACGTCACATTTTAGGACGTTTCCATGGTCCCAAATCCAGACCATGGAATTTTTCAACCAAAGATACAGATAAATCCTCTCTCCAAAACATAACAGCCTACCTTGGGCTGCATGGGGCCATTGCTCAGGATCCTGACTCCAAGATGCTCTCTTCAGAATAATCATCCTCCTGAAACTGCTCTTTGTTTAGGAAGCAGAGGGATCAGTCCTCTTGTTCTCAAGCAGAGATAGAATCAGTAGCAATGCCTGTGATTTTCTTCCAGGATGCATCATTCTGGACAGAACACTGAGCCAGGAGGTGGGAACTGAGGAACTGAGGCCTCTTTTCCTCCTCAGCTTGAAGGAATCTACTTCTTCCTCTCTTCAGTGCCCAAAGAGGGCCCTAAATCATCCCATTTGTACATGGATGCAGCAAGACAGCTCTGCCAGCTTGAGCAGTGCATGGCTACCATCTGCTGAAAAGAAATGCAGTCGCAGGTGTGGTTTGTTCCTCCAGCCCTGACCTCCTCTTGTCTGGGTTCACTTCCAGAGCTCCCATGGCTCTGTGAAACTGTAAAAAGCAGGAGAAGAAGAGAAATGAACCACGAGATTCTCCACTCTTTCTTTGGGGGGGGGGAAAATAAAGAAAAATAATGTGAGATCCAATGTATTTGGACAATGGGTGCGTTGGGTATAAGTCATAGAAGTTTGTTTCAAATTTGGGTTTCACCAAGCACGTGTAGTCCTTTGGCTGTTTCACAAAATTCCTGATGAAACCTTAAATGAGAGTTGGAATGTGAGTGCAGAGAAAGTTTTCAAAATAACATTGTGCCATGGTTATGTCAGGTGAAACTAAAAGTCTGGCATCAATTTGAAATGGAGATCAGGTTCCTGACTCTCACAGGCAGTTTTGAAATCTTTTCCCAATATCATCTATAGCACCAGCTCAAAAACCCAAACTGGAGATATAATTAGTTTTGGGTGACACATGCTCCATTACAAGCACCTTCAGAAAAATAAAATGCAGTACAACCTTTCAAGGTAACACAAAGGAAATGTTTTGCTATCACTTTTTAAAGAATGCTGTGAAAAATATGATCTCAGCTGGCTTAAATTGGCAGAAGCAGAGGCAAGGCAGTTATGCTGATTGACAGCACCTGAGCACCATGTCTTGGATATTAAAATTTAGTGGTAGTGGTTAGATGAAAAATAAAAGAAAAACCCAATAAAATATGTATTTTCAAAAAAAAAAAAAAAACAAATTGGTATTAGAATATAATTTATTTTGTTCATGTCCTGCACATTGTGGTTATAAACTAGGTTAAGTGCAGGCATTATACAGAGCTCAATGAGTGGAAAAACCTAAAGGCATGGTTGGGATGGAGCTGGCAGTTTCTTTTTAAGCTATCATTAGGTTTTGAAGAATCCACACTATATTTTCTTGCATCCTTTTTCAGTAGAATCATTTATAAATGTCATCAGGTTACCAGACCATATTACCTTGTCTTTTTGGTAATGAAACTACAGCATGCTGGGAAATACCCAATAACAGATTAACTCTCAGGGCTGGTGATTATTCCACTAACAAAAACCTCCCTATGTATCAATTAAAAATATTGAAAGACTCTCTACATAGTGAGCTACTGAATGCAATATCTTGCGCTGTTTACAGCCTTCAAACACAACCACCCAGGCAGGAATCATATGTTTTCAGATAATCACTGCAGAAAATTTTTAAAGAAACCCTGATGCTTTTTTGGTTATACTGGCAGCCACAAACCCGTGGAAAACAACCTGAAAACACTCCTAGTCGAATACCCAGTTCTTATCTTAACCTCCCTACCCCTCTGTTTCACAGAATTCAGCCCCTTGGGTCAAATCCCAGCACAGATGCTTGGGACTGCAGGGGGCTCCTTGCTTGTGTGCTGCTGAGAGCTCCTCAGATACTGCATCACATGGAGAGGACAGACTGAGGCAGAAAGGAAGGATGAAAGAAAGGAAGGAAGAAAACAAAACAAGCACACACTAGGTAAAAACTCTGTTTTTTAAGGTTGAAGCAATTTAAATTGATTACACATCAGGTAGAGATGCCTGTAAAATTCACAATTCCAAACAAACGTAGTTAAAGGAGCTTGAACTAAATCCATCTGGGAAATTAGCAATTAACCACTTGCCAGTCTATAAAGTCAACTTAATATGGACTACAGTGAGCAAACACTCTGGAAAATTAAACCTAGATAGGAAAGGGCTAATCTTCAGGCCTATGTATTTATATTTGATAATAAATTTCAGTAATATTCTTTCTTTAGTTGAAACCTCCAATGGCCTGCAAGATTTCTGTAATATATTTCTGCCTTAACAACAGTACTTGGGATTTAATTTGCATTTATTAATAATTTATTTTTCCCTAACTGTACCTATAAATTTTAAGCTGGAGAAAGGAACAAAGGCACAGAATGGGTCATTAATGAAAGAAAAAGCCTGCTTTCCTCTATGGGCACGCAAAGGCTGCCCTGCTCCTGCTGCTCACCCTGGTAAGGCTGCCAGCACAGCCCAGTGTGACAGCATGCTGTGAGCTGTACCTGGCTGAGAGGGTGAGACAGCAGCCTGCCATCCCCTGGAGGATAATGAATACTGTCCTGATAAACATCCAGGCTTTCTAAAAAACAGGGAAGAGGAATGCTGTAAGAAAGGCTTTGTTGTTGTTGTTGTTGTTAGTTTTAATATTTTTAGTACCACAGCGTTCCAAGCAGGCTGCATTATCTCAGCAGGATCACTGAAATACCTGATATCAGTAGTCACTCTCATATTCTAGCTAAAACGAGTCAGAGTCAACTGCACTCACAGAAAAACAAACCCAAGAAGCCAATCAAAAGGGAAAATCCTGCATGTGATGTTACAGCTCCTGTGAGACCACCTGGAAAAGGCAGAGCCAGGAATTCACCACTTCATCAAACACTCATTGCATATTCACATAAGGGAAAGTGTCTCTAAAACTGTCAGATCTTCAATGATACCAAACTCTGTGGTATCAGAAAAACTCCAGTGCTGGAAAGTGTTTGCCTCATCCCTCTGCATGATTGTTCTTATTTGTTATGTTTGGCTGTATTGCTATCAGGATTAAACCTTGTAGTACTGCTGAAGATGAACCTAAAACAAGTTAAAGTGAGAATTTAGTGCCAGAGCTTTATGACACAAACATATGTCTTCAACAGGGCTATGCATTATTATTATTTTTACTAGGATGATTAAAATTAATAATTTCATAATAACAGAAATTATTAGTGTCCCCATCAAACTGCCCCTACCTATCTATCTTCATATGCAATAGATTTGATGGAATATGCTGGTCCCAGTACAGTAAAACATTTTGACATGATACTTCAGCTTTTGGAAACTATTTTGTTGAATGAAGTGGGATTGAATTTCCAGAAAGTCAAGTTCATTAAGAAATCCCTGCAGTTTTGCAGCATTTTATTTCTTTTACAGCATATGGCATCTAGAATAAGTGTAGGACTTTGTTCATGAAGCCATGACAGACTTGGAAGGCAGCAGTGCCGTCCTTACAGCACCACAGCCACACCACCAATTTTCTTCTGTCAAACAAAGCCATTGGAGATTAGATTAATAGTTCTATACCTGCTTCCAAATTATGTTTTCAACAAAAAAATTATTAAAAGCTGTCCTTTGTTTTGGTCCAATTCAATTTTAAGAATTGAATATACATAGAAGAAAGATATGAGAAGCCAGTGTCCCATGTCTCTCATTCCCTTCTGTTTCCCATGCCTTAAAAATAAAAAGTGTTAAAAGCATTTTACAATTGAATGTATTTCTTTCATGTCACATGAGATCCCTGAAAGGGAGGGGAAGATACCAAGTAATTTTCCTCCTTCCTTTTCCACATAATGCAGATTGATACTCTTTTGTTTAAATGCTGCATCTACTGAAGAGGTATTTTATATCAAGGAAACAAGAAAAAAATAAAAGACCTTATCTTTTCAAAGACTAAATCAATTCTATTAATGTAAATATTTCTGCCATATATTATAATGGGGCATAAACAAAATATAGAGGACAGGCACAAAACCCAGGAAAGCAGAGCATATATCTACCCAGGGATATAGCTGATATAATATCTGATATTGGAAGAATACAGCTCCAGACCAGCAGTGAAATTGATTGAGTGATGTTATCTGAAACCAGGATTAGCAAAAGGGGAAAGAAAATGAGGAAATATGGGGGAATGACCCATAGTATCTATCTTGTGGGTCACCAATCCCATCAACCATCTCTGCTATGATTACACATTGCTGGAGAGAAATTGGGCTGAAATGTTAATGATCTCATGATTTACATTCTGCCAGAATCCTTTCACTTTCCTGTGCAGCCTCAGAAATAGCTCACGAGCTCCAGAGTTCAGGAAAAGCAGGATGAGGGGAAATCACAATCATATTTCATAACTCAGGCCGTTACTGTTTGTTCCTGTGGCAGGAGCAAAAGAGGCTTCCTCTGCTGAGTACACCATAATAACTGCTAAAATGTTTCAAGGACTTCAAATGTCTTGGGGTCATCACTTCAGGTCCTTCCAGAATATAAAAACTAGCACAGCAGCAGTCAAGTTTGAAGGGTTGTTTTCTTAAAACTAACAAACAAACCAAAATAAAAGTTGTCCTACAAGGAAAATTTTGACAATCAAATTAATTTTAGGTAGCAAAACAAAATACTATTTTCCATTCTAGTAAACAAGATATTAAATTATTTCTAATTAGCTGAATTACACAATTATTTTTAATTAACTCTGATGCCAAGAACTGTTGAACTACCACCAGAACTGTTCAAACCTACCAAAAAGCCCTCCACTAGGGCAGCTTCTCTCTGGGAACACACACTCCTTCACACTGATTTTTTTGCAATCTGTGTCAACTTCCAAAATTTAATATTAATTTTGAAAAAAACCCCAAACAAAACAAAAAACAACTGAACCAAAACATTTAAAATATCCAAATGTCTCTTTTGTCCTTGCTGAAAGGAGTAAACTATTTATTATCATAACAATATCTTGGGATATGTTTCATGCCCCAACATCCCCTCTTATGAGACAACAGTGCTGCTGCAGAACAACAAAGGAAGCTTATTCAGGGTGTTAATTAGAGGAACAGCTGATTTGTGCAGTATGTGTCGTACCTGGAATAATTTTTCCTGAATATTTGAAAAATATAGAAAACCCAGCAGTTTTTTCTTCAAAAATGTCATCTTGAGGTACAGAGAAGCACCTTGGAAAGGTGAGCACAGTAGTGAGAAAGATGAATTGGAGAAAGGCACTGGAGAGGCAGAACAAGAGAAAGAGGGAAGAGGAGCAGCACAGGGAAAATCACAAGAGGAAAAGCAACATGGGGGAAACTGCAGCGCAAAGTGTAGAAAGGAGAACAATAGAACATTCTGAGGAACTTCAGACTGAATTAAAATACAGAACAATGAGGAAAGAAAAGAATTATCAACATCCAGAGAGTGGAAGAGGGCAAAAACCTAGGGTTTAAACTAGAAGTAGGAAGAAATAATGGAAGATATTTTGTAAATTCTCTCTTCTACTTTTCCTTACTTGGGATGAGAACATAATTGTCTTAGAACTCTGGAAAGCCCAACAAAATCTGTACCCTTCACCATCACTAAAGAATCCCTATTAAACGTGTTTTCCAATAAATTTTAATATCTTCTAAAGCACAGAAAATTTCTTCTTATATCTCATAACTGTCTCAGGCCAGCAGCTGGTCAAGACTAATTTCCCACAGATGCTGAAAGTATTTCCCCACTTGACTTCTTTCTCCTATCCCTTTTCATCTCCAGTGCAACAAATGAAGTCACTGAACCCAAAAATAATGTTTCATGTTTGGAGAGCAGTCCCTCAGAGGCTCTTTACCGTGAGGGAAAATATAATGAACAAAGTTTCCATGTGCAGCAGGAAATCAAATAGAAAGTATGTGTCTTTGCCACTTCTTGAAAAAAAGGTAGAAAATATACTGGAGGCTTTTTAGATGGCTCTAATGCCCCATGTAAAAATAGAGATAAAAGCCCAGTTGTTAATTTTGATCAGACACAGATTCTCAGCCCAGTCTTTGTTAATGAACAAAGTCTAAAAAATGCTGGGATGCATTTGATATATTTTAATAAATACTGACACAAAGAAATTGGTAAAAGTTATTTTGGAAGTCAGATTTCTGTTGAAGCAAGGAAAAAAAATAAATACAAGCAAACAAAAAAAAACCAAACAAAAGAAGCCAATCTAAAGGCATAAACAAGAACGAATCACCTGCTTTTGTTAAAACCAAAATTTGCTCCACTAAAAATACTGAGTCTTTCACATTGGTTAATCAACATTTACAACAGAACTACGCACTACAAAAATAAATAGAAATGATGGCAAGGAATTCATGCATTCCCAGTGTATCTGTAATTACCTAAGTGTTCATAATTTTCCTTCTTATAATTTCACACACGTTATTCCGAATATCACTGTGAAATCTTAACTTCCACTCCTTGTCAAGTGGATTGGTAAATGCACACAACTGTGGGTACAAAGCAGAGACACCACTCTCCACGTACCTACAAAATGCTTGCAGGCCTGTGAAAGTTTATAGAAGAAGTGGCAAGAATCAGAGTTACTGTGTATTGACCCTTGCTTAAGAGCAATTTTATTAGGTAAAAATTAGATATTTTCAAATAAGGAGTGCTCAGCATAGCTAGCAGTACCATTTGGAGCATGGAAGAAGTGGGTGTAAATTGCTATTAGATCACTTCACAGTTGATTACGTACAAAAAATGACAGCACGGGACAAGATTGAATTAATCACTGTCTTTTAAATTAAGATTTATTATCCTTTTAAACTTACCCGGGAAAGAACACATTATAAGTGCAACTGCCTTGTTATTAAGCAAATCAATAGTTTTTGGTTTCCCCCTCATTTTCCTTTTAACTTGAATACACAAACACCTCAAATATTGAAATACCATAGTGAAACCAGCCCTGGTGGAGACAAGCAAAAATGCTGCAGAAGGTCTTAGCAAACTGGCCAATAAATATGTCTGTACTGAGGAAATGCATTTTGCCAGGCTTTTAGGCAGCTAATTATCTGCATTAGGTGGGTTGCTCTAGTTCACATGTGAGAGCAGGAGCGTTGTTCCTGCAGGACTGAGTTGCTTTGTGGAGCAGCAGCAGGAATAACCTGCTTTTGATGTCCTTAACTCACATCCACCCACTACAAATCATGCAGATCTTGCTAATTAATAAGCTGGATCAATGACCATGGAGTGGAAAAAATTCTCTCTCATATTCCCACAAAACTGAACCATAAGAGAAATTATAATTCTTGGTTTAAAGTGAAGGTGTCAATCACATCAGCACAAAACTTCTGAAAGGAAATGAGTCATCAAGCAGGAAAATCTACCAAAATGGGTAATTAATGGGAAGCTCTTGAAGGGTTTGATCACTGCTGGTTGCAGCCTGTGCCTTACTGTGCTGGCATTTTCTCCCCAGGAATGTGGAGCAGAAAGGGAAGAAGGGAGCAAGGGGAGGCATGAGGTCAGGAGACCTGATTTAAATTTCATCTTCAGGAAAGACACAAAAATGACTCATTGCTGAGTGACAACACAACCTAATACCAGTGATCTGCTTTCCTCAAGAGAAAACAGCCCTGGTGGCTGTGTGGGGAACAGAAACCTTTGCAGCAAGGACTCCTGAGCAGACATGGTGAGGCAGGTGCTGTACACAGAAATGTGTGATGGAGACATTTCCGTACTCTGCACATCCGTGGATGATGCTTCCATGACTCTCTGAACAAAACATGGTTTTAACAGTGACTTATAAAAAAAAAAGAAAAATAGATGCAATGCTTATGGTATTAACTGTGGTTGCCAGATAACCCAAGCTGAAAGGAAAAAGAAAAAAAAGCTGATTTCTGTACACCTAGAGTAGACTTCTAGGATTTTATGCAATGGTGCCTATTCCGCCCAAGGTCATGTTTCAACTAAAATTTAGTAACACACCATTTGCTAAAATGCATAATAAGAAGCAAATGCTCACTGGACTGGAATACATTAGGCTTCACGAAGTATCTCTTTCAGTTTACCCATAACAAAGATTAAACACTGATTTAGTGTTACATTATTTAAAGTTATTCCAGTGTCTTACACTCACCAGATGCAGTTGTTAACTTGCTACAAACTTGTCACAATGTCAGTCCAAGTACAACTTTGCAGCAAAAGGTAGCCACTTACCTAAGTGTTTACAATGAATACAAACACAAAATTTTGCATTTATGTCAGTACAACCAATGAATTCACAACTTGCAAGTCACCAGCTAAGCAATGTAAAGACTGTCAGAGGAAAGACAGGAGTTACTGAGTTTTTTTTTTTCCTTTTTCCCCTCTAAATGTTTGTTTTCTTAGTGATCAGGCAAGCTCAAAGTGGTGGTAGGGGTCTCTTTCCCTGCCAGCCTGTGGCAGGAGTCAGCAGCATAGCAGATATTATGATAAAAGATTCTGTAAGCAATGAGAAACTGCTGAACACTTGACTGTTTTGTACTTTGATTTGAATTGTACAACCTGGGCTGAACTCTGTAAACCATGTATTCACTCCTTGCAATGAATGCACTTTCAGGAATGGATTCAGAGCTCACAGAAATGAATTCAGTGTCTCTCAGTACCTGTTTTACCTGAGCTGCAGTAAGTAATATAAAGATGTACTGTCATTTTCCTGCAAGGGATAAGAGTTCCTCCATCTGAAAAACTTACAGTGCTAAAAAGCAGCTTGGGGTATCATCCTTTTATAATTGTTATCATAATTCTGTAAGGGATAAAAAATTAGGCAGTATATAAACTTTCAGAAACATTTAAAAAGCTTCTGAAACATTTTCTGCAAAATTTTGAATGAACAAACCATCAGGCATTGAAGAAATTCATAGCAAACAGATGAGCCTGAACTGGACTGGCTTAAATTTTCTGTGGAATTAGATGACTGCTAGCCATGATTCTTTTTCATGACACCATGTCCAGTGAAATTACTTGTAAAATAATTAATATTACCTTTATCTTTCTTGAAGTGCTTGTGTGACAATTTCCTAACAATGTTTCCAGCTATTACCCTTCGAAGAGCTTTTATTTGATTGTGCTGACACAAAGGTAAGCTGGTAGTGATTTCCCCTCTGCCAGGGTTTTAATAAGAAAGAGCAGCAAGTGGAGCAAAGCTGTGTGATCTCATTCCATCTACCCCTTTAACTCCAGGGTTTGTCTCTCCAAAGAGAAAGGACAATATCCCAACACTCCCAATATTGCCCTTCTCACTGTGGTCAGGGGAGATCAGTGAATGGCAGTGCTTGGTGCAAAAATGAGGCTCAGAAAACAGTTCTCTACCACTCAGTGGTTTAAATGAAAATATTGGCCTTCCTTGGGTCTTTTTATACAACAATTAATAACAAAAACTTTGCTTTAGGCCCATGGAAGAGGAAAAGCGGTTCTGTGTTAATGCAGTGTCTGAAACCAACATCCAGTGGTGATCCTGGGTCGTCCCTGGGAAACATTTCATTGTTCTACCCAGTGCTGGCTGCCTGCTCTTCAGCACATCCAGTTCAAGACTGTAAGCTATCAACATGCCAATTTAGGAAATTCTCCATAGACACAGGTGTTAATTTGAGACAAACTTCATTACTGCCTTTGAGGGAAAGGAGCACACAGAGATGGCTAAATACACGAACAAACAAAAAATTTCTGAAGGTTCTTAATCCTACAGAACCCAGCTCAGTAACAGTCCATAAAGACAGGTGGAAAGCTCTTCTGTTGCTCAACAATATTCTGAGGAAGCAGCCTGCCCACATTTTGGTTTCAGAGTTTTGGGGAAAGCAGCAGATAGAGATTTCCCAGGTGCCAGCCTCTCTGATCCATCTCTGATCCATCTCCTGAGTCAGATCATTCAATTAAATGCACTGAGAATAGCAGCAATCTTTAAGTATTCTTTTATCTATAAGAATATACATATAAGAATAAGGTATAAGATTTCTACTGAAGTAAGACTTAGACATGCCAGCCATCTACTCATTCTATTAGAGCTTTTGCATATAATAAAACTGATAACAGTTTTATTAGATTTACTGTAGGTAAGCAGTAAGATGAAGTTTTGACCTTGAACTCAGTTCACAGCACAATGTCAAAGAAAATTTATTGCAAAGAATTAAAAACCAAATGAAGACCAATTATTGTAATTTTATACTGCAAACACTCGGTTAAGCCTTCTTGCTGTCTTTCGCATCTCCCTCCTCCTGCAACTGTTTCCTAATGTTTTCTTAGTGTATGTCATCTCTTGCTAAAAGGAAATTTTGTTACTAACAACAACACATTGAAAAATAATTGACACTTTATATTTTGTAACCTACATTGTTCCCTTCCCATTTCAACCCACTGTTCCTGAGGTGCAGCTGTAAATACTGCCAAAGTTTGTGAAAGAAATATTTCAAGAAAAAAAAAATGCAGCGCAGTTAAGTGATGCATGGCCCAGAAAGAAACCTTATAAATCCTTTAATGTTACTCCTTGCCATAAAACAACAAATGCTAGTAATATTTCTTGAATCATTTACCTTCTATTGTAACATAACCTACAGACTAAAATAACCATCCTGAAAATATTATGTGATTTCGCATTCTTCTCTATTGCAGTCAGTAGTACTGCATCATGCTACAGAATAATTTTATTAATTTTATGTTTTTTGAGTTGTTAAACCACTTATTTCTGCTTCTATCTAAGGAACATAGTGAGGCAGGCTATAAACAGCAATTAAGACAGTTCTAGGTGAAGCCCAAGTAGCATAGGGGTGATATGCAGCAGTAGATATTTCAGGGCACAGCAGGATTAGAGTGACAGAAATCCAGAATCAACAGGAAATATCCTAACTGACACAGGATTACTGCCCCAGTCAGAGGAGGTTTGTTTACTGGTTTAACTGCTGGAAATATAATTTCTATAATTAGGGTCTGATCAGCTAAGCAACATTGCAATGCAGCTTCAACACCCTAAAGAAATTTTAGACAGGCTATTAAAGAATGATTTATGAAGCAAGCTTTTGTTCAACCAAGTGATTAGAATTTAATAGTGTTGCCTACTAAATGTTGAACTGGACATAACCAAGCTAATGAACAATAAACAACCTGGAAAAAAATAGAAATAAAAAGAGAAAAGCATTTCGATATTTTCTGTGCCACAGCAGTAAAGAGCAGAATCATGTTAAAGTAACCAATAAATTTTAGGCTTCCATTTTAGGCAATACTGCACCTAAAATTGATAACTTTTTCAAATTAAAAAAAAAAATCTAAGACCCTCATAATTTTACCTAGCAAAAATATCTTTGTTTCTATGGGTTGAGAAAGGCAGTCAAAAAAAAAATAAAAATAGCAGGAAAGGGAAACACTTCAAATGTTGTACTTAGAAATTTTTAAAATGATTTTTGGAAAAACAGAGACAGGGAAATGGGAAAAAAATATTTGAGGCATCTTAGAGTTGGTGGGAACTTTTTTCCTCCCTATTTTTTTACTAAGCAGCATGCTGTCAATTGTCAGACAAGTCCGAGACCTGATTCCCATTAACTTTAATGGGAGTCAGGCTGTGGTTGCAGGTTATTTTGCTATTGGTACACATTTCTGTAGAGAAGAAAACATTTATTCATCCAGCCCCTAATAACAATGAAGAGGAAGCCCATTTAGTGCATTTCTGATGATCCTGTTTCAAAATAACTAGGCACTTAACAAAAGAGAAATGATGGGTGTGGAAGGAATATAAACTCAACAGAAAGAGGCCTTGCTCACTAACAGATGGATTTCAAGTACAGATCTTAGTTGAGAAACAATGGGCACAATCGCAAATTAACACCTACTACACTCACTTGCAGCATTTATGGGATGTTTTCAGATCTCTGGGTGTGCAGGCAAGTCATCAGCAATGTGCCAAGAAACAAAACCACTGAGGTTTGTGCACAAGCTTTGGGAACAGTCCCACTGAATCCTACCAAGCACTCACCAATCCCACTCTTTAAAAGTATAAGAAGGCACCTGGATCATTCCAACACTCCTAGTACAATAAAACTCCTGAAGTGCCAGCAAAACAAAATGAAAAAACCCAAAATCCAAACCACCACCAAAAAACCCCCCACAAACAAGAAAAAAACACCAACAACCTCAGAAGATACACACAATAAGTACACAATGTGGGGAAATCCAGGGGATAATATGGAAATATTCCACAGGGAAAAGCTCTCTACAATTTTCTGAGACTACATCATGTGGTTCATCCTAGCAATTGTCTTGATTTCCTGCTCTCATAATTCTCTCATTTCTTGTGCAAGGCAAAGGAAGGATTGAACATGATTAACCAAGCTGGGCTAAGAAAATGATTCTGCACTTCATAAAATGGTTTGAAAGTGGGTGTGAGAGGAGGAAAGAGAAGCAGGCAATATTTCTGCTGACAGATCAATGAAGTATGTCATTTGTGATGTTAAGATGCATGAACACTGCACAGGAAAATAGAAGTTGATAAGATGACCTTGATGAATGTGTTGGACAGAATTAGAGTTTTTAAGGGGAATTTGAGAGAAACAGAGGGATGATGTTTTCAAGAAAGTTGAATTTGTAAGAAAGGGATCAGTATCCAAACTGAAGATGAAAGAGCATCTGAACAAGAAGTTATAGAATAAACAGTTGTGATGGTTGGACATGCTGGGGACTTAAAGAAAAAGAAGGAGGGATTACTGGTTTGAAACTTTTACAGCAGTTAAGATAATTTGATATATGGGAAGAAGACAATAGTGTACTGTGGCCCAGAATGCCTGTGGAAAACACAGCTGACTCTGAGGAGAGGAAACTGGAGAAGTGAAGGGAATCAAATAGAAACCAGCAAGGATAGAAACATGAGCCAGATAAAACACTGCTTGTAGTACCTGTAATACACCAATAAGCAAACACCAGATCCGTGTTTCTCCATGCCTGAGGCAGGCTGTGTCCCAGAGGGCTGGGCCTGGGCTGTCAGCTCCTGTAGGAATCACAGTGGGATATAACTGAAGGCTAATCCTCAGTCAATTGTTTGATGCTCAGACAATCTTGTATTTTGCATCCAGAACATTTCTAGGAAGAAATGTACAACACAGTGCTCATAGTGTAGCACGTCCTCTGTAGGCAAGAAAGGATTTTATATTCAGGTAACTGAACTTGACAATACCACAGAAGGAAATGAATAAAATCTTTTGAAGGGTGGTAATGACATAACCTGCTATTGTGATTATAGCCTGCAGATGAAAAGTGTTGGTAACAACCTTCAGGGGACCTAAAGCTGGATGAACTGATCCTAGAACCTTTCCATGAGTTGCCTTTTAGAAGTTAGAATTAGTTGTTGACTTCATGGATAGCAATGTCATTTTTAAGTCAGCACCACTGCATGTTAAATATAACCATGTAACTCCTGTCTTTTTTATTTCATCAGCATCAAATGAAATACAATTACCTCTCCTCTGGGAGCCTTTGAATATCTCTTAACATAAATTAAAATTTTCATTTATATACAACTCAATATCAGTGTGCACACTAATTCTAATCTGGGTACATGAACTAGGAACATATTTCCTGGCACAATCATCTGACACATAAATCTTTGCTGTAGTCGCAGGAATTAGGAGATGATAGATGCCACAGATCTGCTTGTGTGGCTACCCATTCTACTGTGACAGGCTCCTCTATCAGGTAGGGATGCTGAGGGAAGCAAGATGACAACGAGCACTTCTTCTGTAAAGCCCCTTTGAAAACATTAACCTGAGTTTTCATGATCTCTGTTGTTCCCCAGGTCCTTTCTCTGGGAAACAGAGCTTCAGTTGCTTTCATTTATATTTTTCTTAGTGACCACTTCTAGTGCAAGGAAAGGCTCCATGTAGAGCCTCAAATCTATGAGTAAACAAGAAAACAAAATTAAGGATTCGCTTTTGTTCAAAAACATAAAATTAAACACTTTGAGTTGTATTTATAGAGATAAGGATTGTAGCCTTCTCTATAAATCATGTGAAATATATAGGTGCCAGACTGCATTAAAACCACTTGGTCTACATCAGGTTTTAAAACAATAGGCCATAAAAAACTCCACAATTTTCATTTTGGAATGTCTTAATTTTCTGAAACAAAAAGATGAAATATAATAAAATTCAAATAATGAAAGGTTTTCTGTACAATAATAAATGGAGTAGATTGACTATTTATCTTCTCTATAAGGAGGAAAAAATTTGGAAAGACCATTACTACTTTGCAACCCTTTAAGGAGTGGCTGAGACGGGCAGCATTAAGTTTTTCTGGTGTTGCTGCAGCAGTCCTTGAACATTCCCAGCAGTGCCATGACAGGGCTAGAGAGAGAATTCTTAATGACTGTACAACCAGAAATGTTTTGCATGATCTACATCCTAATTGCTCCTGCTCCCAAAGAACAGAACATCAAGTTTTACAATACACAGCAGGGGACTAAAGACTCTCTTTAGAAAACTTATGATGTAAATATAGGACAACAAGGACTTGGAAACTCATTCATACCATTGCCTTTCACAGTAACACTTCTGCTTCAGTTGCAAGAACGCTCATTTACAGAACTAAATTGGCATGTTTCCCTTTACACCATCTTTGCCTTAGTTAAAGGCTTTGTCTCAAAAATCTTGGAGTTTTATACTGCTTCCTGCTGCATGTGATAATCCTGCCATAACAAAACCTCTCTTGTGGATTCCATTGAGGTTCAATAAAACCTGTTAACATTAATCCAGTTTCTCCTGTTCCGGGTTGGAATGTTATTATTTTTAGACTAGTTTGTCAAATCTTTTTAGATAAGTAATATAAATTTATGTCTTCATTATATCCATATGCAGCCTTATTTGGGCTGCATTAATTCTCTCAAAGTCAAATTTTCCTTTGTTTATGAGATTATTGGTATTGATTTCAAAGGCTTAAGACAGACAAATACCTGCACTTAATGGAACAATTGCACCAGTCCCACTCTCCACAGGGGATATATCAATTGTAGAGACATCTTCCCTCACTCCCACACCCTGCCTTTCCCCTCCTCCCCACTTTGGTAACTGAATTAGCTGTGCTATTCTACAGATACGTGCTTGTTTTTCAAGTAACTGTTTAGTCTCTGACTCTTCCTCAAGGCTGATTTTATCTTTTATCTTAATTTGTCTCAGACTGAACTTTACCTGACCTCACATCTACAGTGATGGAAGCCTTTATAAACTTAACGTGTCTAATTTTGTCTTATTTTAAAGGGTTTGTTCTTGCAACAAGAAGTGAAAGTTACAAGCCTCACAAATCTTCCAGGCCAGCAGCTTGTTGGATGTGATTCTGAATGCTTGCTGGGATGCAAGGGCAAGCAGCAGCTGAGATACAATATCTTCAGATACAAATAAATCCCAGTATTTCATCCATAATCCTAGTGGACTGGCAATGAGCACCATGTAGCCCTCTACATCTTCATGCAAGTGCAACTACTCAAGGTTTGAAAAAAAATCCTTGTCTTCCCACCAAAGTCCAAAAACTCCTCTATTACCCATTCAATTCTTCAGATGCAGTGGAGCAACAGGAGCCAGAATGTGACACAGATGGGAAACAGGAGGGATTGAGAATATTGATACCTCCAATCATGCCAAGAATCTAGAAATAGCTAGGAAGTATTTCTAGCTGACCATCCAAAGTGACTCACCAAAAACATCATCATCCCCAACATTTGTTTTTCATTTTAGAACACCACTTGGAACTGGAAAACAGCTATCATTGATTAAAAAATAACGTGTTTGAATCCTACATAGTTTATTTCCTGCTATTAACAAGAGGAAAAAACCTAAAAATAGATAAAAAATAAAATTAACATTTTGTTTTAGTAAATCTTTTCATCAGGTAAGTCTACTTGATGAAAAAAAAGGGGTTTTTCCTGGTAGCTCTTGAACACTCCTGGAAGACAGGATGCTGCCCATTTAAAGTTTTGGTTAATCTCCTTTACAATTTGTTTTTTGCTTTGTGTTTTTTTTTCTTCCAATACCTTTTATTTGCTGTTTTATATTAGGTGTCTTTGAAGGCATCTCAAATCACAAACTGAAAAGAAAAATGGCTCATGATGCCAAAGGACAAACAAAAGTCTACACCATTTATCACACTTTCATTAACAGGGGCATGCAATCATCTGGAAGTTTATTTCTCTTGCAGGAACTGAGAGATCCATTAAAGGTAATGCACCAACCCTGACTTTTCTGGAACATAAAAACTTTGATCTAGAATAAAAGCACACAGCATCTGCCACTCTAAAAGATAGTGGCAGTTGTTCAATTAATAGTGCCAGATTCCACTGGCTTAGCTGAAGAAAACAGTGACGGAAAGGCAGGGGGGAGATTTCCTCAGAATGCCCAGAACAACAGACCATTAAAAAGAAAAATAGGAGAATGGGGTCACTGAGAAGAACTCAGGCCAAGATTCCAAAATGCACAAAGCTGGGTAAAACCATTTGCACACTCTCACAAATTTAACTGATCTTGCATTCTATGTGGAACATCACATTCCAGAGATGCCTCTCTCAATTCTGCACCATTCCACAGAGCAAGCCTGCCTGTGCAAACTGCAGGCAAACACACTTCTTCCTTTTCTAGTCATACAGCCTGCATCACCTGAAAGAGCAATCCAGTTAAGGATGTAAATTTTAAAAAAATTCAAATGATCTTTCATGGGGAAAAAAAAAAACCAATTTCTACTTCCTGATGGAATCTTTTTCCAGATGAAAAGGAGAGCTCTGCATATTCTTTGGGTGGGTTCTAATTCAGTTACATAACCTAATTACATTTCCCAGCAATATACTCTCTGATATACTAAAACAAGATTTTAAGCAATATTTCTCAAGGATCTAGATTTAATATGCATTAGCTGAACCAAATTAATTTACTCTTAAGTGTAAAATAACAAACTCCAGTGTAAAATAATTAATCCTGAACTTATTTTAAAATATGGAAATTATTTATCCTGGATTTAACAGTGCAGTAATTCCATGCTTATAAACTATACAGTAACTAGCTTGATTTAACTGTAATATTAAATACTAATTAAAGACGGTATTTAATATCATCAGAACATCCCTCAAAAATAATGTGTATTTATAATAAAATCAATCACTAAAAAATAGGACAAAATGCAAACAAGCTACCATATTGAAAACTGCAAAGACATACTCCTTAAAGTCCTGCTTTTCTGTTTGGTTTAGGAATAATTTTTAGCAGGAGTTATGATTTTCAGATAGGATTATACCAGCAACACTTAGTCTGAGACATACCTTAGCTCATAAGTCATTTGCTGAATCAAATTTTTTGGTTCCATGGAATAGTCCTACTTATGAATTCCCATTTTTGAGTTTGCCACCTTGAAGGTTCTAAGAATGTTCTTAACTAACATGGCATTTAACACCAAGAAGAGTTAATTTACTAAATAATTTTCCATTCCTGTTTGAAGGGTTTCACTCATGTCTTCACTAAATATAAATCAACTCCTACAAACTTGTTGCTTCTTTAAGCCCATAAAAACAGATACGTAGCACAGAGAACATTAAATAAGATACTTTTATAGGAACATTTTTCACCTTATGAGGTCTAAACATACAATGCAAAACTGGCAAGTACTATTACTTTTTTAACTGAAGGAAAAAGAAAAGCAAAATCCAATTTTTTCTGTTCCTGGCCCAGCTTTCCAGAATCAGAGGATGACTGTGGTTTCTCAAGGCTGTGGCATTTTTTTTTTTTGGTACAAAACCAAGGTGCCACTAAACTTGCTGGTATGGCTTGGATTCACAAGTCAGAGGCACTTCAGACTGTAACTCACAATGTACTGATGGGAAACTTGATTAATGGTAAAGCCAAAGTTATTTTTTTTCTACCAATAGACAGGAGAACTATGGTGTTTCTGGAATTCAAGAGACAAGAAGGGAACCACACTTTGTGCTGAGCCAGCTCCAGAATTTGTTAAAATTGGAGTTGACATGAGCTCCAAGTGCCAAATGATTGGCATGGCCTAGGCTGGTCAGCAGCACAGCAGCTGCTTGATTCAGGCCAGCCTTACTTCAATAAAGTAATAGTTTAGATTGAAACATCTTGGTGATCTGAGCTTGCACAATTAGGAAAAGAAAAAACGCCAGCAAAAGCTCAGGAGTAAACAAAGCATTGAGGAGTGGAAGAGGGAAGGGAGCAAGAAAGAGAACTGGGATCTCAATACTGATATAGAAATGTAGAAAAAACTGGACAGAGATAAACCAGAAATGATAAGCTGCAGCTTCCAGGCAATGGGCCAAACCTAAAGTACTCCACAACTGTAGGAAAAAGAAGCCTACTGCAAATCCTCTGAGAGACTGGGGAGGAGAAAAAGGTTGTGGAGCTGGCAAAGATCTGATTGCAATACAAAAAAAAGTACAACTGCCTGTTTAAGGCACGAAAATTTAAATCCCTCAGGTAGCAACTCTTATTCATACCTGCAAAAACTGAATTTAGTCCAGAGACTGGGATGCCAGTCACTGCAAATAGCCAAGCCACAGCCTCCCTCAACAACAGCTTCTGTTTTCCTTTTATAAAAGTAGATTTATTTGGTCTCTAAAAAGAATCACCACCACAACAGCAATAGGAAAACAAACAAACACTGGCTTGCACTGCTTGTCCACTTACACTGATGGCATAAACCCACAGGATCTCACTAGAGATGAGCAAGGTCTATGTTTAACAGCAGTATAGAACACATGCTCTTTCCTCATGTGTGTGAGGAAAAGGACTTAAATTCAGTTATACTTACAGGAACAACCAGTCTAACAGCTGCTTGAGCTCCAGGAGCACTTTGTTTAGGACGAGCCAATGTTGTGCACGTTGGAGACAGACACACAACACGATTCTTTTCTTTCAGCGCTTGTTGCATTAAAGGCTGTTTGGGGTTATCAGGTCTTACCCAGAGTTGTACATAACTGCTGCCTAAGAACACATCAGTAATTGCTCACCTACAACTCCTGTTCCTGTTGAAGGAGTTCTGTACTTAGTAGAAAATTGTCTTTCTCAGCCAGTCAGCAGAGCTGCTGCAATGCTGACTCTCCAGCAGGAGCTAAAGGCAGTTCCATGGCAATCACCAGAGAGCTGTGAGGAAAATTCTGGCTCCAGCCACACTGTCCAGTGATTAATTACACTGATCTTGAGTGGATTTCTTCTGTTCTGGTGACAGATCAGCATCATAACAACTCACCTTAGTAATTTCAGTGTGACAAAGTAGACAATTGACTTTCACTTCTGCTATGAAAACCGAGTTTAGCATCTCTCAAAGAGCAAACTCAAAGTCTGTTTCATATTTTAGCAGCCACAAAATATTTGCTAACAAGGTGTATAACTTTTGCAAGGGTGGCACACTGGTATCCAAGCATTACTGCCTGCACAGCACTGAATACCATCACAATGAAAAAGTTCAAGTGCTACAAAAAGTCCCCTATTCACATTCTGTTCTGATACAGCACACAGGGACCATCTTATATCTCCACATATTGTGTCTGGAAATATTGTATAGGAGTGCCAGAATTTTCATTTATGGCTTACTTCCTCACTATTTTGTTTCTGAACCTTTTGGAACAGTCTAAGTATTAAGTTTGAATATTCAAGACTGCAATTTGGAAAGCTAATCTAATATTATATCTCAGTACACAAGGTCATTAACCCAAATAAAGTTACCAGACTAAGAAAATAATTTAGCAGGGTTTTTTATACATGACACATTTGGAGGCACCTCTAGTAAGATGCTTCTTTTCATTATTTTACTTATTATTTGCACTTATAGGTACATAGCTACCGTCAGAAGGAATGAATTTGAACTTTGAATCTGCCTTCACCAGAGAGAACTAAACCATTAATTCTCCCTGATTCTCACATTGTTGACAGCACTTAAAATTAACATTTCCTTTTTACAGTCACATTGGCCTTACACATTCCTATACACTATCAGTGTCTGCTTCATTGTTCTAGTCATTTTCCTAAGCAGAAAAGAGAAATTAAAAAAAAAGACAACAAAATTAGCCTATTGCTAATTTCAGCTGTTGATAATTCAGTCACCTTCTCCTCTCCAAAGCCAGGTAATCATACTGTCCATATATGCTGGCATTTCAGCTTGCCCTGAAATTTACTCTTTTCATTCACCTGCACGTAAATGTTTAAACCAAGAGAAGATGTAGGTTTGCTCTTGGTTATTATGCAAATCTTTCCATCGCTGATTAGGATGTACATAATGATTTTCTAAATATTTTTATTATTTGTAAGAAAGAATTAATAATAGACCTTTAAAACACATCAGATTTATATGTCATCATTATGGCCAAGCAATTTTCTGTGCAACATGCACTATATATTTATTCTTACCAAGACCTCATTGAAGTGCTATTCATAATCAAAAAAATAAAGCTATCAAAATCATGATGTGCCTCAACATAAAAGGCTTAATTCTGGCCAATCAGTTATGCACAATGAATAATGCAAACAGCTCTATTCATATGCACAATACTGTATAAAATTTAATTTAAGAATTTAAGTATTTGCCTCTTGTGTGACTTTTTTGCCTCTAATTTAATATAATTCTCTCTCAGAGAAATTATCACAGTACATTTTGACATCTATTCTTCAAAGAATTATAGGGATGGTTTTTAAAAAATATACTTCAGAGTATTTTATATAAACCTGCCCATTCCTATCAGACTCTACAATAATAATTTTAAGTTATGAGGTATTGCTTTTCATTTCATTCATATTCATTAGCAGCGGGCAGATATCAAAAGTATGTGGGTGACTGAAGGGAGCTCCAAAATTGAGAATTAATATCTACTATAAATTGCTAGAGGGAATAGAATTGGAAAAAGTAGTCTCTTTAAACCAAATAACTTTTAGGTGAAGAAACAGCTTCTAGACATCTTTGAGCTGACTGTCCATTTCAGAAAATTTGTTAATTCAGCCTTCAGTACTAAGCATGGAAAGAGATACTTGAACTATTTCTTACATGCTTTGCTCCTCTTTGTAATTGCCAATTCTAATCACTAACAGCGGTCATCAGTGTTTCATCAAGTATTTGAGAACCAAAATATGTATTTGGCTTCCATTTGGTCAAAAGATAAACTGAGATACAGAAATTAAGACAGACAAACAGAAAATAGAGCCTATTTCCTTGTGAGCTACCCCTAACATGTGTGTCTGTCTCACTAATGGTAGCACTTCAAAAGGTGAAAAATCAAAACTCAGGAGTAAGTAGTAGGAAACATTAGCCAAAGGAAGAGCAACACATTCATAAACTGCTGCTGAAAAATGGGGGGGGGGGGGGGAAATGTCTAACATAGCAAACAAACAAACAAAAAGGAATTTATTGCATTTTTCACTACCTGTAATTTGAGCTAGCAGATGTGGAAGGAGGCAATTTGAAACATCAACATATCACAAAGCTGGTTTAGGAGCTGCAATGCAATACCAATACATCTGAGAGAAATATCTTCTGCAAGACAATTTTGCAATCAAAACATATTTTCTGGCATTGCTTATAACATTTATTAAATGAGTAATCCCTATTTGTGTTTATACAATTACAAATACTGCCAACTCTTTTGAAGGCAAACTCCAAGGAGAACATCACCTGCAGTGGAAATCTCTTCAGTTCACAATCCATCCTTCTCAATAAGCTTGTTTCATCTGACAGTAGCTGTTCTGAGGGTTACATGTCCAGGAGAATAAACACTTTCTAAGTGAAATCCTGAAACATGTTTATGAAATTACCTCAGTTCTTTAGGGGAAGAAACAGACTTTTTTCCCCCCTCAAAAGAACAGCTATATTTTTGAGCACATCATTGTAGTTCACTTGCAAAGACACCATCTTGCAATGATCAAGGGAAAAACTCTCAGCACTGTGAGAAAATTTTGCTGTATCACTGAAATTTTCTGTCAAGTCTAAAACCATCATGACCTCAGAAAACACTTTTATTCTACATGAAGTCTCGTATCACCACTCTATTTTCTGAATATCCTGTAAAACTCTATACAATAGCAATTCAGTGACCTCTTCAGTAAAATCCTGAGAAAGCCTCATTAGTATATTTACCAGATATCAAAGCTGGTCTTATTCTAGAGAGCAAATCAATCCTATTCACACAGAAATAGGGATATAGTCTGTAGAAATAAATTTATGACATAGTAACAGCAATTAATGATACAGTAACAGATACTTCAAATGTCATTAAAGCATTACAAATTTAGAGTAACCAGATTATACACTAAGCAACCTCTGAGCAAGGATATTTCTGCTTAAGGATAAATGGGTAATGATCAAAAAATTACAGAGATAGTTTGCAATAATTGACATTTTAACATACAAGAAAGCAGAGAGGCACAAAGATCTTCTACAAAACCAAATGCCTGCAATATGTTAAAGCACTTCTATTTATACATGACATTTTGGGGAGGAATATTTAAAATATGCCTCAGTAGGTACAGAGTCCAGTTCAGCAGATTTATCAAACTCTACATTATTTCAGTATGACATCACAGGGCCACATGCTGCATTCAAGGCCAAGTCCTGCAAAATGCTGAGAACCACAAAAATTTTCTTCCAGATCCAGAAGGAATCAAGGGAAAGGAGGTAGTGTTTTGGGGTGTTTTTTTGTGTTACTCCTGTTTAAGAAGATGCTCAGTCCTGCAAGACTCAAGTAGAAGCTGCCAGATGGAGAATAATAAATGCAAAGTTTTATCCTTTTATGTGTACTGTGCCCAAGGATCCCTGTCTGTCTGCTGGGTAACATTTCTGCTCCAGAGCTGTTTGCCTCAGCAAGGGACTCTGTCTTCTGTATGACAAACTAAGTGATCTTACACAGGAGATTTTGGAAAAAAAAAAATCTGAAAAGGAAAATATTTGCATATCTTGCAAAAAAAAAATAGAAAAGATATCATTTTATGAGGGAGCACTCCATTTGAATGAAAGAAATTCCACCTGATCCATATTTAGTTGAGGAATACTTCCATAAATGCATGCAGCTATGCCAGACTGCCCATGGGGAGCAGGCAAAAAGTTTTACTTCAGCTTTGTTAATCAAGATCACCACAAAGTGTTTTAATAAAATGGAAGCAGAACTGCATAACAGAATCCTGGGATGAGAGATGAAGACATATTTTTCAATGGTATATTGTGAAGCAGAAAAGAAATAGTTAAAAAATTTAGTCACTGAAATTTTTAAGAAGTTCCATCATGAACAAAAGTCTTGGGAATGCAAACTATGATGTTTAAAATAAAATAATTTTTACAAGTTGATCTTGATTTTAGATCAGTTGTCTCTACATGAAGCAATTATTACTGATAATATTACAGCACAACAAAGAAAAACTTTTTTCAAAAGTTAACCTATGCAATTTTTAGCTTACACTGATGAAGGAATTGAAAAGATCTCCAGTCAAAAGAACCTTATGAGAAATAGAGAAAATCTTCTTTTTTTGATATATACATGTATGATATCTATCTTTAAATAAAATTCTCCAACCTCCTCTATGCTATGACAGTTATTGATTTGTTTTCTTCCTTCCTTTGAGATGATACATCTGAAATAAAGCAGACAATTCCTGGCTTCACTTCAAATCATTTCCAATACTATAAAATCCTTTTAAGATATTGAGCTATTTCATGAACCATCTTCATTGAAATAAATATTTTTTTATTGCCACCTTAGAGGACGTTCTTAAGGAAATGTGTCTTTTTTCTTAACTGAATTAGAATATACCTTCTTTTTACTGTATTGAGACAGGTAAATGGAAGTGACCTTCTGTTCTATGCCAAGCACATCTGTGCAGAAATGTAAAGATGATTCCGTTAGACACCTGAACACACCTGAGAGCTCCATTCTCTTGACCTCTGGGCTGGTGAATCTATACAGTGTGCCTACATGTCTAAAACTATTAGTACAAGCCACTGCAGCTGTATATTTCCTGTGGAAATAAACACTTGGAGCTGTACTTAAGAGCCAGAGCTACATTCTGGTGCTTATCAGATTTAAATTCAAAGTGCTTGCAAAGAACTTGACAGGTTGGGAGCTCGTACGATCTGCAGAATTTGAAAATACAATGCTTTGACAGACAGATTTAATCTTACTAGTCTTTGCACATACTGTTTCTTATCAGAAAAAAAAACCAAACCACAAAAAGCTTTCAAACTAGAGCTTGCCAAATATGTGACCCCCAGCATGCACAGTGACAAAATAAACAGTGTGAGAGACACGAGAGTCCAACAGCTATAGGCCAAGTGATCATTCACTTCTCACAGGAAGTGTTACCAGGCATGCCACTCCTTGCCAAACTCACACAGGTAACATTTTTTCCTCTTCACCAAAGTCAATTTAATACAAAACAAGGCCATAAGGTCTTTTTCAGTACTAAGGTGTTAAAAAGCGTTTCATGCAAGCAGAGCTCCCCTTCCCTCTGGATATGGTTATGAAAGATCCCTGAAGGAAACTACCTGCAATAACTTATTCAAAAATCTCTGCCCTGAGATGTGAGATGGGAAACTCAGTTAAGATTGAAAAGGATCAACAAGGGAAACGTCCCACACAAGAAAAAAGATTAATTAGTGGAGATTTCACACCTTGCTAAGCAGCTACCCCTGCAAATTATGGTTCCTTTGAAGGTTATACTGACTCTTTGTGTGCTATCCATGCAGAGATCAGAAGCCAAAGTTTCTGGTATTGAAATGGCTTTACAAGTGCTCTAGAAATCAGGCATTAATCTTAATGTTACTGGTTACTGGATTATAGGGAGAAGCAACTGCCCCTTCTAAGGATGCTTGTCTTGTAAATTAAAACCAACAGAGCCAGGAACTTATCTGAGAAAATTAGATCCAAATAGCTGGACTGTTTAATTGATGCTTAAGCAAGCAATAAAGAAAGCATTAAAAGGAGTTGATAGCTTTTCTTTTTGACAAAGCACAGAATTTGACACCATGATTAGTGGTGACTCCTTTTGAAAGTCAAAATACCCTAGATCTTGAAGACATGAGATTCCCCAGTTTTATGCTTTCTATAGTGAGTTGCCCAAAGCAGGAGTGTTTTCAGTTCTGTTCCCTTCCAGCAGAATCCTAACACACCTACCATGTGGTGATGTTAATGTATCTGCCTTTTTATCCAGAGCTCACTTCTCATTAATGAGCTAACATTATTAAGACGAACAAAAAATTTGCTTTGGTACACGTGGCTATAGCTTAGTTCTCAGGCATTCATTTTTACAGATTGCATTGTATTAACCTGCCATACTGATGAGGCTCAAATTCTACATGCTTCAAAGGACAAAAAAAATGAGGTAATTAACAATACTTTGGGGTCCAGTAAAGTAACTGGGTAACATTATATCTCATATTAGCACTGAGCAGAAGAGAAGAACTGCTGGCAGTATGGTTACTCATCTCCATATTTTCCCATTAACATCTACCATATGCCTAGAGTATCTGTTTAACACAAAACTGTAATTATTTTACCTAATTAATGGTACATTAAATCAAAGGCCGACTCTGCAAAGTAAGTTTAACCATATCAATTATGGCTTGTGATGCATATTTTCAGTCTTACAATTGTCAATGGAGTTTCTCTGACTATGATTAATACAAACTGATTAACTTCCTTGTTAAAGCTTTCATCTTCCTAAAATGTGCAAATATATTCTAGTATTACCAGAAGGTCTTGAAATTACAGCTGAGGGATTTTTTTTAAACTGAGTGTAAATACCATCAACTCAACCCCACCAATGCTTTATAACCCCCTAAATTGTCTTGTGATGACAAAAAAATAAGCAGAAGCAAAACCCAAAAAACTCAGTCTCTATTTTTTGTCTTCTGTTTTTCAGAACAATACTTAACCACGGAGTCTTTTCATGGCCTGCAGTTTTAATGTTTGCCCAGCAGTATAAATCAAATGGTCTTAATTCCAAAGAATCCCTTCTGGATTTACAGTTTTATTGCAAATGGTTAATGTCCCTTTGACCCCTCTAAATGCACATTGTGTCAACTGGCTACTCCTTAATGAGCTATTTCAATGCAAAATGCACACATGTGTGCAGTGATTAATCACAAGGGCTAGGGAGGAAACATTTTAACTTTATCAGTTCCTTCCTTGCTCAGCTGTATATCACACTGAGTCACTGATTTTATTCCCTCTGACTCTATTTCTTCTTTGCTCTCCAAGTCTTAAACAAAGTGACTGTTTTAAAAGAGCAGATTCCCAGTACTGTCAGTGTCTCATTAATTTTCAGTATTACCATCAGTATAGTTGGTTTCCTTTCCCTCTCCTCCCATCTTTGGTACTCATTTTCTCCATCACCCTATCAGTTAGATAGAGGATAGGAGGAAGTTTCTTAATTCATGCAGAAGAAACTGTCATAAAAGAGATAAAAGCTTATTTCAGCCTTCCACAAACTCAGTGCCAACTTTCAGCTTTCCTTCCACTGACGAGTTAGAAAACCTTGGCCATCACTAAAAAGAGCAGTGGTGATCCTCCCTGTATTCAATCTCCCTGTATCTGTACCAATTGCTTTGGTAAAACACAAGTGAGGTCTTCATTTTGCTTCTATGCCTCTATGTACATTCTGTAAAAATAGTGTGTAAATGGCAAGCACTCTCCCTGGACCACCTCTAAAGTAGAGCTAATCCACAAATCAAAAGCTACTCTGTCCTAAGCTGCATCAATGCTGTAATTACTGTATCACTTTTATTGCCAATCCAAGAAGAAACTGAAATGAGAGATGACTAGGAAAAAAAAGAAAATATTAGTCTATGGCATTTGCTAGCTTATTTAAATTGAAATGTCACATGAAATAATTTAATTTTGACAACGTTTAATAGATTCAAAGCAACGTTTCCAGATTCACATGCCAAACCATGCTTCTGTGGGAAAGCTTTTTCCTTTCCTCTTGGTATCTTGCTTTAGCTGCTGGCAGCTCACCTGGTGGGCTGAAAGCCTGTGGATGACCTGGAAGACTAAGCAGGAGCTCCTGATATCGACAGCTCCCAGGCAGCCTTCCAGGTGAGCAGCTTCCAACCAAAACACAGTGTTCTTTCCCAAAGAGTTTCAAAACATTTGGGTATCTCAAAGAAAATACATTTGGAAACAGAGCCTTCTACAAAAGAGAATTACTTTTCTCCAGGCAAATCTGCTTAGTATTTTTTTTTTAAATCTTAATAAGAATTCATTCAATATTTCAAAACTACTGATTCTGCTGTTTCCCATTCAATGCACACCAAGGTCCAAAAGGTACCACAACAAATTCACATTTGAAGTGCTGTCCCTGTAAAGGAGAGCATATTTGTCTGGGATTACAAACCAGTAGTTATTTTACTTTGCTGTGGCATGTGCTTAATAAACATGAATAACATATTAACTAAATTACAGGTTTCTCCAGAGGCATTTTGAGGCATACTAAACATATGCCAATTCAGAAGGTACTCAGTGTTTCTGCAGGTGCAGAGAAGACTGCTACAGCAGTTACTAGGCTATATTTGCCTCTCAGAGCATTGCAAATTAGAAGCAAATATGCTCAAATGAGCAGAGCTAACCAACAGACACATGTATTAAAAAAAAGTAGCTGGATGAAAAGCTCCAAATTAAGTGTTTTAGAGAAAATGGTGTATGCTTAAATATTTGACAGCTAAAGGCCTCAGATCAACTTCTCACTTAAAATATGTTTCACTAATAAATTTTAGTATAACTCCTTTCCAATTTCTGACAGATTAAGTTAAAGCCCAATTACCCTAAGAGAAATGCAGGTGTGATCAATAAGACATTCATTGCTGAGCAGCATTGAGCAACCTGGACAATTGTGTCAAGGCCAACAGGCAAATAACTCATGTCCCAGTGCTAAGTGTTCTGCAAAGTACAGAGCACAAATAGATTGTTCCTGTCGGTCAGAAAACATTCCAAAAGTAGGAAATTCTCAACCATTCACTGAAGAGAAGTCAAGGAAGAAACTCTACATTGCACACATACCATATAAGCCCTGGAGTGCCCTAACCCATTTTCCTACTTTAAAACTAAGCTAAGCACAGAATTCAACAGGGAAAATACCATAGGTTCCACAACTTTCCTCCAAAAGGATCTGCAACTCTCTATTCTTAGAATTTTAAGACTTTTTAAATACATAAGTAGCTCTTACAGTGCTGGTATTAGGGCCAGATTTTCAAAGTACTTTAGTTCTCATTTTAGCTATTAAATAAATCAGCAGATTATTGCGTAGGCTCAGGTTGTTGTCATGAAGCATTTTCAGCGTGGAAAGGAGACACAGCACAAATGTCTTGAATGCAGTTTGACCCTTTAATTTTGCCTCTAAAGAATATTGGAACTCTCATTCCAGCTCTAGGTGCCACTTAATTAAATCATGAAGCATTAGGGTCCTAAAAAAATCTCACCCTTAAGAACAAGTATGTCAAGAATCCCACACTTACAGCAAACAGGACAGAGACCACACTAAGCTGAATTTATCTGGTATATTGCAGTAGCTACCTGAGGCCTGTGCATTATGAATGCACCTTTCTCACTTCAAGGCTTGGGCTTTGCAGGAATCCCTCTATTTGGGCCATCCAGAACAGCCATTTACTACACTGCCTGCAGCAGGCCAAGTTCTGCTTCCTCAGAAAGGGGTTTCATGCTTCCCCAGCTTTTTTCACCCAGTGCAAAGGGGATTTGAGGGGATCCCTACACACATAAGCATAGAAAAAGGCAGCCGAAAATGTTAAAAATGCTAATAGAAATTCTGACCTGTAGCAGCTGCAAACAATTTATGGTATGGCATGCAATTCACCATTATTCTTAATTTAAAAAGTAAGGTATAACAGCATGACAAAAAACATTGAACAATGAAAACCTTTGGCTATGCAAAAGAAGCTTTTAAAACAGGAAAGGGACCAAGATGAAGGGAATAGGGAATTATGTAATCTAGGTTGCTGAAGAATGGGACATTAGAATAAAGAACTAAAATAGCATAATTTGGTCAAGCTTCCTCTTTCCCTTATCTCCCTCTACTATTCCTGCTTTATAATAATAGACATGGCTTTGTATTGTCACATTTGATTCTTTGGGTTTGGGATTTCTGCCCAAACTTGGCATTTTTGCAGCTGCTGACATGCTCTGCAGTGAGAGGTGGCATGGAGAGGGCATTTGTTTGTCCCCAGTTCAATTCATAAGATATGTGCTAGAGGACTTTGTTCAGGCCATGGTATATCTCCCTGATTCAATGGCAACTGACAGCTTCCACAAGGAGAATTGTAGGAATCTTTTTTCTGGTTTCCTAGAGTAAACCATTCCTGAACAGTGCTTTTCATTACCTATTAACAGATGGCTACTATTTATATAATGGGACACAGGGCCACAGAGGGGAGGAATAAGTTGACAAGCATTACTGATGAAAAAGCAAACCTGTTTCCTTTTCAACAATTTTATTCAAATTGTTCTAAATCTTTTCTCTCTAGAAATGGTTATAACTGATAATGAAATAAACTTTGATCATACTTAACTTAAAATATGCATTGTCAAGTAGCCTGGAGATTACACTTGCTCACATTCAAAAACTGTATTAAACTAATGATTGCTCATTACAGAAATAATCATGTAAAGGTATAAACAAACAGAACTATGCAGGCATAACAACACAGTAGTATTTTAATATTTTATTAAATGCAAATTGCATGGATACAAACATAGCAACCCTTATTTCATTATCATTGTTCTGTAATTTTGGTACTAAATATATTCCAAGTAGAATTGCTCAAATGAAGCTCATTTACAAAACATGGCCCATTTCACCAGTTGCTGCTGCTTTTAGTTTCTCAACCACTCCTTACTGGAACAATTAAAAATAGGCCTTAATTAGAACTTCCAAATTTGATACCATGAGTTGACTTAGACCTAAATGCTTTCAATTAAAAAAAAAAAAATCTCATTTGATACTTAACCAGAATTCTTTTATCAGATAATTGCATCATCGTACCTGATGTAGCTGAAGGATATCTTTGGTCCTCAGATTTTGGTTGGATAAGGCAGAAGAACATTTCAAGAGCCCTGTTTTGGAAAGCCTAGAGATCAGCTGTACACTTATCAAGGACCTAAAGCAACAGGACCAGGAATCCTCCACACCCATGCAGGGCAATGCTGGGAAACATGCAGAACATCAAGAACGAGTGAGAAAACTCAGTTGCCCAAATCCTCAGCTTCTCCTGGCAGCGTTAACCATAAGGTCCTCTGCCCAGCAATGTCTTCAAGATTTTCTGAAATGATTAGTGACAAATAATTTGTGGGAAGCCAAATTGCCCCAGCTTACTCATGCAGTTCAAATAGAAACTGTGAAGATTAACCTCTGGACAGTTCATTTGTCCCTCAGCTGAAGGTTTTGTAGGAAGCTGCACAGCTGTAGCATGTCTTCCCCAAGCCATGATGGTGATGTCACCACATACTGACTCTATGGGAATTTAGTTAATGATTGATATCCCCTAATACATATCATCCTATGGAAATGGAACTCCAAAACATCCCCCTTTAAGATTATAACCTCACAGCTTGATTTTCAAAGGTCACACACTTTAAAAAAATCAATATACCTTACAATGCAGCATAAATTTAGTATCTCAAGGGAAGAACCCAGAATAACAACCTTTAGAAATCAGACATGAGTCAAGTATTTGCCTGCGAGTCAGCAAATCAGATACTGAAAGTGATGCATTTTCCAAAGCAGAGCTCTGGAGAAGGTAGTGTGTGAGCCTGAGCAGGCTTTGAGCACACACAGCTTCACTACCTTAAAGAGGAATCTTTGCTAAAGAAGATTTAAAGCAATACAATCTAATAAACACAGTGCTAAGGAACTGAGTCCCTGAGCAGTCCAGAAAGGAATACTGTAACCCCTGAAGATTTTAAATCTCATTTATATGGTGAAAGTGAGGTAGGAGGCCCTGAGCTCTAATCAGCTGTATTAAAACTGAAAGAAAATATCAGACAGGGGAAATGATTCTAATTAAAATTTGAACACATACAAACTCCAACATTACTAAATGGAAATCAAACAACAGTATTTGGTGTTAAGGGACTGAATAATAAGCCACCCTTTAATCACCCCCATCTGTTCTTCTAAGTGCATACTTTGCAGTGTTATATTAATTCCAGGCATTAGACAGTTAAGTGTCCCACAGAGGAAGCAAGACTTGCTGGCCTTACACAAGAATTAAAGGCTCTGCTTTAATAAACAGATGAATTTATTAAAACAATCAGTTTTCTTTTTTAAATTTGCTTTCATTATTCATTGGAAGTCAGCAGACTGGGGGAAGACTGCAGGAATAAAAATATTCTTTTCCTTTAAAAGGATATTTTAACATTTCTGCTTCCAAAATATTTTCTTAAAATCTATGTCTTTTACAAGTTTGACCTGAATTCATCAGCTCTCAGAAATAAAAATCGTTATTAACAAAATAAGGAGGTCTAGAAACAGCTTATCTTCTGCATTTACTTGTAAGTGCACAATAACTGCTACTTATGACTTCAAGATCAAAATGTTTCCCAGTTCCTCTGTAGCAGGCTGGCAACTTTAGGGTCAAGTTGTTTCCCATTTTCTCTTCTTTCTTTTGTATTTCTGCCACAATCTAAAAGTCTCCCATGTAACAGCTTTAACGTGTCCTTTCTTGTCACCCCTTTGGAATTACAGGTATAGGAGCAGCTGGTATCAGACAATGGAGCTGTAGGATGCAGTTGGATTATATAAAGGCACACCTTGTTGTACCTTGAGCTTTCTCCACTTATTTATCCCCTCCCATTGCTACCTCTACTGCTCTCACTTGGCTCATTGTGACAGAATATTCCATTTTCTCAGTCCATTTTCCCACAGAAACACAAGATGGTTTTGAGTTCATGTGAGCAAACATTTTTTCTTAGTTACACTGCAAAATTTACATGTGGTGTAACAGGTGAGAAAAATGGAAGGTAAACATAGAGAATTTGCTGCATAAACATACTTGTCATAGAGATTTCCTTAGTCCTTTCCAAGTTTCAGCCTCAAATTCTCCTGATAGAGCCATCTCTTTGCCATGTCAACACATCTATCAGCCTTCCACAGATCTGATGGATCTTCATCCTATTTTGAGCTGCTTTAGGAAACCTTGCTGGGAGGAAAATGTTTGCTTCTTGCAATCTCCTAGTGCCTTCCTCTTTTCATTTGATTCAAAGAGCAGCCAACAAAAATCACCAGCATTGCTCGACTTTGAAGACTATTTACTACTGAAGAGTGGAAATAAAAACTCTTTCTGTTAATACAGCCTCAGATACCACACAGGCTGTTTTACACCATCTGCCAACACCAATAAGGCTATGTGATAACTCTTCAATCTTACAACTTTGCGCATTTCTTTTATTAAGCAACAACTTTCCTGATAGTATCTGTCAGCCAGGCTCCTTGATTTCCACTTGACAGATTGCCACATACCTACTACTTCAGACCAAGTAAGAAAAATGGCTTTTCAGTGCTGGCATCCAGTCTCCTTTTCTGACTGAGAACAGAATGAGCACTTTTAGCGCTAGCTGAATATCCCTGGCCAAGTATCATCAATCCACTGAAACAGAAGTTCCTTTCAAGTCTTCTGAATGTTTAAGGAACAGAAAAACTTTTCTATTATGTTCCTCTTTTCCCTCAACAAACAATCTCAACTTCAAGGCAATAAACAGCACTGAAACATATCTTTGCACCATGGAGGGAGTGTTTAGTTGCCTTTTTTTTTTAAATCACTATCACAGTTCTTAGAAAATCCACGATTAGGTAGCAGAAAGTTCTCAAGTTACAAAAATGCATTTGAATACTTCTAAAACTTTACATATGCTATTTCCCTTTTTTGATAAAACCTGCAGGGGGTGAAGAGATGGAGGAAACACCTTTTAAGCCTAGTTTGCCGTCTATATAGATTCAAAAATCCACTTCCCCCCCACTCCCAAAAAAAAATTATAACATTGTTTCAGGAATGTCTTTATATTTTTTTTATATATAAAGACATTTACCATAAATCTCCTTATATTTCATATTATCTGGAACCACTGCTTGCAGCTATAGCTAGGATCCTGACACTTCGGATTTGGAAGATCTCAACAGTTTGGGTACATAGTATGACTCATTCATATTTTCACTATGCTTTACATAAACTGTGTGTGTAATCTTCAAAATAATCCACAGATAATGATCTGCAACAATACAGCCCAGTGTTTCCAACAGAAAAAGTTCTAGCTCTCATGAAGTTTGAAGTCTGCAAGTTTTGCTCAACATCCATGGCTATTTGCATCTACCATGGACCCAAAGAAATACTGTGAGTGAATATCTACCCATAAATCAGATGCATATTATTCCTCTCAGATGCAGAATTCTAAAAATTGAATTGTGATCAAAAGACTCAGAAGTCAGTTGTGGAACAGAACAGGAAATTCAAATTCAAGTACAGGCTGGGTGGAGAATGGATTTAGAGCAGCCCCAAGATGAAACACTTGGGGATTCCAGTGGCTGAGAGGCTGGACATGAGTCAGTGATGAGTTCTCAGCCAAAGCAGCCAACTGCATCCCCTGCTGTTTCAAAAGCTGCAGGTCCAAGGAGGGGATTCTGCCCCTCTCCTCTGCTCTCATGATCCCACACCTGCAGTGCTGCACGCAGCTCTGGGTTCTCAGCATAGGAAGGACACAGACCTGCTGGAACAAAGCCCAGAGGAGGCCATCAAGATGCTCAGAGGGCTGGAGCATCTCTGCTGTGCACACAGGCTGAGAGATGTGGTTGTTCATCCTGGAGAATAAAATATTCTAGGGACACCTCAGAGCACTTCCAGCATCTAAAGGGGCTGTAAGACACCTGGTGAGAAACACTTCACAAGGCATGGAGCAACTTAGGGGATTAAAAAAAGGTAGGGTTATATTAGATACAAGGAAGAAATTCTTTTCTCTGAGGGTGGAGAGGCCCTGGCACAGGTTATCTGTAGAAGCTGTGGATGTTCCATCCCTGGCAGTGTTCAAGGCCAGGCTGGATGCTGCCCTGAGCACCCTGGTCTAGGAGAAGGTGCCCATGTACAGGGCATGGGGGTGGGTACTTGGTGATCTTTAGGGTCCCTTCCAACCCAAACTATGCAATAATTATATTCCAGTGGCAGTTTAATGGCATATTTATTTAATGAGACAGAAACCACTGCTGCCTTAACTCATTCACTTGGATCAACACTGCTCCCAGTCCCCAGTAGGGCTCTGCCACATTATCCTGCTGGGCATATCCCATGTCCTTGTGATTCACATGTTTCCTCCAGCCTATTTTCATTATCATGTAAACCTTGCACTCTGAAATGCTATCTTTATGCAAATTTCAAGCAAACACTTCATGCTTGTTTTGCTTCTTTAAGAAAACTGCAGTAGGTAGGCAAAGAGCATGGGGGACACCTCAAGATAATCAGGCTGTCTGGAAAAAGCTATGGCTACTGGGAAAAACTAAATTGAGAAACCAAGGATGACATCGTACAGATAGAAATTAAGGCCTGTTTTATTATGAGAAACACATTGATGAATAGAAGTTATGAGTTCAGTATTGATGCTTCTAGTATAAACTTATTATCATGAAGTAACAGGGAGCACTTTACAGGCGCTCATAATGCACTCAATGAAATCACCTTGGATTCTCTGAAGTCCCATACATGACATCCAAAGCCAAATCTCTGAAAATCTGAGAAAGCCAAGATTTAAACAGTTAAATTACTAAAAATATTCTTGAATAACAGTACATTTTTTCCACTACTATTTGTATTACTCAACCATTTCATTGTGATCTCCAGGTCCTGATCCACCTTTCAAGAATATTTAGTCATCAAAAAACTGGCTCATCTAGCCACCACTACTAACTCACTACATGTGACCAAGAAAAAAAGCAAAGCACATGCTAATTTTGTTTTTGGAAGTAAGGTATAGAAAACTTACCTTCTTTATACAAGGTAAGCATTCGAGTATAGAAGAAATAAGTTTTCCAGTACTAGTCTGTTGTCAAGCTACAGACATTTTGAACTAATGACAAATCTCAAACTAATTAAGAAAGTACTCTCACTCTTTGAAGCTGCAGACAATTGTTTCCAATGAAATAGGAATGAGCTACATAATAGTCACCATTTCTACACCCAACATCTGCTTCAAAGCCTTAATTTCATCTTTATGCAAGAAGACAAAATACTGTCTCAACAAATAACATCTGCTGAAAGTTTCTTAGTGCACAGAACAGTGTGGAAACTTTCACCAATTCATTCTGATGGGAGAGTTGGACAGGCAGTTAAGAATGGGATCTCCTACTTCAAATACTTCAGTAGTACTTCTAAATACTTCTGCAAATCAGATTACAGACTTTTTATGCTACTTGTGGGAACTAAGGTTGTCATACTGTCCATTTCCCTTTTATTTCCTTAACATATGATATTGAAATTCCATCACGAAACTAGAGTGCAAATATCATGTTTTAGGCTGCCATAGCACATCATCTTTTGCTGTCTTATTTACTGTTCAATACCATGTAACTGTATTTCAGACAATAATCCCAAACAACTTCTACTGAGAGAGTTATGTAATTCATAACAACACCACATGAAAAAAAAATTAGCTGAAGGTTCTCTAAATATGACAAGGTGAGTTGATTCATGGCAGCTTGGACAGGAAAATCTATGCACAGCTTGATATGAGTCTTGTCTTTCTAATTGTCAAGATGAAGAACATTCTTCCTTTCTGTGAAATGCTCTGGACATGAAGTAGGGACATTTGGGACAACTCAAATAATATCAGTTTTATGGTTTATTCATCCCCTTTTCCAATAATCCTGACTGGTGTCCCATGCATATCCCTGATGCTATTTCCCCCCCCCTCTTGATTTTTATCTGGCTGAAGTGATGTAACAAGAAGAGATTGCATTAACTGTGCTGGCATCTCTGAGCAGGAAGCAAACATTTCCATAGCAACTTAATACTGCTACACTGTCTTGGTAACCAATTTAAAATAATTATTTATGATGTTTACCTGCACTAATGTTCCAAGGCTGACTATTTTAGGAGACTATAATTCTTGAATATATTTGCTATTTTCACAAATAAATCAATTTATGAATAGGCCCCTTTTTTATAGTTCTGTGTAATATCGAATAAAGCCCCTTCCCAGATACACATTTGAAAGTCTTCAGCCTGTAGATGTCCTCCAAATAACTAAAATCATCAAGAAACCAAAACCAAGCTGTCAAGCAGAACAGGTTTGTAAGAAGTAGTAGGAAAAAAAAAGATAATCCATTTTTATTAATGAGCAAGTTTTAAAGGAATTTTAAAATAATTTTATTTCCACACAATATTTGAGATTATTTTCCTTGCTCAAGAGCCTTACTCAAAAACCCAAAGACTGTTTCACTTAGTCTTATCTGCATATAAGCCATATCTAACTTTTAATCAGAGGTAATAATAAATTAATCAACACAGCAGATTCAGTTTTTTGAACCTATTTTACTAGTGGCAGCATTCAAGACAACTTGAATCTGTATGCTATTGCCTATTACCACAATACAGATTCAATTGTAAACAAAATACAGGCTCTTCCTCTTCATAATCCACCACAACAATTGCTTGATTTTTTTTATTTTTTTAAAAAATTTCCTTTTAATCCATTACAGTATGCATAATTAGGCCTTATTTAACTTAGACTATTCTGCTTCTTTGTGTTTGAATAGTAAATGCACTAAGAAAAAAAAAGCACAGTAACAAAAAGGAAACAGTGAAGAAACCAAATGTATGAGATGCATAAAACCATTTAATAGATTGTGTGACTGCAAGAGCAGGAACCATGCTAATAAACACTTCTAAGACCATATAAAACAGTTTTAAGCCCCCTTTTTATCATGGGATACAGAATTGATAGGATTGAAGGGGAACCTAATCACCTAGAAACCAAAACCAAGCTGGCCAGGTCTGCCACTCTCTAATTCAGGCTGCTCAGGACCCATCCAAGCTGTTCTTGAACATGTGCAGGAATGAGGCAATACCTCTTTGATAAGGCAGAGTGTGTCCCATTGAGTTAGTTTTAAGGTTAAAGAAAATGAGTATGAAACCTTACTGCTATAAGCCAGTAGTTGCACAGGTCTCATTTTTCTTATAGTTCAGCGTTATCTGTCTGCATGAAAGTGCTTGAGAGACAGTGAGCACATATGTTCATAACTGCAGACATGCAGTGTCTTGAAAAGTGCCAGAAAAGCACCACTGTGCCAAGACAGCAATCACTTAATGACATCGATTTCCTGTAAAACATTCCACACTAGGGAAACAGCAGTTATTTTTTTTTCCTCACTATCTGTTGAAAGCACAGAACAGAGGTCTCAGAAAGAGGAGTGAAAGCAAAAGAATGTGATACCCAAAGTTCTATTCTGAAGATACATTGTAGGCATTGGAATTGCGTGGTCCCTTTTCGTGTGATCAAAGCCTGAGCCACCAGCTCAATACAAGGACATCCAGCAATGAGCAACGTGCCAGCTTTTCAACTTCTGAAAGAGCAGATCCAAAGTTTGATGGCAAGCTCTCTGAAAGTTAGCAGCCTGGCAGAGCTCTGTGGAATGAGAGGGAATCTTCTTTAAGCTGGTCCCTGGAAGTGCCTGCAGTGGCAGGAGGTTGGCAGAAGGATAGACAGAAACAAGGAGGGAACAGACAGACAGTGAAAGATAAAGAAGCAGGAACATAGCAGTGCAAAGCCTTGGAGGCAGGAATATGATTTAAGGATGAATGAAGAAATTCTGATTAATGGTTTAATCCAAAAATCATTGAGGACAATGCAAAGACTCTGAAAGTAGCTTGATATGAGGCTTGTAATCTTAAATGACTGCGTTTAGAATCACTGCTTGACCAGCATATCAAAACCCAGTGTGCACTCCTTAAAAAGTGACTTCACAAAACCTCTTCTAAGACCAAGATGCCACTGCTGCTTTGAAGATACAGTCATTAAAGGATGAGACATGTGAACAGTCAGTATGACTTCTCTGAAGTTTAACTATAATAACTATAATCTCCTTATTATTTCTTACTGAGTTTTTGAAAACTTCTCTGTTGCAAACAGAAAGCAAAACTGAGGCAAATGACTCAATCCAGAAATTACCTGTAGACTAAATTTAGTCTCAGCTCTTTTTTGTGTGTATATGGGCACGATCATTCCCAATTCTAACAGCATTTAAGCTTTGTACTGTTGTATTTACCTGAACTAACACTGAAATGCACTATAATTTTCCTACCTTACACTACCTCTTTGTTACAGCTGCTTGTCATGCAGTGAAAAATGCACATTTATTTGTGAAATTTCACTATTCAGCTAGAAATAGTTATGAGATGTTCCTGTAAAGGAAAAGCTCCTCTATCACAGCCTAAATTTTTTTGAAGCAAAGTGTTTTTGCTATTAAGAAAAAAAAGCTAACGACTCTAACATAAAAGTTCAGTATGAGTCAATTCTGAAGCAAACTCAAATATGTACATAAGTCCATCCAGATACAGTCATGCACAATGACTTGACATAGATATTACACACAGAATGAGGCATCCTTGCCCCAGTGCAGAAACTTCATCCTTGTTTCCATGGAAGGGTTCTGCACAGAAGGAAGGATGAGAAGTGATGTGTCTGTATTAACAACTGACATTTATCTGCAGAAATCTCTGTTCTCCTCAAAACATGATACAGGCTATGTGCTCCAAAGTATAGCAAATGTTCTGCAGCATTGTTTATTCTTTTGTTTGTGTTTTTGTTTTTGATTTTTTTTGGGTTTTTTTGGTTTTGCTTTGTTTTTTTTTTAAATAATTCTGTAAAACAAGATTGCAACATCTGGGGAATGACAAATAAAAAATACAGTGTGAAAGTACAAGGCACCAGTAGAGAAAGGACATTTGTAGAAGTGCTATCCACCTTGGATATGGAAGAAAACAAAATATAGTTCAGCTCTGAGATGTTTTGCCTGGCTATACACTGAACAGTCCAGACCAAGATCATTTCCAAGGGGACACTTTTTGTACTGTCTCATTGTGCTTGACTCCACAAATGTATACAATCCAATCACTGATCAGTTCCAGGAATGGTGCCAACCTTTTATGAAGAAGTGCATCAGTCAATCATTCAGTCCCACAGAATGGGCACCCATTTTATATATTTAATGACCTAATAGGAACCAGATTGTTCCTGTATTTACCAGTCCAAATAGAAGTCACTGCCTGGGATTAAAAGAAATAAAAGGCCTCAAATAGATTTCAGTGAAAAATTATTAAGCAGAGCAGGAAATTCAAGGCCTGATCCAGCTAAAACCAAGTATTAGTCTTTCAAATATTTCTTTGTACAAATAGCTGTGGTGGAATTAGGGGTCTTTTGGGTGCTTTTATCAGTTAGCTTTGTTTTTCTTTGATTGTCTTTTCTGTGGGCTTCTTTGTTTTTTTAAAGCAGGAATTATGGAATACAGTTTTTTCTTTCTTGGTATACAGCAGGCTACAAAGATCTACATTTTTGCTCCTGATGCTTCAAAGAGGTCTCTGCTTTGATATCACTTCTAGAACTATGCCTTGGTACTCAAAGGATTGCCTATGAAAGTACTAAACACTCCTAAAACATATTAAATGCTTAGGTAAATGGCTTGATGGAACCTCAGCCCTGATCATGTGGATCAAAATTTGTGAGCCCAAAGGGCAGCAAAGCTCCACCTCTATTTGTGATACATCAAGACCAACAGAGTTATCAGCACAGAATCTAATGGGAAGAAGCAGAATTGAAACTAGAAAAGCTCAAGTTTTGGAAGATATGTGAGACAAAATACCTAAAAGCCTTGTTCAGTGCCTTGCATGAGAAAGTGTTAGCACAATAAAATAATGCCAAAACAAGTCACACACATCAGCACAGCTTCAGCTGGAATCATCAGGGATCAAATCAGTACTTTATTCCTCTTAATTTAAAACACTTCAGATTCTCCCCTGATGGCCAAAAGCTACAATGGTCATCTATGGCTGTCTTTCAACTTTCTGCCAGAAATCATTACTGAAGTGAAGAAAGGGGGACACCTAGGGTTGTGTTTAATGAAGGACAGCAACCAGAAAAGGTTGTGCTGTTGAATACAGACAACTTCCAATAAAACCATAAAACTCATGAAAGGATGGCCTATAGCCAATTCATGTGTACTGTCTGGATGTTAATTACTTTCATCTAATCATCAAATTAAGAATGACTAATCCTTATGGTGATAGTGGACAAGAGCAGCCAAAGTGAACAGACAACACCAGAGTTTTCTAGGCAAAAATGACAATCATCCTCCTACAAGTTAAACAAAAATATTCCAACTCAGAACAGGCTTTAAAACCTTGTACTCTTACACGTCAAATGGCTGCATCTCTTGTTTCAGTTAATCCATTGTGCAAAGGACCAAAGCACTGCTAAGGTAGCAAAACCAAAGAGTGAAAATCCCACAAGGGGCAGTGGATATTGGTACCATCACCCTTATTCCAATACAAATATTGCAACCTGCATTGGTATGAAATAATGGTGTACTCTGAGTGCACTGCCACACTGTATGAACAGATGTTTTTCCAGATAATCAATACAATGTCTTTAACTGAACAACTGATTTCAGGCACATACAAGGAGAAAACAGAATAATGGTGTTGGTCCAATTCATTATGGTAAGGGTGAAAAATACATTGATGCTTTTTGCAGTCACATTTCACTAGTCAAAACTGTGCATTACTCCATGGACCAATGAAGCCCTGAAACAAACCCCTGAAGCAAAGACCCTGAATGCATAAATAGCCTAAAACTCTGTCTGCTGTGGCATTTTTTCTGTATGAGCTACAAGTTCAAACTTAAAGTGTAAGTCCCTAGGGAGAAACTGAAAAGAAATAATAGCCAGCTTTTGAAGCTGATCTCACATTTCTCAGCTTTACAAAGAAAAAAAGACTCAATATTTATCATGTCCCAAACCATTAACAAGAATGTGAGAATTGCCACATTTCCATAGTTTCCTTAAATTATCATCTTATTATCCAAGAGCTATCATAATTTACACTAACAAAGCAGTACCTTCCCAAAATCCTTATTTGGGGTTGTGTTAAAATGCTCCATCATCACAGAATTCAGATACTGAAGAAAAATAACAGGGAAAGAGACACACACTGCTGAAGCTCCAAGTCTCATAAATATAGTGATAATAAAGTGATAAATAAATATCTATATTAAACTTTGCTTGTTACAACAGTGCCATTGAAAAAGATCAGGTCTACATTTGTGACTAAAATTAACCACTTCCCTAAATATGTTCAAGACTGAGAAAGTCACATTGTTCTGTGCTCATAATTTCATTGTTTGCATTAAGATACAAGGAAAAGGAGCATGGAACACAATTTGGAAATGGAATAACGGAGCCAAATTTAGAGCAAACAAACAAAATTCTGATTCCATCAAATATTTGATCACCTTATTAGGACAAGGTAAGATTGGCACTATTCATGGTAAGCCATCCAGGACACCAAAGAATCCCTTGAGTCTCCATCAAGGCAAAGTCTAACACAGATAATTAAATTATTTAATATGCTGCAGAAGTGCTCCTTTACCATCTTCATTTATAATTAGCAAAAAAAACTTTTGCAAACATTGATTCCTTAATATGCATGTGGGTTTTTTTTCCTGTAATCCTTTAAATAATGACCCTATTGCTTTCAAGGTTATGGCTGCTAAAACCAGAAGGGCCTGAAAGTCCCCTCCTTTCAGCTAAAAACTAATTGTAAAAGAAGTTATCTGGAAAAGAAATAAGAAAAGCAAAAAGAAATCTCAAGTTAATTTCTAATACTCCTGCAATCATCTCCAAACTATGTATCAAAAGGTTCACATATGTTAAGGAAACTTTCCTGTCTGGCCACCCCAGGTTTCCCACAGCAGTCTCAGACCTTTGGGTCCTTTCAGTAATTTTACTGAGGAGAGCCACATTCAGATCCCAGCCCAGGTTAACCTTGCACTCACCAGGCAGGTCTCACCCCATGAGCCATTGGTTGCTTTGGGAATAGTTCAACTCTTCCACTGGGTGACTTGGCTTCATTTGAATAAATATTAATTGCAGCCATCAGAGTTTTTCCATAGCCCAAATGAACACTACAACCACCGTACTGTAAAACAAGTGCTTCTCTGCTGCTCTCTAGCACAACAGATATTTAATCATTCAAACAGCAAACAAAAGAAATCAAGGCGCACAAGAGGAACCATCACAGTATCCCAGTACATTAGGTCTGTGACTGAGAACAACCAGCACCTGACAATGATGGAAATCTACAGTTTTCACTCGTAGAGCAGCAGAACAAAGTGTTCAAAGCAGCACCCGAACTCTGGTCACATACCAAATTCCATGGAGAACTCTGTACTAAAGAAGGTGCCATTCCTCAGCTCCCTGCTAACCTGTATTGAATTGGACCTTCAGCTCTTGCAACAAACTACAAAGGAGCCAGGACAAACTCCTCTTAAAAAATGGTTTCTAGATATTCTAGTTTAACTTCCCTGCACTGAATTCCACAAAAGCAATTGGAAAACAGCTTTCAGAAACAACTCTTGCCTTTTGTATCCCTACAATGATACAGAGCATATTTATATTTCTGGAATTTATTTTTCCTTCAATCTGATAAAAATTTTATAATGGAATTAAAAAGGACCAAGCTTTAAGCTCAGAATTACAGGGCATTTAGATGCAAAAAGCATGCATCTAAGTAATCAAAGAATGTATGGAATGTCACACTCATTTATGCTTGCTTTGTTATAGCAGAGGATTCCTTATTTAGATAGGCTGCATGAAAAATAGATCTTCTGCTCCCAGTAAAATTAAATGTTACTGATGCATGCATTTTTCCTGAAGTCTATTTTTGACAGACATCTATTACATTGAATCATTCCGGGTTTTTATCAAGCTTTGCACAACCAAATGTTGACAATAGAAGGAACATTTTTGATAAATATTTTTAGCCAAGACTAGACTGTGGGGGCAGAAATCACTCAGTCATTAAATGAATCCAGTTAACCTTGTACAGCTGCTCTACTTCTTCAAAAATTATTAGTATAAGAGATCAGGAAGGCTGTGTAAGTGAATAAGTCTATGTAGCAAACATGGTTTATTATTTCACCATAACTACCACATTAAAATATGCATTGGCTGCACAGAGTTAATAAAATATATAAAAATATAAAAAATATAAAAATAAAACCCACATTTAACCTTGGAATAGACCATTAAGTTCACTTGTCTCTGCAGGCAACCACCAAGTTGGGGCAGGCTGCTTTTTCTGCCTTCAACAGCTGGCCAAGCCTGATCTAAATTAAAGAGGAATTTGAAACACAGAGGAAATTCTTTATTTACAGTAAGGAATGTGAATGCTGTACCAATGCTTTCATCTAAATAGCAACATCAACCCACAAGAGCAGCTACATATTTAAATGAGTGAATTTAATGGAAAAACGTTATTTCCCTGAACCACACATCTTGAGTTAACCAGCACCTGTCTCCACATATGCATTATCACTAACTATCCACATGTGAACCAAAAACTGGAACTATATTTATAATTACACACATTAATAGTTAGGAGATAAAGGCAAAAAATAATAATAAAAGCAATAAAAGTTATGAGACAAAGGTGAAATAACTTCACTGCAGCTGCCAGAAGTCTAGGTAAATCTTGTTGGTTGTACAAAAAAACTCAACAAAAAAGGAAATAGGCCTTCTGGTTTTCCCTTACTTTCCAGCCTGAATTTACTTTCAGATCACAAGGAGGTTTAAATTTCAGCAGAAATCTTGAATGGTGCAAAACACAAAATTCCACAGTCACTAAAATGCTTTAAAATAACTTCTTCCCAGTTCTGATATTAAAATATGTATTTGCTGAATAAATACTACATATGCAAAGATGACAGACTGTTTAATGAAAAGGGCAACAGCCCATGGAGATGGGGAAATAACAGTCTTTACAAAAAGGTTACAAATCAAGACACTTCCAGAAAACCCATTTATTTGTTGGAACAAACAATATTCTTATGACTGCCAGGTAATGTATTTTCAGACATATGCCAAAAAAATCAGACTCCACCTAACTGGCATATTTTACAGCCTTCAGGAAGATCTTTAGAACTGCAACCAAAATCCTTAAAATGTTCAAGCATACTCATTTCTTGTTCTGCCCCCTGAGCCATAGAATTCCTGCGTCTTGTGTTATCACAGAACTCATACAATGCTCCACTCCAGTGAGACACTAACTGGAACCCAGCCCATCACTACCAGCAGAAGCCATGGGCCACAAAAGCGCTCCAATGTTTAGAAATTCATTTGTCTCATTACTATTCACAAATGCGACAAAGCAGTTAAAAAATGGAATTAAAACGTAAAGTGCCAGAGAGCAGTAGCCCAAACAACTTTAGCTTTCTGTGACTGGCAATTATAATGCAGACAATCCATGCAAGCGCTGCCTTTGGCAGCATTACAGAGGAACTCTTTAAAAGCATTAAACGGCTTAAGAGACAGCAAAGAGGCAGGAGGCACAGGAAAGCAAGATCGTGTTCCTCATAAAATAGTGAGAGTTCCATCTGAAAACAGCTCTGCACCAGCTCACCCACACAACAACCCGCACCTCAGCAAAAGGCAGCTTACAGAAGTAGGAATGACTACAGCTTATTTGGGCAGAGGTAATGTATATTTAGCTATGGGCATTTAAAAGTAACTCAAATTTGATTTTCCTCAGATCAATGCTTAGCACGTGAAGAACCTTGTTCAAAGCACTATCTGCAGGATGAAAACATCAGAGATGCTTTCTTTGCTGCTTTCCACCTTCAAAGAGCTGCACCCCGTTCATGGCTCTCCCATTCACTGGGTGTGGAGTTCACAGCAAAGTGCCTGCCAGAAGATAAACCCAGAACACAAGTGCTCACATAAAAGTAGTGATGTAGAAAACTTCTTGAAATTGGTCTCTCTCTTCCTACACAAGTTTGTTTTTGGTGTTAGGGCAGTGAGGTTTAATAGGTGTAATATTCCTTCCTCCCAAAAACCAGGGTTTTTTTAATTTTTTCCTGTTTGCTTGCAAATATACTATATTTTTTAATTATCACTTTATTTTCTGGTGTTATATTTCTACATGAAGAAAATTTATTTTCAAAGAAAAATAGAGAAATGTACAATTTCTCAAATTCTTAGTTGACAGGTGGAGAAACATCAAAACCCATTCCACACTGGCTTACCAGAGATGAGGATATGACTATTTTTGCCCAAAGACAGCAGCATGTTAAGTAACAAGAAATAGAAGAAAACCAGGCATCTTGATTCCTCTGCATCCTCAGTATTTCACACCAGAATAAGAATGGACCCCTTAGATCATTCCCCATGCTGAGAGAGAGAATTTAAATTGAATTAAACACCTGGTGAAGAGCAGGTCTCCATTGCTTTTTTCATGCATGCTTAGGCACCAGATCACTTTCTCTCACCCCAACTATTTAAACCTATTATCTGGAGTGAAGCTACAAGATTAAATGATCCAAAAGGCCTCCAAAGAGGTGCTACTAAGGAAGAAAAGCATCACAAGTCAAATAACATACCTTAAATAGAAAAGCACAGAAGTGCTGAGATCAACCCAGTTACCTAAACTCTATTATTAATATGATTATTTCTAATCACAACGACTCAAGAACACTATTTAAGGATATCTATACCCCAGGAAGTTTTAAGAGATACTGTGCTGTTAATTATTCTTATATAATTCTTTTTTTGGTTCAAAAATACAAAGAATCAACACGTTTGGATATGTATTTCAAAAGACAAATTCAACTGGCTTTACTTGAAAACATGAGGAAGACTAACACTTGAAAAATTGCATGAAATGGATATCACCTTCTCAGAAGGGATGCTTACTTTTCAGTGTCAGGACTACTTTCTTTTTGTAAAAGGAAATTTGGCAATTTGGCCTTGAAGCCAAATTTGGCTGCATACTTTTATAAACATAAGAGATCCTAGGCAGAAGTACTGTCTTGCATTTCACCAAGATGAAGTTTACATAATCTTCCTCCGAGATGTCAGGAATCAGGCATGTCATTTATCCTCTCCATATGAAAATTTAATTGATTTCTATTAGCTTGATATCATTTTTCATAAAAGTTTATCATGCCATCCCAGTCTATATCAAATTCAGAATTAAGAAACCCCTCAAACTTTCTTGTAGGCACTCCAGTTGAAAACAACCAAAAAATTCATTTGAAATGTGAATTGAACATCTGGAGCAGGCACTAGTCTTTCCCTGGATAACTGTTTAATTACATAGCTATAAGTACACACAAATAAACCAAGCTCCAGAATTTAATAAAGATGGGAGACTTTACTTATCTCAGATTCTTCCAAGCCCCCAAAGATCTCATTTATTTCATCATGTTTCTATTGCACTCAATGCAGCCATTACAGAGGCAGCAGGATGGGAGGGAGAAGCCCTGATAGAACAGCCTTGAATATTTTAGTTTTCTTGTCCCCAACTTTTTTTATCTAATACAAGCTTGATTAATGTCCACTCCCCAAATGCTGTTCTATCCCATGTCTGCTATATTTCTTTCAGATCCCTGAACTAATCATCACCAGGGACACAATTTTCTTGTTGTAAGATGGGAACACAATTCTGCATCCACAAGAAGTTAAGAAGGTGATAATACTCAGAAGCAACTGCATCCTAAATAACTTTGATCAGCTATGTCTGTTTCAGTAAACATTTGCAGATGGAGAAAGAGAAAAATTGCTAGACCAAAAGAACAAAAGGAATAATGTATGAGTCTCACTTGGCTTACACATTAAAAAAGAATTCAATAAGGTTGCCACCTTTTCTAAAATATTTCAGAAGGGCACTGGATCAGCAGAGGTATTTTTAAAATATTCACGTTGGCTGCTCACTCCACACTGCAGAGACAAAATCTTCCCTTGCAAGGTATTATGCAGGACTATTCAGGAAGTGGATAAGAAAAGCCCTAAAATAAGGAATCAGGCCTCCTTAAAAGGGATTGCCCTGCTGTCGCTGCTGTGGTGTGCATTGCAGACACACCTGCCCCATTCAGCTGCTGAGGAAGCTGTCAGCAGCTGTGGGCTGGTGCCTCTCCAGTAACAGCAGCATCCCAAACCTCCAGACACCCCCAGCACTGATCACACACCCAGACAGGCCTGCACCCTCTTCTAGCACAAAAGTTTTTGTGTTCGACCTACAGAGATTCTGTGACTCAACATCCAGCTTAAGTACGGTCCCTAGTTTCAAACAACACATACATTAATATTAATCTTCTGTTGTAGAATAAATTTTTTGAATCAAACTACATGGGGACTACATTTTCAGTCTGCCAAGAAAAAATTCTTAAATTGCCATTTTAAACTAATTTATAGTCTGCATTATATTCAGTATACTTCAGAAAAGCATATTCATAACTATACTAACAGTTAAAATAAGTTCCCTTTAGGAATAAATTTACCCTAACAGTAGCACATTAGGATCAAAGCTAAGTTACAACAGTCAGAGTTTAGATGAAATATCAACTCTAGGTATTCCATTTGTAAAATAATGCTTTACTATTTCTCTCATAAGTTCTTCCCAAAGGGCAAGTTACTAACAGAGGAATTGGCTTTGGAAACAAGAAAAAATACCATAAAGTATATGTATTCACACATACACAAAAATTGAATATGTTTAGAAGTATAGATATTTCCCAAAAAAGGAGCAAACAAACTCCTGTTCTGTGAAAGAAAAAAGGTAGTTTTAGAAAAGGTTTAGAATATAGTTAGAATTACTTTTCAGTTGGAATATAGTTAATTTCCTCCATCACAGTCTTATGGAAGATAACTCTTGCTGAACATGGCCATTTTTTCCTGGACCTGTTTACACATATAATCAATATTATATCACATTTAGATTAAACCAATTGCATAAAGTGCAGCAAAAAAGTAAATACCTGGCTGAGTAACACACATCAGTCTTGTTAGTGAAGAGATGTGAATGAGAAATTTTACATCTATTTGGAGATATCACTCTGAATAATTTAACAATATCTGACTGCAAAAACCCAAATCTAAATCTCATCTACAACCATGAAAACAATATTTGCTAACAAGAGTTTTCTGCAAGCATATTGAATTAAGCACTAATTTATAGAGAAAAAATATCTTCCAAACTGGAATGAAAATCTTGCAGTCTCAAAAGTAAAACCAGAATTAAATTTAAATCCTATAAGGTCCAGGTGTCTAATTTAAGGTCAGATCACCTAAAGTAAAGGGTGATTTATAAGATTGATATTTTCCAGATTTGGCAGCCTGCCAGAGGACATCAAAGAGGAAGGAAATTACATTAAACTCACAATTCTGGAGAATTGGAATGTTTTGATAAAATAGGTTTTCCTAACTTGGATATTTATAAGTCTGTCAGTCAAAACTACACTTAAAATGTTTTCTATATACTAAAATTTTTATTATACAGTGTTTTTCTTCAGAAATAGCTAGTATAGAATGATTAAACTGTAATAAGTCCCAGCTGTGAGTAAACTCTAAAGAGAGACTAGAGCAGGACTTTTAGCAAGACCCAATTAAGCTACTCATGTCTCTTAGTCTGCTGGGTATCCTCCCTCTGCTTCTTCCTTTGGGACCATCAGCAGATATGAGTGATAAAATGGAAAAGTCTCCAGCACATAAAACCCTACAGGCCTGGTTACACAGAGCTAAACCATGAGAGCCTTAATTTGAATGGGAGTAATGCAGAACTCACAGGCTATAGCTGAACAATAACCCATGTTTTCCAAGTGAGCCTGAAGTCAGGATTTTTTTGCCTTTTTATCCAAAATTCCTTTAGGAATCTGGCACTTTACATTCCTGTGCTTCTGTACTGCTGCATCACACACCACACAATGAGTATCACAGATGACTACTACTAGAAAGCCAACAAGATGGGCATGAGAAAGGAGAAAGGCCAAACAATTTTGTTGAAAAGACATGAAAAATTAGCAGTTGCACTCTGCAACATCAAATTTATATTACATAAATGTGACACTAGAAAGAAGTGTTGAAAATCTTCATAATAAAACAGCACATGGACTCACATGAGTAAAGTGTCAGTTCTGCAATGAATTTTTGAAATGAGAAGTTACTTATAAATAATGCACTAACTGTTCTGGATATAATGGTAACAAAAGCCAAAAGCCAAACTTGAGGGAGATTTAATGTTGTAACATTTGGTGCACTCAATTTCATTTTAGAGAGAGCTGGAAAAGACAGCTCAGAGCTCCACACCACCCTTACTCATCTTGGCATACAGCAGCAGGTACAAGTTAGATTTCACAGGGCTAAAGAGACAAATTTTACTTCTGCATTAGTGAAATGAGATTGGCTTCCTCTGCTTTCTTTCACCCTTTTAAATAGGATCACACCTGGAGAACCAATAGTGATATAACAACACAGAAGCACCACAGAGGCTCATGATTTCAGGTAGCAGTTGTAGAGTTGTTTAGTTCAAGGACATTTCACTAGAAATAATAACAGACCAAGTTCTGCCAGCCACTATCTTTCAATAATATTGGCAATTAAAGGCATGATTTGGCAGAAAGTTAAATGTAAGCAAAGTCTATCATCTTAAGCTTCCTTTTTAAAATTAAAGTGAAAAACACATTTAATTTTTTTATTTGGATTCAATAATTACAGTCATTATTATATAGTATTAATAGTAGATTATTACTATTTATTATAATTATTATAGTATTATAAAATTTTATTGTCAAAGCTCTCGTTTTATTCAGTTGCATCCATTTCCACTGCTTTGGAATTATTTTGTACTGCAGACTGGTTAATGTTTGCTCTTCTGAAACATGGCAAATGCAGTAGAAGTTCAATAAATTATTTACATTTTTAAAGACCAAAAGCTTATTAACATTTGCCTGGAAGAGTACATCCATGCTTTTCTCTGAAGCTGAAAATGTAAATCAGCATCTTCTGGCCTGATTCTTGTCTCACTCTGTCAGCGCTGTTCTCAGTCAGAATGGTCCAAATGAGATAAATCAAGCCCAGGGCATACAAATACCTCCAAGAATAATTCCCTAACACCTTCAGAGCTCTGCACTGAACTTGGATTTGTCAGTTGCTGCAAACACAGAACACTGCAGAGACTCACAGCATCAATATTGATAAAAAAGACTCAATAATAGGAATTCCTACTTCAAGATTTCAAAGTGCAGCACGCACATAGTGGACCTCTGGCTTTATTGGCAGCACATGGGGCAGACAGAACAAAGAGGTACCTCTTGATCCTGAAGCTCCTCCTACTCAGAAGAAAGCAACAAGCACACTGCTGAAATTTTTGAGGCTTTATTAATAGTAAATAAATGTAACTGATCTGATGTCCAAAAAGCCAGCAGAGAGACCCAGCAGCAAAATAAAACTATCTAAACTTATTGGAAGAGGTGAGTCACACCATATTCTGCCAATTCTCTCATAAAATACAAGCAAGAGTCCATGTGGACAGCATGGATGAGGCAGTGAATCTGTGTAGGTGAAGACTCTTGACTGGAGCAAATAGGGAGGGAAAGACCTAAGAAGAGAAGGGTAGGGTAGAGAAGAGCAAAAAAGGGAAAAATTACAACTAAAAAGTGTGGGAAAATGGAAGAGTTTCTTGTTTCCAACCCAATTCCTGCTCAGCATCTGCATTTCATCACCCCATAGTTGAAGAACTTTTCCTGGATGGAAAGCAATAGGAGGAAGACAGGAATCCTGCTGTTGAGCTCTTCATTGTCTTTTGTTTCTAATCCTCATCGCAGCAACACCTTGTATGATGCAGGAAATCCCCTCTCCCCCTCTTATCACTATCTTAGACCAATAGCCTGGAGCTGATTCATTTTGTTTGGATCAAATATTATTGTGCTGCACAAAGTTCAATGAGCTATAGAATGCCTCAGAAGAATTCACTGTTACATGAATATGACAAAGTAATCTCATCTTCTCTCTATACAAAAGGGGGAATAATTTCCTGTTGACAGGAAAATATTTTACTAAACCAGAGGCATCAGACAGCAGCCTTTCATGGAGAATGGGACTGGGGAAAACTGCTTAATAATCAGCAGTTTATATGTCCTGACTAGTGCTGTGTACAGCAAACATTGAAGATGATTTATAGTCAGGAGCTACAAAGGGAGCAAAGGCTTGAAATGACAGTGAAAACCAGCAGAGCTGCTGGTCATTGTCATCATGACAAAGTGAAATGTTTTTTGTTTGGTTTTTCTTCTTATTATGAGAGAGATGGTGATTTCAACCTAAAAGCGCTTGCTACCTCTGTCATATTGCTCAGCCTGACCAAGCTTCCCCAAAAGAGTGCACACAATGCAGATCAGATCATCTCAATAAAGAAAAACTACTGCATGACCCTTCTGGAAAGGGGAGACAGGTAATTCATTTTACTGCAGCAGCGTTGGCAAAAGGCTGACAGAGGAGCACACAGCTTTCCCTTCCCATGTACCACTACCTGGGGCCTGCACAAACAGCAGGGAGCCAGCCCAGAATAAGCCTGTCTGCTAACATTTAACCTGAGCAAAACAAAAACCAGTTCATCACTGGTAGACAGAAACAAGAGATGCAATCCCTGTGTTTCCTGGGATGAAGTCTTTGGGAGGATAGTCTTTGCAATAACAAAATGTGCGATGAGATCTGTTTGCTTTGTTCAAGGGAGTGACTCACTCCTTCAGCACTCTTCAAAGGCTAAGAGTCCTTGATTTCCAAAGTGATTTTTTAAATTAAAATCTCAAGAAAGTAGTTGGTCTGGCAAAGGAAGCTGAGTCTTTCCTAGTAGAGCTTCACTACGAGCAGGTTTCCCTGCTCTCCAGAGATCAGGGCAACATAACTCAGATTGCTTTAACTTCCCCCCCTCCTGTCCTCCAACATTTCAGCAGGGAAATACAAAAAGCCTTTAAATCTCTCATCACTCACCGGTTAAATGTCTGAACATGGGCACACAGATATTATATCACAGCACTTTGCCCTAGGGCCACTCTTGAGCTCACTGTTTATGCAGGGTCTGCTGGGAGCATCATTCAAAAAAGGCTGTTCAGAAATGAGTATATCATTGTAGAGTGTGCACAAATCCAGTGATGTGCATGCATTATACTCTAAAAAAGACAGGATATTTCAATATCATTCATGCACATGGTACATTATATACTAATGAGATTATTTTGGGATGGAGATGATAGCAATATACCAGCAGAGAAATTTTATAAATGCTCAGAACAGAGCTCTCATACCTAATACTTTGCACTTAAGGCAATCTATAAGGAGCACCTTCAAAAACAGAGTAGGACCTCAGCTCAGAGTCCTTAGGCAGAAAGTTGCTTTCCTCAGTTCACTGAGCACTGAAATAAATGCTTTAATCTCAAGTTCTAAAAGTAATTGGGACTGCCCCTTGCTGGCTTGGAATCATCCCTTTAACCTGCCCCACCACAACCTCTGAACTCAGGCTAGAGAAGCACTCCAGGGCAGAAACAGAATCTGCTTCATTATCTCTGCTCTGCACTGGGGATAGGAGAACTTCGCATCATCTTGAACATGGCTAACATTGTACAGTCTCTCAAAAACAGTGCTCTGGTTAATATGAATTTATGAACATCAGCAGATTTTAGGGTTAGGATTTAAATGTACAATAGTACTCACTAGTGATAAAGAAATTGAATTTTTCGACCATTTGAGTGAAAAACAAGGCCCAGGATGGCATAAGGCAGATGTACAAATTACAACAAAATGCTTTCCTTTTATTTCTTATGCATATTCTGTCTTATGATTATTAAGATTTAATATATCACATCACCTAAGGTATCAGTGACAATTTAGAAACCTTTTTCCTCCATGCTGAGCTCCATCAACTAACTGCTCCTCAGACCTGTGTCCCAGACTCATTCCCTTGTCCGGACACGCTCCAGCCCCTCAGTGTCTTTCTTGTCTAGAGGAACCCAGAGCTGGATGCAGGATTTGAGGAGTGGCCTCAGCAGTGCCCACTCAGGGGACAGTCACTGTCCTGGTCCTGCTGGCCCCACCATGGCTGGGACAGGCCAGGTGCCCTTGGCCTCTTGCCCACCAGGGCACCCCTGGCTCCTGTTGAGCTGCTGGTGAGCAGTACCCCCAGGGCCTTTCCCAGCAGGCCCTTTCCAGCCCCTCTGCCCCAGCCTGGAGCTGCAGGGGGTTGTTGTGACCCAGGACAGGACCTGGTCCTTGGCCTGGTTGACAGCATTCATGCAGCCCGTTTTGAGTATTAACAATAAAAGTTTGCATTTCATCCATTTTCAGTCAAAATATTTCCCTTGAGTAAAAAAAAAAAAAATCTAAATATTCTCCTTAAAGGCTTTTCAATTCTAGAAATACATGGCATAGCAAATAAGAATGAGTTACCAAAAAAAAAAAAGTAAAACTTTCCAAGGCGTCATCTCAGTCATTCTATTCCCAGGTCTGCAATAGGCTGAGTCAAAACACGCAATGCTTCTCTACAACTTTCAGCAAGAGGTGTTACAGAAAACAAGAAATCTTAATGGTATAAAGAACAACACATTGAAGGAAGATTTATCAGGCTTCTTTTGGATTAAATGCTCATTTACAAGTGGTTAGATGATTAACAGATGTTTTAAGTATTCTTGTTTCTTTTATGAATAGTACACTTTATATACATTTAAAAGAAAGGCTGTAGAAGCTAATGATTTATGAGAATAAGCTACAGCCAGAGCTTATGTAATTAATGACATGTACACCCTATTGGGAGATACTATTTATTATTAATATCTCCTAATCACAGATTAAACACTTCAAAAGCACCTTATTATATGGTATGGCAGATATATATGCCTGCTTAAGAGTCTAATGTTGGAACTGCAATATCATTGAACGCTCACAATTATTTACTGAGATTTGGCAACTTGCAGTTCAGCAACAGAGCAGCTACAAATAATACACTGAAATATCCCCAGTGCCTTACAGAGTAACTGGGCAAATCCAAGCCTACAAACACTTTTACTTCATGGAAGGATGTGCTGGACATACTTTGTGACTAGAGATCTCAGTATGGCACAAAGCTTTGCAGGAGGTGTGTTCTGCAGGTGTCAAAAATAAAAAAAAAAAAAGCTGAGTTTTCATGTGACATAGTTCAGGATTATGTACCAGTAATAAAAACTCACTGGATAAGTTCATTCTTTCTTCAAAGTGCGTGTTGGTTCCACAAGCAAATCAAATACATCTTCAAATAGACACAAGTCTGAATACTTTGAAAGACAGTGTTACTATAGCTGTGCTAGTCTACTAAAGTTTTAGTTTCTAATCTTGTCCGTCTTATTTGCTTAGACTAAATGCTTATTTTGAAAAATATCACTGAATCTCACCTCCTGCACATAGAATATAAACTTGAAAGTTGAAGCTCAAAGTATGAATGCCGAGTTTAACCACAATTTAATCCATTAGAGCATCTCTTTCTCACAGTAAGTTTTTCCATGTTCCACCAGCAATAAATTACTTTTCCTTCCATTCCCATTAGAGAAAGAGAGCACCTTGAAATACCTTTCCACACTGAAGTGGCCCTTCTGCTCCATAGCTTGTACACTCAGTTAGTTTAACTAGATACATGAACCCCGCAAACCAAAACCAGCCCTCATTTTTCATTTAGCTTTAAAGTTTTGCTCCTATACTCTCCAGTCTCATGTTTAATTTGATACAGAAGTTAGATACAGCCCAAGAATTTCTTTAGAATGTCCACAACTTAAGTTAAAAATAAAAACCAAACACAACTGCCCTCAACAAGGGGGGAAAAAAATCCCAGCAAATGGCAAGAGAAGAGGGAAAATAAATACAGAGAACTGTGTTAAAACCTTAAAAATTCTGACAGACAAAAAAGCAGACAAAAATCAGCCAGTCATTTAAAAGATAAAATGGTGTGTTTTTAAAAAAATAATTCTGTCCCAAGCTGCTTCTACATATTAGAGAGTATGCCATCTGTCACACCCAAGCAATCCTTCACATGGGTGGAATTTATGCTAAGTAAGCATTTGGAATATAATAACTCCAGCTGAAAGTTGGCTGCTCCATATGAGGAGGAGGCCTGGAAACATCAATGTGTGGCAGTAGTAACAAGCTTCACCACAGCTGTTTAACTGCATTTTATGTGAGTGTAATTAAACTCCTCTCCAGGAGATATTTTATCTTATACAGTGGATCAAAGGCCTTATCTTTATTAAGGAAAACCACTTTGAAAAAATAGAATCAAGTTAAATCACAACAGGATTGTCACACTATTAAGGGGATTTCCATTTCTGAGCATCCCAGAGCCACTGGCAATCACACTCATACTGATTTTTTTTTGTTGTTGTTGTTTTGAAGTCATGACACTGTGAGAACTTCCCAAGTTAACAGATGAGACCTGAAAAACAAACTCCATAGTATAAGGTCCACTCCCAAAAGAAATATGACAGCTAGCAGAACAGCACTCAACTGTTTTAAATCATGTTTACTGCATGGCTCATAATGGGCCACATTTATTACAGCTTCCAAATGTTCAGAGGGATATCTGGCACGCAAATAACCAATTTCAATTAATTGTTTAATTGCAATTTGAATTGGATTTCTTCTTGTATCACTTAATATTTTGGACAACAAACACCAATCTGCCTACACTAAGCTACCCTCTACATGTCCTGCAAGTTGTTAATCCAAAAGGTGCTATTCCTTCAAAGTTTCCATTAAAAAAAAAATCAAATGTCTGTCCTGTCTCAGGAAGGGTAGAAGGTTATGTGGGGCATTAAAATTATAGCATTATCTAACATTTTCAACTACAATGATTAATTTAAATATGAATAAGTGAAAGGAAAAAATTACATTATTGTCTGGTGACTACATTGCCACAGGTAGATGGATTTGTTTCTGCCCAAGAGCATCAAGTTACACTTGCAAATTTAATCTCTGAATCCATTCTTCTCCAATCAAAACTGCAAATGCCTTACAATTACATTGTAGAGATATGCACTAAAACTCCTGGGTCTTCATACAACACAAAAAAATTTGCTTGCTACTTAAAAAGATGATTTTTAAGAAGTATGATAAAAATTTAGTTGAAGTATTAAATATTGTAATAAATTAAATAGTTTCTGTTAGCAGGACCAGATCTCATGCAGATGCGTTATGCCATCAGCCAGCCTAATAGATGTAAGTTAATATTCTGTAAAATGAAACAATAATTCAAAACAAACCTTTCCACAAAAGATTTCAAATTGATTTAAAGAAGACTAGTTTAAAGTTTCTCCCTTGGACAAAGTCTGCTTTAAAATACACCTGTGCTTAGAAGAAAATTGCTTGTTAACAAGCCACAATTTCCCTGGGTTGTTACATGGTCAGTTCACAAACCCAGTAAAGCAATAGCACATTACTATCAATTAACAAGCCAGAATAGCAGGGTTTGTTGGGAACATTACTGTTAGGATAGGTCTGTCTGTAGGTATAAATAAATTAAGGCTATCACAGCTATTAAATCTATCAGAGATTGCATAATGATGAATGAGAGTACATCTCATTAAGAAAGAGACACAACAGTGTTTCCATTTCTAAACATGCAGCAGGTCTCGTTTCCCTCTAAATACAATAGTACTAAGCAGATGAGAACCACAGGGCAAAAGGGTCACTGTAACTGATTTCTCTGATCCTCCAGAACATTTGTAAGAGAACAAAATAGTGGAGACATTATAGGTCCCATAAAATGACATTTTTTAAGCCAAAATGGGGTGAAAAATCTTAGCTGAGGTCATCCAGTCATTAATAAAGACAGCATGCTACAATAAAATGCCTGGATCCATGTAATTGCACTGGGATGAAAGAAGCTTTCCCATTAAGACTCACAATAAATTATACAAGGCTCCCTTTTCTCTTACTCCCCCTGGAGTCAACTGCAAATATTCATCAGCTTCAGTGATTTGGCTGATGGTCCTGAATGATCCTTGAACATACATTGCAGGGCACCTGATTTGCCTCTAATTCTGATGAGGCCTCAGACACATGACTTGAGCTAGTATAACCTTCTTTAAATAAGGAAACTGGAATGAAGACATTTCCCTTTATTGTGAACCTTTTCTAAAGAAAGGCTTCCTTTCCCTATTCCACCTCAGCTCACCTTACTGGTGGGCTGCTCAGCTTTGCTGGAGCTTGACATACGGTAGAGATCGATGATCTATCTCCACAACTTCTCCAGGCAACCTGTTCCAGTGCCTCCCCTTACAATAAAGCATTTCTTGCCAATAGCCAAAATAAACCTACCTTCTTTCAGTTTGAAGACATTTCCCCATTGTTTATCACTCCCTGCAAAAAATGTCCCTCTCCAGCTCTCTTGGTGCCCCTTTAGGTACTGGAAGATGCTCTAAAGTCTCCCTGGAGCCTCCTCCATGCAGAACAACCCCAGCTCTCTCAGTCTGTCTTCACTCAACATGTTCCCTGGCACATTGATCATCTTCATAGCTTCCTCTGGAATTGCTCCCACAAGGCCACATCTTTATGTTGGGAACCCAGGTGTCTCAAGAGCAGAGTTAAGGGGGAAATCCCCTCCCTTGACCTTTTGCTCACGTTTTTTCAGGCAGCCTGGGAAAAAATTGGCTTTCTGGGCTGCCAGGGCACATGGCTGGGCCCTGTCCAGCCTCTCATCCAGCAACATCCTAAATTCCCACACTTTAGGGCTGCTCTCCATACATCCTGTGCCTCTGCCCATGAAGGCCAGTTCCCTTGAGTTTCATTTCTTGGTACTTGGATTTAAGGCAAATCCTTTCTGATAAGACATTGAGGAAAGATCAGAACAGATTTCTAATAGAGATCAATTCTGCTTGTGAAACCTTAATCTGTGCACAGCTTAGCACTCCATCAAATCACACATCAGCATAAAAGGAGGAAAAAAATTCCTCAAAACAGTTAGAGGCAACACATTCCCTTATCTCATTTCCACTCTTTTTTGTATACACACACTGAATAATCCATTATACCCCTTATCAAATCATCAACAATAGGAGAGTACAACAGCAACTTGGATTTACAGTACAGCTTAAATCCAAATTGCTCAAAGCAGAATCTAACAGGATGAACATGGTAAGAGCTAGTAGAAATTTAACTAAAAAAAAAATAAAGGAAAAAATTGCTTTAAAATAAACACCCTGCATCTTCCTTTCCAAGGTTTTCCACCCAAGTCCAAATACTCTGAAGGTGACACTCAGAATGAATAGGAGCAAAAAAGTCCCCCTAAAACCATTTAAATGGTTTCTGTGGCAGTGTATGTCACAGCTTGTGTCACAGTTGAGATGGACATGATACACAGAGTATCACCAAACAATTTCACAAAGCTTCAACCCATCCAGATAAAACCATACCTCTTCAGAAGGCTCCAGGCGTCTGCCCATACAGAGTAACATCATCTCACCTCAGAAGGCTTCAAGCTCTGCCCTTCCTGTTCTTTGCCCAGCCTTTTATCCCCTCCTGTTGATGCACTGCACCTGTGAGCTGTCTGTTCCCTTTGGTGGTTGGTCAGTGCCCTGGGCACTCATTGTGTCAGTGCTGCTCACCTGCTGCTCACAGCTGTACCCCATTAGAAATTAGGCTGGGCCAGCCCCATCCCAATCACCACAAACCCTTTGCCTACAGGTTTCAGTCTTCTACACTCAAGGATGGATGGGGGGAACAACACTATAAATATCCAAAAGACTTTTTTTTTAAGTTTTCCAGCAGCAATTTAAGCTGCTATTGCAAGACAGAGCAAGCAGGAAATGTATGTGTTCTTTAAATTTCTCATTTCACTTTCAAAGAAGCATTTAGTGGAAACATTAATATGGAGCCAACCTGTAATGCTGAACACCTGTTTATGTTTAACCTTTTGAATACTCAGGCTTTACATAATCTTTTATCACCCTTTGCCAGTGTCCTTGCATTTTTTCCTTGGAATACAGAAGTTTATTCTAAACCTGTCACTATGTAAATGAGGACTTAGAAAGGCAGGACTGGGAGGAAGAAATTAATATACATTTTTTTTCTTTGAAAATATAGTCAAACAAACAAAAAAAAACCAAAACCCACCCAATATTCTTTCACTTCTAAGATAAAGACAAAATTAGGGTCAAATTTTGTTCTGATTTCTTTTTCCTACCAATTAATTTGTCCACAGTTTGGGGAGAAATCATACTAAAATACCATATATATCAAATATGTCAGAGACTATACTCCAAATGGATTTTTTTCAACATTAACACTCCTAATACACAAGTACACAAAATGTGTTCAGAGTAATTCCCCCCCACTTCACCCACTTGTGCGTTTAGATAGCTGATTGATAGAATACAAAGGAGAAATGTAGTTTCATTGGCTGTTATTTTTTGGGAGCAGATGGTTCTTCCGATTTAAACCTTTAAAGCAAATACAAATTCAACCTGCAAACAGCATCATTTAAAAGTATAACTACAATGCAAAACCCAATTTTCAAAATACTACACGCATGGAACAATGGTTTTTATCTAGGGAAGTGTTGAGACTGGCTGTCTGAACAGCAACTAACACAAAGCAGAGAGAAAGCACTGGGGAACGCTGGATTCAGGGCACAGCCATCAACAAAGCCTTGTTACAGCAGCTCCCTTTGAATCAAGCTGGCAGCTGTGCAGGATAAGCTGCCTTCCCTCTCTTCTCAGCTCTGCCGTGCAAAGGCTGGAAGGCTGATGAGCAGAGCTGTGCAGCTCATTCCCAGCCATGCAGGACAGGTCCAGCACAGCCTGGGAAGGAGATGGGCTCACCTCGAGGAGAGCAGAACCACTCCTGGTTACAGAGCTCTGCGGCACTTCCAGAATCTCTGCACACCAGCAGGTGCACAGCCCATGAAAACCATCTTTTGCAAGGGGAGTAGTTTTAGAAAACACTGTGCTATAGTTTGTAAAGGACTCAAATTTACTGTACTCAGTGCAAATGAGGAAGAGAATTGATCAGAAAACAAAGTCAGGTTTGTTAACTCAGACCAGGGCAAAGGTTTTTTTACATATTTGTAAAATATGTAAAAAAAAACCAACCAAAAAACCCCAAACATATATAATATAAACAAAAATTATTTATTTTTTTTAATGTATTTTAAATACAACCACAGTTTGGGAAGCCTGATGGTCCACAGCTAAGAGCCATAAAATATAATAAATTTTATACCATATAGGTATAAATTAAAATTAAATAGCCCTGTGTGCAGGTCTATCCTCCACACAGCTTCAGCATTGCACAGCACATCCACAACAATCCTGCTGAGGTTCACTGGGCAGATTCTGAACCAGCCCAGGGTCAGGGTGCCCAACCAATTCCCCACTTCTACTCCAAAACTGGTCCTTCCTCCCTCTCTCCAGTTTATACCTTTAAGTCTATGCCAGCTCCCATTAACTTCAGCTGAGGAATACAACTGGCATTGGTTCCTAACTTCTGCCCACTATGTTCAACTAATTCAGAGACAAATTATCCTTAATCTCTTCAAAACCTAAAAGAGGAGCTACAAATTAAAGTGACTTGCAGAAGGTCAACTGAGGCAACATTTCCCCATTTTTGAAAGCTTTCAAAATATCTTTTTAAATAAATCAGAAGCAATTCAAAATGTAGATGATTATTGGCAGAACAACTCCTTCTAGAAAAACAAAATAATAGCGTTGCAAACAGATTTGGCTTATCTATCACCTTCTGTTGGAAATTTACTATATATCTACAACTTTGGTGGAGAATAGGGCCACTTTTTGTTCAAAAGCACATTTGCAGAAATTTACCAGTTCCATTCACACTAATTTCTTTACAGCAGGAAGAATACAAACAAATTAATTTCAATAAACACTCTCTACAGGACAATCCTTTTATTTCCACAATCTCAATTTTTATGAGCTCGGTACAGTTATTTGCTCATATAAAACATCAATTACTGAAGTAACACAACAAAAATATTTGGTCTAAATGACATTTTTTAAAATTTCAGCCTACAAACCATCAATTTCACAGTTTTCCAACCCCTGCTTCCCACTTTGCTATTTTAACAAAAATCTCTTAATTATATAAATTTTTATGTGTTCCTGAGAATCTTGGTGCATTAACTTCCAAATAATAATAAAAAATTAAGTAGCCCAAGCACATGTTCTACAGAAATAATTCCTGCAGAAAATATGGAAAGAATGCAAAACATATTCACATCCCACTGTATATTAGAGGAAGCTACTTAATCAAGATTTTTAAGATTCCATGGATACAAAATAGGAATAATACCTCTCTTACAAAGGCATTTCAGTTACAGTACATATAGTATGAAAAAAAATTATAATGCAGTAATTAAATTTATTTATTTCAAATTACTACTTAATTACTCCAAATCAAAATTCTATGGAAAAGCATCAAGACTAAATAACAGAGCATGCCAAATCCATTCATTAGAAATAGTAGTCAGGCATAAGAGTAGCAATAGCTTCAAGAATAAAGGAAGTATAATTCAAGTACTGAAGTTTAAAACAATCCTGACATGATAATTTGCAGCAGCAACGGCCTTGGAATGTGTTGTGAAATCATCAACGAGTACTTTGCCAACACACACAGCAACTGCACATTGCAAAAATGATCATTCATCACAGAGCCCTTTGCTGCTTTCACAGCTATGTAATACATGTGTTTCAGCCATCCAAGTTTTTCTCTGAAGTGCCAAGGCTTAGTTATTCAGCTTCAGGGAAAATTATACTGATAAACCACATGCACCAGTCAGCAACAACTGCACACTCCTCTGGGTGCAGGCAGCACCAACTCCAGTTATGGACATTTCACTACTAAATCATCCCAGCATATTTAGGAAAAACAATTTCTCCATAAACTCCCAAGTTTGTAGTTGATAAGTACAAATCCCAAAGCATTTCAACAAGGCAATAATTTTACCTTCTACAACTATTAGGGTTGTTGTCCTGCACAACACATATGCTTTAATAGCAATGGACTGTAATGTTTAATCTGGCATATGTTGTCTTAAAAGATAAGCAAAACTACTTTGTTTCAGGATTTTTGTTGCTATTATTATTTTTTTAAGTCACTCAAAGGCATCCCCCATCAGTTGAAAACATAGACCCAAGCCCCTTCTCTTTGTGGTACAATAATATCAGGGAGCTGTTATATAAAAAAAGCCTCAGGGATCATGCACTAACCTTAACTACTCAGGGAGCCTCTGGAGCAATGAGAAGAAAACGTCAGTACACTTGATTGTGAAACTGGTAATACTGCCTTATATACCCTGGGAACATCTGTCAGCTGGGCCAGATTGGAGCCCAGTGGGGAGTGAATTGTTTTCAGGTGCAGCAAATGATGCAATCAAGGATGTCCAGGGGTTCCAATTGCTCAGCCCTCTGCCTGCCTGCCGCAGTCTGTGACAGGACCAGCTCTTCCTGTGTCTGTCTTGGTGGCTCATAACACACCAGCAGGAGGGATTTGTGCTGTCTCTGGGGTCGGCGAGGGTCTCTGAGAATGTTCTTCCTCATGCTGAGGAGTGCTGCCTGGCACTCACATCCCTGCCTAACTTTCTTTGACATAGGAGCACAAAAAATGCATTAAAGGATATCAGTTTAATTGATAGAATCTGATAACATTTTCCAGGTGAATTTTCCATAGTGAACATTCTAACTTTCAACAGCGGAACTAGTCCATCACATCAGACATACTAACTTTAACGCAGAACTTTGTTTTTTAGAAGGCAATGTGTCTACTTTTTAAAATGTACAGTCGTGCCAAGCATCTGAAAAGCAAACTTGGTTTAGTGCTTCAAATGACACACTTTAAATAGAATGAGGTGTTAATAAAAAAACCCACAGTTCTGCATCTGTACTACTGAAAAACAAAACCATTTTGCCTCAAAAGATATAATGTCTTGAATATTTTGTTAGTCAACCATATTAATAGTGATTTCTTAATTAAGCAAACCAAAATTCCAGCTGTGAGAAGCTGAGTTTTCCACACATTTTGCAGTGTACCATAAACAACGAGGGCAAAGAAAAGCAAGGAAGACTTTATTTTAACTGAATGTTTCACAAAAGATGACAAGGGGCAATTCCTCACCTCCTAGATGTGTTTCTCCAGGTTGTCACAGTCCATACACAAAATCTTTCATGCTCCAAAGTCCTGACCCCTGCCATCTTCATGCAAAGTTTATCATGTCAAAGATTAAGTTACTGTCATGCTTCCATTTCCTTCTAAGGAAAAAATATATCATGCACATCTCAGTGACCACCATGAGCACTGTGTTCAAAATGTGCACTGAAAAGGACAGAGAGCAGGTAGGTAAATAATCAGCTCAAAATGGAATTTATGAGTATGTGGACAAGAGGAGATATAACAGGAAGTTTTACAACCCCAGCTGTAATGGTCATTGCCACAGAGAGCTGTAATAAACCAAGGCTAACAGGTGACATCCCAGCTCTGTTTGACAGGGCTCCTTGCTTCTAGGGAGATGAACTGACCTGTGAAAAAAAAGCTGGAAGATCTGTTGAGAAAATAACTGAATAAACACTTCAAAAAGACCTTTGTGGCCTTCACTCTGTCATTTTCATTTACCTTGCCTGCAGCTGCTAATTCTGAAGCCTGCTTATTTCATGGGGAGCTGTCCATCAGTGACAGCTTCCAGAACAGCTGAGATTCCCTTCTGTAAAGATCCATGATGCAAGATGAGCTTTGTGGAACTTTAGGTTTTTTGATGAAAAATTATCCAGGAATATTTCCCTGTGCCAGGAATAAAGTTGCTGATCATGCTAAACTGATTAGATTAGTGGTCAGATTGCACACTCTAATTAAACAAAAACTCACAGTAAGAAAAAGTCTCTTTAGATATCAGAGAGAAGTTCCTGACTACTAAAACTTAGTCTGAGAACTGTTTTCACAGATATTATTATTGACTATTCCAGTAAATACTAAAAAATCTTTCTTACCGGTTGCTTTACCCACCTGCTCTCCTCACAGAATCACAGACTTCATCACTGTAATTATCCACTAAGCTGCATGCTTTAAGCATACCAACTAAAACCTGCAAATACACAGGTGCACAGATTTCATTTGTTCTGATTACTGCCTACTTTTTTTTCCTGACAAATGAATCCTCCACCATTAAGCCTTAAGCCACATTTCTGACAAGTTTCATTTCCTATATATACTTTTATTTCCTATTTCCTGCCCTTCCCAAGCCCTGGATGGTTTGATGCAGCTCCTTCTGTCATGCATCACCTTTGCAAAATTACTAATCAGGTTTTTGCTTCCATTACTCCCCCTGATGACTCATATCTTCCACAAAGGGACATAAAGGGGGAAATGATAGGCAGCTTAAAATAAAAGAACACACTTAAAAAAATGCTTATTTATTCCTATACTTTACTAAAGAAATGCTTTATAACACTGTCAGGCTTAGAGTTTCAGTTGCAGTATCAGTCCGAAGTTAAATGTTCCATGGGATAAAGACCATGCCTTCATTCATTAAGGAAGTGCAGACCTTGAGTTCAATCAACCATTAAGAGCATCAATGAAGTAATTTACTAATCAATTAGACATCAGCAAGGTCTGTACTAAACTACAGTTCAGATGTCCCTCAGACTCAGATGTTAAACAATTACCTGAAAATTCCTCCTTCTCTGAGTGAGCATTAGGGCAAGTGACTGACGAAGTATTAATTATGGTTTCTAAGCCATTATTTTATCCTTCACCAGAAAAATAAATCACAATAGACCTAACCAATCAGGAGAGCAGAAGGAAGGAAGAATAGGAGGAATAGACAGGACAAAGAGAGTATAACACAGCTAGGCAAATGCACAGTGAAAAGCACTGTTATTCCACATTTTTCAATTTATTGTTATATACGTTCACTGTCATCTGATACCAAACCACACATTATCTAGGATATGTTATTAACTGCTTTCTAAGAGCTTTTTATACTCCCCTCTTGTTTGAAGAGGGTTTTTAGTTTCACACAAACCCTTCAGAGTAATCAAGAGTAAAATCCTTTATCTGTGAGAAATGTCTGCCATGTACAACTAGTTTAAAATGATGCAAATAGGACACAATTAGGAACAATAGAGAAATTGAACCTTCTGCATTTAGCCTTGCAACCACTCAGATTTAATCTTAAAATCACATATCTGAAAAGCCAGACCAATGTGATTAATGTGCTGTAAGCAGGAAGTGAAATATCATCACTGTTTACTAAGAAATTACCCCACCTTCTCTCATTTTAAAACCTGATGAGTATCTTCTACCACTGTTGAAGTCAACAGCACATGCAGAGATCTTATGTCTGTCTCCAAAACAGGGAGGGTGCAGAGCAGACCATTTCTTGACATGCTGTTATGATTTCTCTTTCTCTAGATTGCATACTTCATTTATCCTTTCTGCTGCATTTCTCCCGTCTATTTTTAATGATTATTACTTTTCCTGTGGAGAGAGGGCAATTGATAAGAGGGGAAGGAACAAAACCAAAACCAAAATAAACCCCAAACTGCACAAACCAAGACAGGAAACCATAATTGATAATTCTCATAATTCTGAGAAATTTTACCTGTTCTTCACAGAAATTGGGTGTTTATCTGTATGGATGTTCCCCTTTATTTATCACCCAGAGGCCAAAAATCCAAAGCACCTCTGCAAGCACAGGTCATAAATGTGTTGTCTGGAACAGCACAGCTGACGCTGGGGCCCTGGATCCTACATGCAGTAGAGAGCCTCCAGATTGACACATTTACATCCCATTTGCTGCTATTGCTCCAAGATTTACTTAAAAGTTCAAAAGTCAGGGAGGCAGCAGTGGCTGGTAATAGCAAAATACATTTGTGTGTGACCAAAGTAAAAGATGAAAACTAGCAAAGCATCTTACAATCTGACAATTACAAGAAAACTTAATTTGGAATCCCCAATATTCTCAAGAAAGACATAAAAATGCTTCTACAGTTTCCATCAGGAAATAATTGTGTTAAAGCCAAGAAACAAAATGAATTTTTACATCATGCAAGAAAATGCCACAGCTGAAGGAAGCATATTATGTTCTAAATCAGCTTATATCTTTATAGGAGGGAATCTATGAAGAAAAACAGACAATGCTGTTACAAGTGATTAAATCTTACCTCTCCTGGCTAAGTAATACATTTTAGGTTGAAGAGATTCTAGTTACAGTCAAGCTTGATGGAGCGGCCTCACATATATTATATCAGTGGTGTCTTTATTTCACATTATCAGCCTTGAATGAAAGGAATTCTCAACATAACATTGAAGCTGGGACATGATAAAGATGGCAAGTTTTCCTGCACTCCTCTCAGAAACCTGTTGGGCAAGTCACATGTTTTTAAACACAGATTTGAAAATAGGCTATGTGTGTTTAATTTTTCAGGTATCTGTCTCCAATATATGACCATCAGTGGCAGGGCCTAAATAGGAAAGATAGCCAAAATCATCCCAAAATGTGTATGCCACACCTCTGAAGGACTGACAGGACCCTTTCTGGGATGAATGGAACATATGGCAAAGTCCTAAAAACATGTCAATTTGTTTAAATGTTATGAATTACACCTCGACAAAAGTGGTTCCTAATTCCTCTATGGCATCTGTCAACAGAACACACACATTTCTGCAGTTTCTTGACATTAAAATTAAACATTTCAAAACAGAACTGAATTCATAATGGAACTGTTCTGTGGCCTGTCTGTCCAACCCACTGAGCAACAGCTGCAAAAAAGCACCATGAACGTTTCTGCAGTGAGGAAAGGTGCAGCTTTCCACTCTGTATTAGGTAAGGATTTTGAAAATTTTACGCTTATTGGGGACTCTGTGGCTCCAGCAAGAGAAATTATACATGAAGAACAGAGTTACTTTGCAAAAGTCCAGCTGGTTGTGCATGATGTCTGATGCATCATGACATCCTGTATGATTTACTGCCTGTGACTGCTGGGCATTCCATGGACACCTGACAGTCTAGACTTCCAAGTACCAAGAAAAGCCACCAAAAGCTATAAAAAATGCAGTATAAATGACATTTTGCATGTGTTTTCTATGGGACACAGTACTTAGTAGTAAAATATGTGAAATCTCATTGCACAGCAGACTGTCTGGATGCATTCACTATTGCTGCTGGATCCAGCTGAGCTTGGAGCAGCCTGTCCCCTCATGGCTGGGGACAGCAGTGTTTCCACCCTCTGGCCAGGATGCTTCCATCTCTTCCAGAAGCTCACAATAAAGGCATGGCATTGGAGCAGTTTGGAAATGCTTTTATTGCTGTGTGACTCGTTCCTCGGAGACACAGAGGATTCCAGCCAATGTGGCATTTTTTACAGAATGTACTGTACTGGTTCCCTCTGCAACCTGCCCTTGAAACGGAGCTGCAGTTTGCTGGAAACTCTTCCTAGAATCTGCTAAAAGGGGGAGCATTTGTCTTTGTTAAATTAACATGAAATCAAATCAAGCCAAATTCCAACCAGCTCTGTCTGCCAAGAAATTTCAGAGGATTGGCATCTCCAGGAGAATCCAAATGGGCTGCAGTGATGGCACAGCTCTGACTGGAACCCAAGCAAATCCCAAGTAAGTTTTATAGCAATGGGGATGTGAGGATGAGAAAGTCAGAACTGAAGAAGAAATACAGAATGCCACTCTTCAGATCACAGGCAGCAGTCCCACAGGATGACACAAACTAAAAGGACAAACTTCCATAGAGAATCCTCCCAGATGTCAGGAATTGGATTGCACAAAGATCAGTGGAGAAATGCAGCTCTTCCTAATTGCCAAGATAAAAACTGACTTATCTGAAGCCCCACTTATCCTTGCTTGGTTGCATCTCTTCCTTTTGCTATATTATTTTTTCTTTATAATTCCATTTTTTGTTTCATTCTGCTTTTCCCTTGACTCCTTGAATTCTCAGCCTAACTGATTGACTTCATTAACATGGAGCCAGATACACCATTACTGTGATTTCACTATTCTCTCATTGTCTGTGTGGGACATGATCATTCCCAGTGAGGTTATTCTTTATGTGATTGCATACTAAATAAAGATGTAATGGCAGGATTTTATAGGATTTTATACCCATGTCTTTCCCATGGTTTTTTTTTTATATGTTAAAGGAAAGTTATGCCTTATTAACTAAATATGCAAAACACATGTACTTTGCAATGATTCTGCATTTGACACTCCTAAAATATCACAAGCATTAAAAGAAAAATTTCAATTATTATGACTGTGGATTTCAAAATTGGCTACTACAATTATTTCTTTAATGCCACCCTAAGGTCCCATACTGAAAGTGGTTAATAGCATTTAATTTCTCTAGTAAGTACCATATCAGCCATATAACTTATGAAAACAGTACTCATGGAAATGATGAAGCAGAGATTCCTCCAACTGCAGGAGCTTCCTCTGTCCCTGCAGGATGAAATATACTGATTGCATGCAACAAGCAGAAAGCAGGATTAACTTTTCAGCTTGCCTAACATAGGCCATAGCAAATAGCAGGCACCCATGCTGGCTACTGAGCACGTCCATTACATTTTACAGTTGGAATTGGTGATGGATGTTGGTGTCTTGAAAAATAACAGGGCCAGAAAACTGGGTTCCCAGAGCTCCAACAGAGGTAGTTTATTATCTGACTCTGACATAAAGGAAAGGAATTATGGACTAAACAAAACATATTTTAAAATCTGCTGTAGAATATGTGCATTTCATCCAGCCCCACATTAGTCTGGAATAGGGTCAGGATATTCATTCAGATTGCTTCCAGCTTCCCAGTGGCCAATAAAGGATACATTAACTGGGTTCCATCAAATATACTTCTTATGGATGCAGTCACATTCTCAGTGCTTTATCATTCTGCTCACAATATCACACTGATTTTCGTCATGGGCTGCTCAAAGGTAAAGTAAAAGAAAACTCCATGAAATTTATGTGTCTCTCACTGCTACAACTATTATATTCGTCTTATTCTTTTAAATTCATAGTCACAATTTATCATAACATTCAATTTGATCCACAAGGAGTTTTTGGGGTTTTTTGGGGGGAGTGGGGGGGTTGTCTTTTTTTTTTTCTTTTCTATTTAACTTCTGAGTTACTGGTAATTTGGATATTTTGTATGAATTTTACTTTAAGAGTATCAGATTTGCATAGTAACACATGCATTGAAAACACCTCTGAACATCACACACTACGCTGATGGAAAACAAAAAATCTGTTCCTTCCATATGCAATGCTCTTGTGCAGCTGTACCATTCTGCATTCTGGCAGGGACAAGAAAATTCTCGTGCATATTGATTTTGACAGTAGACAGCTTAAACTTTGAAGTACAAGTCTGAAATTCTGCATTTTAGAATGCCAGCATCACTAATTTACCCTTTCAACTACCGCAAACCCAAAGTCCATTTGAAGGTGTGCAACTGTGTGTTATGTGGATTTTTTTTCTTACTTTCTTCCTAAAGAACAAAATTATTTCCAAAATTACTTGTGGCTGAATACTTCTATTTAAAAATGAAATTCTTGTAATTATGAATTATATTTCACAGGAAGGTGGCTGTTCTGTTGAGAGGGTTTCCTTTGAGTCATCATATAAAGTTGTGCTCCTTTGTTCGTTTTCTTTATTAATACAATGGCTCATGTCTACTACAACTAATTAGTACTTATTAGATAACATTCCTTTAGCTGAGGTGCTTGAAATGACTATTTCAAGTTTTTTATTCTGTGTTTATATGTTCCCACATTCTATTTTTATTTACTTTGAATTGCGAGTTTCCTTATTTGTACTCTCAATTTCTGATGCTTCAGCTAAAAATAGATTTTTTTTTTTTAGTATCTAAAAATCCTAACAGTAATTAAGGATTCTTCATCCTCCTAAATTATTTTGATTGTGTACAGCTACTTGGTCTTACATTTTTAGGAGCAGCTCCACTTTACGGGTCTATACAATGTGATCTGCAGAGCAGGAAGTTATGTTTCTGTACTTCCCTGAAATGAACTATATGTCATAATAAATGTAAAGGCCTTGAATGGAAGCCGTACCCTGATGTTCAGAGGATTCAAAGAGGTAAATCTTGCTGATTCACACAACCTCTGCAGTGCCTTATTTATGCCATTTTATGATTAAGGCCTTGAACTAGCAAAGTTCTTAAGGACATGCCTAATTTTTAATTCAATAGGAGCATTCATCTGGTTGAAATGCTTAAACGCTTTCTTGAATTATGACCCAAACAAAGTGAAAAAGCAATGAAAAAAAGGAAGCATAAAATTTCCTTATGCAGTAAATATTCCCAAGCCCATTTCAAGAAGCTGCCGCCACCACTGGCTGCAGGAGCACTCATAGTTGCTGCTGCTGATAGTGAAGCTGGGAACACAAATCAGATTTCCCTTCCCTCTCTTCCCCAAGGCCGTGCGTCTCTGTCCATCACACTGCGCATCTGTCTGCGGTGAGACACCTGTGCTTCATTCCCTTGCTCCCCCTGAAATCCTGAGAACTGTGCTGAAGGAGCCACCACAACATCCTGGCCCCCCTGCCACACTGTAGAGGAGATAATCCCCACACAGGAAAATGTTGCTGTAATGTGTGACCGTGGTCACAGGGGTTTTCAGGATGAAGAAGAGATGAGAATGTTGACTCCATGATCAGAAGGCTTGATTTATTATTTTATGATAGATGTTACATTAAGACTATACTAAAAAGGAACAGAAAGGAAAAGGTTTCTTCAGAAGCTAGGCTATGCTAAGAATAGAAAAGAATGAATAACAAAGATCTGTGTCTCGGACAGAGAGCGAGATCCAGCTCAGCCATGAGTGGTCAGTAAATCCAAACATCCACATGAGACCAATCATGGGTCTACCTCTTGCATTCCTCAGCAGCAGATAACCATTGTTTACATTTGGTTGCTGAATCTGCAGCTTCTCACAAGGAAAAATCCTAACAAAGGATTTTTCATGAAAGATATCTGCGACTGTAATGCTCTAATTAGGACATCTGGCCAGGTAAAGAAAACTTCCCAGGTAGGTTTCCTAAGCAAACAGCCATCCACAAAACTGTTCTCCAGACTCCCTGGATATTGTACCCTTCTCCCACAAAAAATCTCAATGAACTTCACTATTATCTGTGACCTTCTCTCTTTTCTTTAGTTCTCTACAGCCATTTGAAGCTCCTTCATTTATCAAAATATTTTACCAGTGCTTAATAGAAATGCACATGATCTTACCTCTTTAATCTTGATTTTGGTTTTCATTTTTAGTTACCTACTTTATTCTGATGTGTCACTTCAGATTAATTTGTTATGCTAAGTACTTGCCAAATAAATAATGAGCTTTCAAAGGAGTCCATATGTAATAAGGTAAGGATTTAATTATTCCTAACACTATTAACATTTTACTATTATATCAGGGTCATGGCTGAAAATATGATAGACATTTTAGTATTGCCAAGAGCTCAGTCTCTCACTTGTGAGCCATTATTACTGCTAAGACATTGGCATCTACTGGTTTGTAATAATGACAAAGAAGGGGCAATTTTTTGCAGCAATCCCTGGAACCAGACAGTCTCTATTTCAGTACCAAGCTCAAAACATTATGAATTTCCTTCTTCCTGATGAAAACTATTATTTTGGAGAGGAAAAAGACAATCCAGAGTGTCAGAGATTACATAAACAAAGGGTTTTTTTCCTTTCTTTTTTTTTAATCAATAAATGTCTTTGAGTTAATTTTGTTTCCTCTCTGGTTGTCCTTGAAACCAACAACTTGCATGACAGCCGCAGAGGCATTTGGGGCTCTATTGAGCAGAAGATTCTTTGTGAATTAAAGCTGGTGACCTGTACAATGTGCAGATTGACAGACCAGGAGGGAAAAAGAAACAGCTGTACAGGAGGATGAGGTGACACCATGCCACTGCCAGAGGTATGTGGGAAAAGGATCCATTGCATCCTGCTCTCCAACCCCTAAAGCCTCCTGTGCCACACTCTGAGCATCAGCATCTGGACCAAGGCAGCTTGATGTAAATCCTTCTGCACTTTTCAAAATGTAGCCTGTCTCCTGTAATTGTGTCAGATCCTAAAATGAACAATTGCTCATAAATTCCTTTGAGAATTCCTTCAACACCGCTGTTCAAAGATGGAGAATCATTTTCTTGAGCAAAAAATATGCAGTTCCAAGGATTTGATTTTTTTCCCCTCAGTTTTTCTGTAGCCATTTTGCTGACAAAAAATGGACTGGAGGTTTTGGAGTACAAGATAGAAAAAAAAATTGTCACTTGCAGCCATTTCAGAATTTACATCCATAATTACACAGTCAGCTCTCCTGCTTATTCTATCTGCACCAGTAGGAATGGACAGTTGAAAGCAGGCACTTGGAGCCAGGTCCTTTTTCAATCCCTTAAAGTAAACAACAATCTAGCAGGATCAATATCTACATGTTCTTGCATAATGCCAGGCAGAAAGTATTTTCAACACCTTGAAAGAAACTGAAAAATGAATGTCCAAAACACACAGGTGCCACAAGAGAGCAGGAAGCTTGAGGGAATCACCACCATTCCAGGTCCTAGCAGCAGGAAGGAATTTATTAATGATTTTGAGACCACATTGCCAAGATTACCCACTGTGAAGTGCCCATCTGCTTGTAGAAATTTGGAATCTAGAAACTCAAAACACATGTCCTGCAGGGTGGCACAGCTTCCAGTGTGAGTGAATTCCTGCACCTGCAGACACCCTGGGCCTGAAGGAGGTGACAAATCTCTCCCAGAAGCCTCCTAAATGCTGAACTCCAACGTGTGGCCAAGGCAGCAGAGAGGCACAGCCCTGTCCCAGGGCATGGGCTCTATCCCCAGCTGGAATAGAGGCACAAAGAATATTTCCCAGTGCTCCAATGTCAGTGCTTACTCATGGAACATGGTGATAATGATTGTAGCAGACAAAAGAATTCTCCTCAAATATTTCTGAGGGGCTGTGCTTTTTAGATCTTGTATCAACTATTTTTAACCATGCCAAACCAACAAAAAGCCATATCAAATTACAGGATTTTCACTATTTATCTTGGTTCTGTGGAATTGTGTTGTAAAGCACACTGTCGAAAAAACCTGGTGAGGGGGGCTGACCCTGGCTGGATGCCAGGTGCCCACCAAAGCTTCTCTATCACTCCCCTCCTCAGCTGGACCAGGGAGAGAAAATATAATGAAAGGAACGTTGAGATAAGGGCAGGAAGAGATCACTTATCAATTACTGTCACAGGCAAAGCAGACTCACTTTGGGGAAATCAGTATAATTTAATAGCAGTCAAATGAGGATAGGGAATGAGAAATAAAACCAAATCCTAAAAGGCCTTACAGCCACCCCTCCCTTCCCCAGGGGCTTAAACTAATTCCCAGTTTCTCCACCCGCCTTCCCCTTGTGAGGTGCAGGGGAACAGGCAATGGGGTGACAATCTGTTCTCTACAGGTTGTCAGTGCTGCTCCTTCCTCCTCAGGGGGAGGGCTCCTCACGCTGTTCCATAGATGTTTTTCACCACTTCTCTCTTCCCCAAGAGTTCTTTTTGCTTAGATGGATTGTGTTCAGTGGTTTGAGTGGTGACAAAACAGAATTATACTTGCAAATTCCCCCTCACCGGTAGCTGCCTACGTGCAGCCCTAGCCAGGATACAGGGCTTGGCAATAACAGCCTGACAGCAAGGGAGTGATATTTCCATTTGCAGTAAAAGAGTTAATGGGAAAATTCAATGTTCAGGACAGTCGTTTGAGGTCAAAGACCATGAAATTATTTGGGGGCCAAAATTCATTTCTGTGTAGGGGAAAAAATACCATTTCTTGTGTACTTTCATAAGATCCTACTTGATATTTTCCAGAAAACCCTAAGAAAGTGGAGTAAAAATGAATTTCAATGCATTTATGAATGAGAAAACGAAATCTTTAAGTTAGTTTGTTAGGTATAAATAGGCTTCATTCAGTAAATTTCTTTCTATTAGCCATTTTACACTGCTCCAGTAATTATAGCCAAGGACATTTGCAGGTGGGTTGGCAAGGGAAACTGTTCTTGCAGAAGGTTTGTCACATTATAAGTGGATTTTAGAGAAACAGATATGGTGTGATTATTACTGACTGCACTTTACCTGGTAAAGTTACGAGGAATAAACTAATTACTTTAATATTCATAGATGTGTCCAAGAAAGAAACACTGTTACATGGGTGAGAAAATAAAATATAAAACATTGGAGGAGCCTCAGTAAATACAAATAGGAGATGTTGCTCACTCAGTAGCAGACTGGAATATGTTAAAGATATAATGTGGGTTTGGTGTGAGATTGTTTTGGAGCTGCACAGGTTATGTGTGAGTACCTAGCAGTCATACCAGAGTATTATTGTCATAGCTGGGAAGCAGTGCAGCAAAAATGTAGGAACTATGTAAAGGAAGTGAAAAAGCTAAAGAACAGTTATTTCAGTCTCAGTACAGGTCAATCTCTCAGGCTCTTGCCTAATTTTAGTCAATCCTTACTCATGCAAATCTACCACCAGCTTCAAGAGATTCCACCTGAACTGGAGCAAAACCAGTAACAAGTGCTGGTCAGAGATTTTTTTATCCCATCTAGCAAAATGTGTGATACATGGCTGTGTGGGAAGTAGCCATAGAAGTGAAGGATTTAAAAATCCACAGTGCACAAAACACCTTTCAATCAAATCAGCTGTTCTTTCAGTGATAATGTCTAAAATTGTGGACAGAAAAAAAAGGGGCAGGAACTTCCTTTCCACAATAAACTCTCAAGCAGATATTAGCAGTCAAAACATAAAATGTCTAGAAAGATCACATTTTATATATCAACATTAGCAATGAATCTATAATATAAAAATAATCCTTCTAAATGGAATTCTCAGAAGAAAACCCATGAATGTCATGTCATCAGAGACACTTAGCATGAGATGGAAAAATCATATTAAGGAGAATAATAGAATGAACTAAAATTAACATGAAAATAAAGGGCAAAAACTAAAAAAGCAAAAAAGAAACAAACTCCAAACCCCAACAAACAAACAAACAAAAAGAAAGAAAATTAAATAGGTCTTAGTTTTACTTTCATGTGATAAAATCAGCACATAAACTACCAAGGGTGAAAATGTCAGTGACAGCCCCCTTTGTGGGGAGCAGCTTTACCCAGACTCAGCCACTGAAAAACCAGCAGCTCCACAGCACTGGAGAGGAGGGTGAGGAACTGGGAGTAAAGCCCAGGAAGAAGAGAGGGGTGGGAGTGAGGTGCTTTAAGATTTTTGGTTTTAGTTTCTTATTATCATATGCTGATTTAGCTGGTAATAAATTAAATTAATATCACTGAGTCAGCTCCATGTTTTTTCTGTGATGATAATTGAGGAGTGATCTCCCTGTCCTTGGCTCAACCCACGAGGTTCTCGTGGCATTTTTCTCCTCCTGTCCAGTTGAGGAAGGGGAGTGATAGAGTGGCTTTGGTGGGCACCTGACATCCAGCCAAGGTCAGCCCATCTCACTGATTCAGAGATCTGTGACAGCAAAAACTAACCCTCAGCAGATAACCCTCCCTATTTCAAGATTAAATGGTTTTTGGTATGATTGCTCTCTATAAGGTGGAATTTACAATAGTATTTCTGGTTTCTTCCTCGCTAAAAAGTTTTTCTGTCCTAAGATAATCTATTTCTTTTTAATACTAGAAAAATTAAATCACATGAGATGTATATCAAAGTTAGAAAGTATTTGTCCAAGAGATATATTCTGACTTGGAGAGGTCAGAATTTTTTTCATCAGCTTGAGAGTATACAAACTGGTTAATAGTTGAGGCCAAATTTTATAGAAGTTGGGATGTTACTTTTAATTAACATACCTGATTTATTTGCCCCAATAAATATCCTGCATGATATAATGCACTAGTTATTTATTTCTCAGTGTCTGGGAATCAAAACAAGTCTTGGAGGTCACTTACACTTGGAGGTTTTGTTCTGTCATTATACACTCATAAAAGTTAATAGTCCTTGCTGCTTGCCTGAGTTCAACATTAAATCCTAAGATGAGTTAAGAGAATGTGTTAATTACTGTTCATTACTGTAGGAGTTCATGTGAAGCTACTTGGAAATTACACTCAACAGAGATGATGGAGAATATGCTTTGTTGGGTTTTTCTTGTGGGGGGTGGCATTAAGAGGGAAGATCAGAGGGACAGTAAACGCTGAGCTGTCAAAAGTGAAACTTTTTGGCAGTATCTGCCTTGTTTGATGAAAATTTAATAGGAAAAGATTTCTTAGTCTCAAATGGGGACTGATTTCTCTCTTTTTGCCAAGGTGAAAAAATCACTTCTTGAGGTAAAGTGACTCACTGCAGTATGAGAAATTTTTGGTTGAATATCTGTGCTTGATTTGTGCTAGGTGTGGAACCTCTGCCAATTTCTTCTGTTCTGAAAGTACATGCCATCAGCAGCAGGTTTGGGGCCATTTTGTCAAGTATTACTTTCTGTCTGAAGTTTTCATTAAAACATTTCAGAAGGATCTGTGTTCCTACAAACAAAGACAGATTTTTAAGTGATTGCAAGGATTTCAATCTTTTTAAGGGCTGGTTTTAAACCTGAGCAGGAGACGGATTTCTTATTCCATTTTTTAATAAAAAATCCCAAGATAAATATTCCATTTCAGCACAGTTCTAGTCACCATCTCTCCATCTTTCTATGCATGAAAAAGATCTGACTTGGAGGTCTGGAAGTTTTTTGTGACTAGATGTTTAGACATATCTCTGTGTGGTGAGAGCAAATATGGAACTGGAGCCTGAATGTTTTAAACAAAACGTTTTCCTGCAGATTATTTCCACATTTTGCATCAAATAGCTGTTGGCTTCCTTATGCAGTAATTTTTTGCACATGAAGAATTCTGTTGATTTTCAGCTTCACAGGTCAACTGGAAATGCTCTCTCAAAATGGGAATCAAATCTGATGGAGGTGCATAGGCTCCTTATTCGGGTCTTTTTTAGGATACAGTTCCAAACTAGTTCTGCATAATTTGTGCCACAGAAAGAGAGGCAGTAGGGCAGAATGTGTATGTCAGCTCCATGTGACAAAATTGTGTGGACAAAAATTGCCTGTTCTGCCCTTACCCCAGGAACCATCCCTGAAACTTATCCCTGTGTTCCTCAGCCGTGTACACAAACTGAACAAACTCTGTATTTTTTCTATTGAATTTAGGTTTTCTCTTTAATAGAGATCTTTCCATTAGTCCAGTTCACAGTGTAAGTATAGCTCTGGATAAGCAGTGGTTCTTGTTTAACCTTCAAAATAAATTACCAGCAGGTTCATGGGTTAAAGGGGGCAGATCTGTTGGGCTGATTTGAGTTCTGGTAAAGAAAATTTAATTATCCAATCTGAGGGATGTTAAGTTCTGTAAATTCAATACTTTTCCAGTTTTGACAATGTCTGTACCCAAGGTAACCAGGGATATTTTATTTGTTTATAATAATGCTCTTTCTGAGCATAGGAACAGTGGTGGATTGTCCAGACAAAGATACAATATTTGAAGAATGCAAAATTAAATTATCAGCCTTCTTGAATACCTTATCATTTGAAGTGGCTTTGGGAACATCCCAAACTCTTGAAATATACAGCCTGTTGAAATCCTGATACCAACAATGCTGGGGGGTGAAACTTTCATTGGCTTTATGGCCTTTGAGACAGGCCTGCCAATAAAGGAGCCTGACCTTAGCTGCACATACTGGCTTATAGAAATCAGACAGAGTAAGTCAGACAATGTCAAGTTATTGCAATATCTGTTATTTTTGCTTTTTTTTAGTCAGTGCAAATTAAATGAGACAGTATAAAATCAGTCAGATTATACACATTGAAAGATACTTTAGTGGAGATGACAGTGTTTAAAAGGAGAAAGACTCTCCAGAAAGATTTAATTTCCTTTTTTTTCGCCTAAATTAATTTTCCCACATGAAAGTCTTCATAGACTACCTGGGGAATTAAAAGATCTGAAATAATGTTATCTTTTAACTAAGAATAAAAGGAAAACAAAGAAGCAGCATAATTATGAGCTAACCATTAAAAAGTTCTTAGTGCTAATATGCAGCAGAGGTCAGAATACTCATGATTTATAATCTACATCAAGAGAATAGAAGGCTGCTAAGAAGGGCTCCTCTCCACAGAAGTGAGAGAATGCTGCACAGATAATAGCATTTCCTTCATCCAATGACTTTGTCAGTGAATACAATAAGCTGATTCATTAGACAGACCTATTCAATATAAATCCACTTAATATTAATACCTAAAAGGTTTAAAGCATTTCAGCGATCATCTTACACAGAGCTATTGTTAAAAGAGAGAACTGTTTGCCCTGTCTCACATTCAGGCAGAGCTCAGGAACAGGAGAGCAGTGGACAAACAGCCCTTAACTCTTATGAAAGAGCATGATGGGACAATAGAGGTGTCTGAGTATTCAACTGTGGAGGAATAGAAGGTAAGAGAGTAGTGCAGAGGGCAATCTCACCCCTGAGGAGCTGCAGCTGTGCTAATCACCAAAGATTAGGAACAGGCCTGCCCTTAACAGGCCACAGCTGTGTCCAATGAGGATGAGTGCTACAAAAGAGTGGGGTAGGTGGTTGAGGAGGGAGTTGGAGTTTGTTGGCTGTGCTGTGAAGATCAAGAAGTCAGTGCTGTGAGGAGCTGCCTGTGAGAAATCACCAAGAAGGTATGGAACTTTTGCAATAAGGCGGCAAAATTTAATATTATCAAAACCCTTCAGTTCCACTCCAAGTGATCAGAGAGGCTGTCAAAGCCGCAGCCAACCCTGCTCTGATGGCAGGGTAGAGCCAGCTCTCTCAATGCTGGCCTGTATCAGAGTTCTGGGGCAGCAAATCATCAGAGAGCCCTCACTCTCTGGTTCTTGTGTGTGATGCCAGGGGTTTGATGACAAAATTGGAAGGGAAATCCACAGGGCTGCTCAGACATAATTTAACATCCTTTAGAGATTCCCAGTCATGGCCTGGCCAGCTTGTGCCTTGCTGGGCAGCAGGAGCAGTGAGAAAGAACTCTCTACAGACAGTAACCTCCCCATGCTCCATTGGTACAAGCTCTTCCAGCTTTGGGAGTAAACAGGGTTAACCTCCTCACCACACAGGGTACACAAGAGTATATAGATGTTACAAAGATTTAAAAACATATAGTATTTTAATAGACTGTGTTGCAGTGAGTGGAGCAATTACAGTAGATAACCTCTCTGAATTAAATGCTCTGTTAGTGCTAAATGGAAATGTCTGTTAGATCCTTAACAGAAAATAGCATAACTTTGAATTTGTGGTGGATTGGCCTTCACTGGGCACTAGGTGCCCACCAAAGCTGCTCTCTTTCTCCACTTTTCAACTGGACAAGGGAGAGAAAAAACAATGAAAACCCCATGGGTTGAGGTAAAGACAGGAAGAGATCATTCAACAGTTACTGTCATGGGAAGAGTAGATTTGGCTTGGATAAAGGAGTTTCACTTATTACCAATCATGAGAAATAAACTCAAATATTAAAAACACCTTCCCCACACTCCTCCCTTCTTCCTAGCCTTGAGTTTATTTCTGATTTCTCTACCTCTTTCCCAGGTTGCATAGGGGGAGAGGATCACTGCTTGTGGTCAGTCTACTGCACATTTTTTCATTTTCTGTTTTGTTTCTTTATTACTTTACCAAGATTTGGTTTCTGATTATCTACAGATGAGATCTTCAGTGGTGAAAGCTGCAAGAGATGGTACACTAATTATCTATGAAATTGCTGGCTGTGAAACTTGTCTCTGAAATGCTGAAATTTTGTGGGCAACAGCAGGATACTTTCAGTGAAATAATACTAGGACAGGCAAGAATTGTGTGCAAAGACTTCATTTGTATAACAACTTGATTGCTACCAAAATCCCTAATACAAATTTAGTTAGTAAAATATCCAGGGTTTTATAGCTAAAGAACTACTTGCATGCAAAAGATTATGGATGATGGACTGTTTGTTAAAAAATAAAATGGGATTTGGGAAATGGAGAAGAAATATAAATATTCTGAGCAGAAACCAGCAATGGCTGCAGTATAGGAACATCTTTGAATCCAGCAGGTTTCATTCCTTGAAGTCTGGGCACTTTAGGGTTCAAAAGCCTCATTCAAAGATGGACAGAATATTTATTAAATGCTTCTGTGACAGTGGAAAAGACAGTAATATTCTCCAAGTACCAAAAGATGGAAGTGAGAAAAATATCTGACAGCATGCTTAGAAAACTCAGTGTGGTTCAACTTAGGTGTCACAGAGAGGGTTTCCCTCAGTGATATCCAGTGACAGGACAAGGCACAGGAATCCACTTAAACATAAGAGAAAAACAATTGTCTGCCCAAAGAGCTGCCCAAAGATAAGAAGAACAAGTTTTGGCATGGCAAAGCACAAGTCTGACCTTTGAACCTGGAACAGTTCCTTGCCATTTTTTCACAGAATCACAGAATTAATGAGGCTTTTAGAAGTCTTAAGAATGACCTTTGGTTACATTTAAAGCATTTGAGCAAGAAATATTTGCAAGTTATAAAACTCAAGTCGTGCCATTGGGAAGAGGAAGGAGAAAGGACAGTATGTGGCTCTGGAAAGGGAAAATAAAGTGTTTTATTTTTAGGTTGGCAAGATGACACTTGTTTGATGAATATCAAATTAATATCATTAAATATGTGGCAAAAAATATTGACTAATGTGCAGTTGTAACTAGTCCTGGTTCAGTAAATGACCTCTTTAGTGAAGAGTGTATATTTTCTGGGAAGTTTGGACCCTGATGGTTGCAGGGCCTAAATATTCTGAAGAAGTCATATTTTCCTTTGTTTTATATATTTTTGTTTGATTTGCGAGGACTGGTTTTACAGAAGTGTCTTTCTTTCTTTTTGCATTGTAATTAACGTTCTTGAAAGAGCATTTTTTTAAATGTATCGTGACATGTTGAACCAATGTACAGTTTCATAGAAATGAAGCGCATTTAGCAAAATGTGGAGAAAATAACTCTCATCTTATTGTAGTTGTGAAGATTGAAGGTGTCTGCTAAACATGATAGCCTGCCAAAATGCCCTTAGGAGTAGACTTGTTGATCTTGTTAATCCTGTTGACATTTGAAAAAATATATTCTTGTGAATAACATTTTTTATTATTTCTATGGGGGAAACACCTACATATTACAAAATGGCCAACTTTTTTTTATTTGTATGTGTATTTTAACTTAAATTTATAGCTGTTCTTTGGGAATAATTTTAAAGAAATTTATAGTATTCTCTATGTTAAAACTAGACAGTTTTTAGGAATCCTACATTGATTCCTCAATAGTACTTTAGAGTACTTTTCTGGTATAACATGCTATTAACATCTTCAGGATCACTGACACAAAGTTCGAACTGTAAAGACTAAAATCTCATTTTTTCCCCAAAGGCTTCAGGGATAAGTGGTGCAATGCAGTGGTCTCCTTGACTTTGTGGTATAAATTATGCTTAACTACTGTAATTTTTTTCCTCAGTTTGAAATTGAGCAACTCTCAAGTACACTTAAGAATGTATTATATGGGGAAAAGAAAAACCATATAAAGCTGTGAGATTGGGATTCGTACACTGCTTATCACCTTCTGTTTTCTTCTCTTTGATGTATAAATATATTAAGGTCATTACTTAATTGAAGGACACAGAATTAAGTCATTAACACAAACATCAAACACTCATGAGTGATGAAATGCTTTTGTGTCTCCAGACATTAAAAAATCTTTTTTTTCCCCTCTAAATTGAAAAAGAGGTGCCAGACTGTTAGGAGAAATACATAAGCAAATAGGTAGGAAGATTAGGATGCATGTAGATTCTCTGCCAGAAGACAAGTTCTGCATACTTGCAAAATTGTGCTAAATATCAAACAGGTACAAGGCAGAAAACCATAGGTTGTTCCATTAAACAAATTATAACTCTGGCCAAGAACACTCAAATCAAATCTTTTGCTGCCAGCACCAGGTACTTCACAATTTCCCTAGGCTATATGGGAGACATGAATGATGGGTTGGGGATGGAGTGTGATAGCTGATGATTCTGAAGACATCTGTGTTCTTCCCAGAGGAGATTTTACATATCTGAACTCACAATTGCAAGGAATGAGGCATTCACTACTGCTTCTTTGAACGTTCTCCTAAAATATACTTTATTATCCTCAGAAAAGTTTCTACAGCTCAGCCTCATGAGAAAGAAATGCATTTAGACCTGGCTCAAGGCTTGGCACTGTCTGGAAGGTAGCACAGGTCAGATGCTGACTCCCAGTTTTGCAGTGCACTAGAAGTAGATTACATACTTCATTTTTAAGGCTGTTCAAAAACCTGCTCTATTCTAGCTCTCGAAGCTTCCAGCTGCAGCATTGTTCTGACAGTGGAACCATCATTCTCTGCTATTTTATTTCACTTTGGGGTATTTAATTTTGTCTCTCAGGCCTGGGGGCTCTCCATCAAACCCCAGAGGTCACCTAAAGCAGGTTGTACATAGCCAGAAGTATTCTCTATGCTGGACAAGGTCTTTGTTCAGTCAGCCATGCCCTTCATTTGCTGCAGTGTACTTAAACATAAGAGACTAGATGACAGAAGTTGTTCCTCTGATGCTGAGCTCAGTTCACACTGATGTTCCTTCCTGCAGTGATATCTTCCTCGGTCTGAGCATCTGAGCCTTGGAATTTCCTTTGATAAACTGATCATCTCTAAGTGGATTTTGATCTCTTCAGCAGACAGATTTTGTGATGATTCTTTTCAGTCTAACTGAAAATATTTCAGATTTTATAAAACTATAATTACACAGCTTTTTTTTTTTGTCCTATGGCTACTATTTTCCTGCAGAAATTTTAAAACCAAGGTACTTCAGGACAGAATTCTTTAACTTCTCTTGACTTTCAACTCACTTGTTTGGGTCAGCAAATGCCAAGCATATACTTGGTGCTAAATCCAAAACAGCTTGAGGCATGAAAAAGTTCAGCTAAATATATTCAGAAAGTCTTTAGAAATGCTTTTTCAGACCAAGTTACTTGTTATCTGTGCAGTATTGCAGAAATACCCTGTTATTACTGCTACCAAATTGGTTTTAACATCTTTCAGTTGATTCAATGCAAACACCCAAGTGGGAGGCCTGCCTTTTTTCACCAAATGAAGTGCTAACTACTTTAATAGAATTTTTGAATCCACTTTAACAACAGAAACTCGATGCAATTGCAGCATTAAAATACTGTAGATCCTGGTCAGGTTTTCCAAGAAGGACTATAATAAGCCTTAGGGTAGGCAGGGACAAATGAGAAAGATAATTTGATCCAAATGTGGTAGGTAAGGGCAAAATGACTATTCAAGTTCATCCCAAAGAAACATCTATTGCTTAAGAGGCTTCTTTTTTATTATTTTATAATTAAAAATATTTGGATTTTTTCTGCAGCTGCTACCATGGCTCTTCATGGCTAAGAAAAATTATGATGTTTCTCTTAGAAATTAATTTACTATCAATATGTGTAGGTGTGTGAAAAAGATGTTTCTTTATGCATTGAAAACTGGATTTCTTAGTAATATTTCTGTGCTTCTGTTTTATGTTTTTATTAAATGTAGTTAGTATCATAGTAGTAAGAATCACCATAAAATACTAGAATTGATTCTGAAATCTGGTAGTACATAATGACGCTTTCAGCTTCATCTTTGAGACTGCATATATTGCTTATTAGCAATAAAGAATACAAAAATCTCTTGGTAAGGAGAGAGAAGACATGATTAGGGAAATGGCACCAGATATTGATTATCCTTCTAATACCTGTTATTGATGTATTTAGATGCCTTCAGTTTTAGAAAGGTATCTCTTGCAATTTCACAGTGGGTAAGTTTCTACTACACAGAAACTTTACCCTAGAAAGGTTGCTTCACAAAAGTGCTCCATAAATAACTGGATTTGTAAATTCTCTGAACTACCAGCTGAACATAATATGCATGAACCTGATGGCTTCCTTCTGACCACTTAAAACACTGTCAGAGAACATAAATCTACCACTGAGCCTCAGAGCTCCCTGTGTGGAGCCAGCAGGATGATAAGGAATCACATAATCTTAAAAATGGATTGGCTTCTTCTAACTGTGGGTGAAAAGGTCTCTCCTACAGGAAGCATTTTCAGACACCAATTTGTTCAATGAAGGTCACCTTCTGAGTTCTGGCTTAGCTGGACATAAAGCTGAGCTGACTGTAGGCAGCTCTGCTCTGAGTACCTTCAGGAGCAAGTGTTTTTCTATGATTTTATGTGTATTATATTCAATTTCTCTTTTTTAAATTTTTATTTTATTTAAATATATTGGTCTCTGTACAGTTTGATAATTGTACATCTATTTCCTGGTCAGATTTTCTTGCAAGTGGCACCTCTTTCTTTTGAAGACCCTTTTTGCAACATGAATTCAACAATTACTCTAATCAAACTGTACTTATACGAGTTCTTTTGGATCTTCCCTGGGGCAGAAACAGAGCTCTGCCAAACTTGTGAAGGATAAAGTTGAATTACGTATTTCTGCCTTCATCTTTTTTTCCCCTCAAAATTATTTTCTGACAATGGTAAAAGCATGAAGGAGTCAGTGTGTCCATCCTGGGTGCTCAATAGGCATTTACTGCAATGTTGGCTGATATGATTTTTTTATTAAACTGGGGACATGATGGGTCTAAATCCTTATGGCTTGAGCTAGGGAACCAGATTCTTTGACTCAGCTCTGTGACACTTGTGTACATTAATATCAGATTAAAAAGCCCCAAACATGTAAAATGCTCAAACATAGTACTTGTATTCAATACGAGTAATACCATTAATTCCCGTTAAATAAATTTATCCTTAGGGGTTTATGAGCTTGAACACTTTCTTTTAATTGCAGTGGTTAATAGTGTTTGTGGCTTTTTTTTGTTAAAGCATCAAACAAATGTAATATTTTTCCCCTACTACTGCCTTTCAAATGGTCAAAATAAATGCTTGTGTAGAAATGTAACTATCTCAGAGGATTTACAAACCTGGAGCCAATATCACTTTTAATGCATATTAACCAGAAATCTTCTTATACTGTCTGCACATCCTAGGAAAAGCTGGCTATTTTTATAGCCCCTCAGCAAAAATTTAAACAGTGGCACTGAGTTTCACAAAATTCAGCACCTTTGCAAGCATTAAATTTGCTATTTAAAATTTAAAGCAAATAGTTTAAAGCCTCTGATATATTGAAACATTTAAAAATAAATAATTCCATTTTTATAAAGTTTCAGTAGAAAGCAGCTCAGAGGAAAAATACATTTTAATAGATTTGTCAGAAAACATGAATCTAAACCAAGTTCCTGTCTAAGGAATAGAAAGAGAAAGTTATTAATAAATCTGTTTTGTTAAACACTAAGTGATCAGGTAGAATAGAACAGGTTTCATTCCCAGGGGTGTTCAGATAAAGGGGGAGACATTAAAATTACCTGTGTTAAACTTGAGAATGCAGCTGCATAAATTCATGGGATGACAACATTGTATTTAATGTAACAATATTTTCCCCCCCCAAATGAGTAGCCTGAGATGAAATTGGTTAATCTAAGAGTCAGAGGGGATGCAATGTAAAAAGCAATTGCCTCTGCTACTCTGCCTGGGCTTTAGTCAAATATATTTATCAAAACAAACCTTAGTGGGACAGCTATGTTTCTTTCCTTTCATTAATGTCAGCAATATGAAGAATATCAGTATTTTTTTATTTTCCACCTCACCAGTAAAATTGTGTACAAACATCAGCCACAGTCATCATCAGTAATCTCATAATGTTCCAGCACACTCAAATATTGAGTCTTCTTTTTTTTCCCCATGGTGTTACCAATTTACACTGCTTTGAGAGATGGTATGGTTTGGGCTGAGAAGTAAATGGAAGAAAAGAAAATAGTTTCTTTTTTGTGTTGGTAGTTACAAAATCCAAAGAGTGAAATCAGGGAAAGCCAAGGAGAAGACAAGAAGGGACAAAAGGTCAACAAAAAAGAGAGAAGTCTGCTTGGATAAAGTAGAGACAAAAAGAAACATTGGAAGCAAATCAGATAAATTTCTCCCTTATTTGGAATACCTGTCCTCCAGGAGGGAGGTAAGCAAAGGCAAAATGCCCCCATTGTTATGTATTTTCATGACAGGAAATATTTGGAGGTAATATAATGGGTGAGGATTTTTTCTTTGCTTTGGGTTTTGAGATTTAGGTTGTCATTTGTTGGTGTGGTTTTTCAGTGTTTATTTGGTTTGTTGTTTTTGGGGTTTTTGGTTTTTTTTATATTAATATGTGAATTACTGTCAGCATTGACTTTTCAAGGTTATTTTCATATAATTTTTTAAATTCATTTTATTTGCCATTCAAGTAAATTTTATGTTTACCTAGTATTGAACTGAATTATAACTTTTTATATGTTCTCACAGGCTAGTCACAGCTTCAAATGTGTTTTTGCAAGAAAATATTGTACAATATACACTGATTTTAAGCTGAATTAACTATTCCCTAAATATTAAAATTTATGAAATGGAGAGTTTATTCCTTCTTTACTATATTTCTTTCCCCAGTTCCTTCTTATTTGACTTCTCATTCATATCTTCCATTCTTGGAAGCCTGATCTAAACCCCATGAAATCTATTGGAGTATTAGATGTGAGAAATATATGCAAGAAACTGTTTTTCTACTCTGTTCCAGCTGTGTATTTCTCATGCTTATTTCCCCTTCAAGTCTGAGTATTTAATAGGATTTCAGTCTATTTGCTATGCTGCTTTTCCTAGCATTTCTTATTTTCTTTCCTGGCTTCTGTTCAGACTCCAAACCCCCAGCCATTCAACATCTTCTCCCCAAATAATTACAAGGGTCCAGAACTCCTGCATGCTAAATTACATTTCACTCAGGCTGTCTTTCTGGAAGCAGGAGAGGAGGAAGGAAAAAAGCTTTAGTGTCTCTGCTGAAATTCAATTTGAAAAATAAAACATGTGCTGCCAATAGCTGTTCTGCACCCTCAGAGCTGTGTGCATAGTCAGGCAGCTATTTGGTATGAACATCAGAGCCATTCTCCCCTGCATATATTATCACTGCACTGTTCCTAAAAATATTCTTACATTTTTCATTATTTCTTCTGGTGCTGTGAAAGGGGCTGTTTCAGGAACATTAATCAACTTCCCAGATACATGAAGCCATTATCTTTAGTCCTATGATGCTTTTCTCATTGCTCTTCCCTAATAATAATCTTACTCTAGCTACCCCTGATCAGTGAGTGAGACCAAAATCTGCTGCTTTTGTGGAACTGGAACTCTTGTGTTCCAGTTCTCCAGTTTGTTCTGGCTCCATTCCCTGTTGCCCCAGGTAGCTCACGTCAGCATGTGCTTGGCCAGTGCTGGTGTTTATATTGTTCTGTGGGATTTCTTGGCTTCCAAAATAAATTGCTCTCCATAAACTTAGGGGTGAATTCACTTTCATGGTTAAACTTCATAAACTACTGGTCAGAAATGATTCTTCTCTTTTTCCTGATCTCACACACATAGGGAGGAATGGAGATGAGGGGGTAAGGAAATAATTAGTAGCAAAGAGAATGAAAATTTTCATCATCTTTTGTTACTGGAGAACTTTGAGCCTATTATTTTTAGGTTTAGTTCTATTTCTGACAAACCAGAGTGAAAAAATGGCAGTGGTGCTTCTTCAGAGGTTCTCTTATGTGCAATACTTTATCTTGATGCCAGAAAGTAAGGCTGTTTTGGTGTCATACGTGTATTACAAATACAGCTGCTAGAATTTAGTCTCAGTAGGGTATTTTGTCCGTGTATATTTGTGGTTTGCTCTATCTAGGAGTTCACAGTTCATGTTTCATTCTCTTTTGCAAATTGGTAGAACATGTTGGCTTTAAAGGAGAAGGAAGTGAAAACTTTGAAAAACTGAACTCAAATAACACCAGTTAAGCAGAAGTAATTGCTGGTTGCTGTTAATGGAAAAAAATTGAGATTTTTATTAGAACAGCTTACCTTTAGTTAATAGAACAACCATTTTTTAACATATATTTTAATGGGGAGCACTCAGTGCCATCAGTAGCATGTAATTGTTGAATAAGGTTTCTGTAATGGATTGTTATCTCTTAAGGTTGGCTGAAGTGTTTTTTTTTTTTTCTGATACACTTTTGATTCTGCAAAATGACACTTGGCTAAATCAGCCTGAAGGGAAGAAAATAGTGATTCAATTTAATGGAAGGACATATCTTCCAAGAAAGATGAAGGCTTTTAGCCCCTACATTAATGTGGTTGTGCCAAAATCCTTTTATCTAAAGGCTCAGAAGATTTTTGTCCAAAGATAGCCAAAGAGCTGATGGCAGCCTGAGGAATGAAGTCTGAAGGCAAAGCCTTTGAATCCACCTTTGTCTTAGAGTTCTGTTGAGGTAACAACAGCTGAATTCATATCCACAAATTATGGATGGGAACACCATCAGCTTACTCTGGATAATGTTTGTTTGCAAATGTCTGTGATGTGGTTCTTGGCTGGTTTTTTTGACATATTCTTTGTAAAAAGTAACAAACTCTTGCCTCCTCAGTAAGATCATTCCACCAGGGGAAGAATGATGATTTTTATGTGCTTTATTGAGCATGCAAAAAGTAGCTGTGGGTTTGTCCTTTGCATATGCTCACACAGGAGAGAAAAGGCATTGCTCTGAGCCTCTTAGGTCTGTCTCTCAGTAGCACAGTGCAGTTAGATCAAAGGTGGATTCTTAGCCCTGTAACTTTTTTGCTACCATTACACAATGAAAGTATCTGAAGTGACATGGCTAAAATGCCTAGATGGGTTTTCCTCCCTTATCATACATCTCCATACACATTTAATTAAAATACTCTACCATTGTTCTGAAGTAAATGCTAGCTTGTGATACAGCCTTTGCTTTGCAATACACATCATTTCATTTGTCAATTGGTAATAACTAAAAGTATTCTCTAAAAATTTCCCAGTAAATATACAATGAACTGCATAGCACCTCTATCTTCAGATTACCCTTTCAATCAACTGCTTTTGAGAAGCCAAGTCATAAGGACAGGTTTTCTGTTTCAAATGCCTAATTCTGATATAGGTTTGAAGTCTTTTTACCTTGAGTTCAGGGGAATAGGGCAGGAGGGGTGGGAAATAGAACGGGTAAAAACCATATAGCAGTCCTCCAAGGAGTTAGTAGGGAACAGTCTTGGATAGCAGTGTTTGAAAGCAGGTGGTGTAGCTTATGATGGTTAATAACAATGAGAAGGGAAGGTCCCTTCTTTCTGACATGACTTAGTGCTTCATTCTGACCCTGATTCTTTCCTTTGGAATAAGTAAAATCCCAGGATATCCCGGACTGAGCCCAAGCAGCTCTTGTAATATGTTATCTGTTTACCAGGGGAATCCTTGGTAGACTCTTGAGAGCTGCACATTTTTAATGTTTACAGAAGGGGCTTTTGGATTTGCGACTAAAGACTGGATTGCTTAGATTTCATTATGCCTGTCTAAATATTCTGGAATAAATAAAAAATATGGCATCTCAAGCTATGCTAAACTCTGTCAATATTTGGTATAAATAAATGTATAGACACCAGAAACAGACAAAGCAATCTAAGCATATCTGAAATGGAGGGTTTATTGAGCAGTGTTTTGTGTGTTACTTTTAAATGTTGAACCAGGGCCCAAAAATATAAAACTGTTTTTACTCTGTGTAGTACTGGTAATTAATGAAAACTGTGATGCATCTGTTACTAACCTGCCTTAGAAAGGTAGTGCAGCTGTTCTTGCTAATGTGAACCTTTTGGGAAGGTTCATGGTAGAAGTTTTTGGCAAGAATGAAGATTATCCACTCACAAAATTACCCCACTGAAGAGACAATATTATGGAGTAAAATTTCAGGGAAAAAACAGATGCTGACAATGTGTTGATATGGTGCATTTCATGCGGTGGCCAAGAAGATTTAAAAAAAAAAAGAGTTCCTGTCTTAAATTCTGGACCTTTATTGAATTCTTTTATTTGCATAGATGAAATTCTTTAGGTTAGCTGGTGTTAGGTTGCTTCTATCAAATGCCAAAGCTAAAACTCTTAAATAGATTTTATAGATTTTTAACAAGCCCTGCAGGCCTCCCATCTCAGTCAATAAGTCCATGGTGATATATAGTGAGTTACAGAGCCTAGGCTAGGAGAACTACATTTTGAAATCAGATCTTCCCTGAAGATTTCTACAATTGATTATTTAAAATTTTGTTATCTTTCTATATATAAAAAAGCTGCACCTGGGAGTTATTACCTTCAAGAATACATGTTTAAAGGCAGAACGGGTCAAGGTTTTAAAGTTTTTTTTGAAAGATCAAGTATTTTTCCCTTTTCAAAACCTTTCTGAATCATTCTGCAATAAAGACATTGGAAAATGTGTTCTAGTAGAATTCAGAAAACACTTTTTAATGCTTTTTTGTTTTTTATCTGCATGGTGTTGGTAAAATTTTGCGATAGAGTGAAAAAATGAGGAACCTCAGCTCTTAACTGACCAATCTGTAAATGGAAACAGAACCAAGAGCGGGATGGAGCAGCAGTGCTCATCTACTTGCAACAGCTGCAGAGAGCCCAAGCTTCTGTTGTACTTCTCTATATGGTAAGCCCAGATCTGGAAAGAAAATATCAATTTCTCAGTGGTTTTGTTCTTCCCTTATAGAGCCCAGAGCAGTCCCTCTCTACTCAGCTACTGCAGTTTTTGTCCAGAGTGTATATGTGGAATTGATCTGCCTTTAGACTGGCAAAACCTCTTCTGCTTTGTCTGTAGAGTCACAGAATATCCTGAGCAGGGAGGGACCCACAGGGACCACCAAAGTCCAACTCCTGGCCCTGCTCTGGACAAGCCCCAGAACCCCACCCTGTGCCTGAGCATTGTCCAAAGGTTCCTTGAGCTCTTGTGTTCCAGTCCTCAACCATGCTCTGGGTGAGAAACCTTTTCCTAACATCCAACCTGAACCTCCCTGATACAGCTTCATGATGTTTTACTTCATACAGACTTCCTGCTGAGAAAAACATTCTGAAGCCCACTCCTAAAAATCAGACCATTGAAGTTTTCTTTCAAGAATATTCCTTCTTACCAACATTGCTTTTCATGCAGAAGGGATTTTCTTCTCTGGTCTCTTTCCTAACCTGATATTGGGAAGACCTGAAGATTCAAATCTCCTTTCCAAGCAATACTGAAACTCTAAATGTATTCTTAGCCTGAAGTGTTGAGGGTAAACAGATAACTTTGGCTGTGCTAAAGTGCTCACTGAAGTCACCAGAAAGTTTTTCTGCATTTTCAGATTCCAAGCTGGGTTTTTTTTTGTGTCAAGATGAATCCCAGATAAAATACCACAATAGTGTTTTCAGGAAATTTGAGTGATGGAGGTTGACAGTGTACCTGGATTAAATATGCATTGTATGCTGGTCCTGTGTGAAAATAATGCAAATGTAATGTAATCTATAGTCAAGCATAAAGACAAAGTAAAAAATTTGACCTAGGCCATGACCAAAATCACTCTTTTCATTCAAATGATTGTTTTCTCATTATAATGTTGAGTTCCCCATTTCACAGTTCATCTATAGGACATCTGGCTGTGACCTGCACTACCAGGGCTTGCTGTGAGCTCAACACACCTTTCTGGGACATATCACCTTTGGTGTATTATCTCTAATTCCACAGAGGATGTAAAATGTGGAATAATTACTATTTGATCTTTGCTGATAATGGTAAAGCATTTATTTCTACAAATGATGTACAAAGATGTGAATAGATGATTTTTCACAATTCTTTCAGAAACCTTTATTACGAATCTGAGGTTGAGGATACCTATCACCCAGCCAAAAAGATGACTGCATCTAGCTGGTGAGGATCTGGTCATCCCTGCAGTAGTTTGCTTAAGACAATCATAATTTTATATGAAGGTGTTTGCAAGGGCAATGAAATGCTGAAAATGAATTTTAAGGAGTCTGCTTGGGCTGTTTACTTTGTCCTCCCTTCTGAGTGGGCTGGTAAAATAAAAATGTGGGTTTGTTAATCCACTGCAGTTGCTCTTAGTGCAGATAGTGCATCTCTCATCAGTGCTACTAAACTCATTTCCAAACCTCTGCACTATTGCTAAGCACATAATAGGTATTGCCCTTGCCCACAGCTTTCTACTGCCACTTTGGGATACTTGGAATATAAATGCACTGAATGAAAACTGATACTTAATATTTAAGATGCTTTAAAGAAAGGAACTACATGAATGTTAAGCATCATTATTAAGCAATAACAACTGAGTTGCAGGCCATTAACCCAGTCAGTCATTAATCCCAGAGAACTCTTCTATGCTGAACTTCTGCTGTTAATGTTTTAAGCACGGTGCAGAGCAAAGAATCAATCTCACAGGTATATTGAGTCCTTAGTGGGTGCTGCTGTTATTGTAGTGCTTGCTATAATTAAGGTGAATATTATCTTGTTCTCACTGCAGCACTAGTGCTAGCCAGTAAAGAGGGAAAGAAACGTTTTCTAAGTGTTAAATCAGAATATAAGAAATATCTGCAGTCCCCATGCTCTAAGGAAAGGTACATCAAATAAATGTTTCTCTCCCCAAAGATGGAGACTTGGGCAAAGTACCAAAGAGGTTCTTTGTCTGTATAGCATTTCCCTGTCAGGAATGCTCTCCTGCCTCACAGTTCTCTCTTCCTGCCAGCACGAGGAATATTCTCTCTACCCTGCTCTAAAGGCATGAGAGGCAAGTGTCCTTAATAAGATGCTCTGGGCCACAACCTTTCCAGCAGCAGGGCATCCCAGCTTGAGGAGAAAGGGGGCAGAGTGTCGCATGCACTTCCCAGACATCTGGGCAGACAGCCACACCTCTGTTTCTGAGTCAGGACTAGAAAGTTCCAGATGATGAGGTACAGCAGGCAAGCTCTCATTTTGGATGAGGTTGCAGGCAGAATTTTCTTGCTAAGGACAAGGCTTATGTAGCACAAAGGGAGAAAAGGGGAGGAAGCTTCAGCACAATTACCTGCCAAGGATATTCCATGAACATCTAGAGCTCAGAGCACTGTGTCTTCTTTGCTGCTGTTTTCAGTGCTAGCTGCAACTGAGCTTGTGCACACTGCAGCTTTCCTGACTATGCATTTCTTTAAACCACAACTCTTATGTTTGGGATATTCTTTCATCTCTCTCTCCCCACTAAGCAACCAATTTCACTTGCAATATGTTTATATCATCTCTGGTTCTTTGGGAACAAATGTTCTCAAAGGCAGTCTTGAAAAAAGTTTGTTCAATCTTTAAAACTATTTTTGGTGTCAATATTTAAAAATGAGGCAGGTAAAACGCTTTACTTGCCATTTCTCATTTCCATGAAAAGACTATCAATTTGTGCCATTCTTTGTGCTACAGTGAAAGCAAGATGCTTTTTATGTCCTCAGCCTTTGATTAAAGGGCTTGACGGGACCTCCTTTAGAGCCTCACACTGACAGCAGGGTGGGACTTTTCCCTGACCATTTGCTTGACCCAATCTAGTTCAGCTGAGCAAAGGAGTGAGTTATTCAATGACAGAACCCTTATTTTCACATTTTTAAACTTCAGTGCTGACAGAGGCCCAGGGAGGTTTGGAGAGGAGCTGACATGGCAGGTCAGCCACTGGCCAGGGGTCACTGCTGCTCTCACTGGTCCCTGGACAGGGTCACTTCCCACAAAGGACAGAAACTGGGAGCTGCCCAAAAGGCACAGCCATCCACAAACAATGCATTGCACATATTCACTTACTTAAGTCTCATGGTAAAATTCTTGTCTTTTGTCAAAGGAGCCGATGCTCATGTAACAATTGGTGCCGTAATTACAAAGTTTTCACTAGTAGTAGTTTTAAATCCAGAAAAAAAGGTGGCGAAATGTTTTGAACAGCTTCAATTATTATCTTCAGCATAATTTTAAATGTCATTGTGCAATGTTATTTTTCCTTTAAACCAACTTGTGGCTAGCAATTTGGTTATGAAATGCTCTATTTTGTGAAAACTGAGTGAATGAGTATCAGCTAACTGTCATGTACTTTTGTTTCCTTGATCATCAAAGTATCTTTATAGATTTTAAGTGTGTAACTTGTGTTAGAAATCAAAGAATAGCCTCATTAATCCCAGTAAACTTTTAAATTTTGACTGACAAATAAAGCATTAATTGTTTAAAGTCTATCCAAACTTCAATGGCATGATTATAGAATATGATGATTTATTATGAGCTTGTTGAGTATAATAACTGGTGCATTTTCTGATGAGATTATTGATTTTTCAAGATTGTACTCAGGAGCCTCATTGAAAATCTTTCAAGGCCAGTGGTGTTAGCAGTGATGGGCTACAATGAGCTTCAATTTAATGTATTCCTTTACTTAACTCTCTTGGTACTTTACACTTGAGCAGATATGACAGATCTTCTGGCAACATTTATGTGAATATAAGATATATTAAATAATATGTAACATTTCAAACCTCCTTGGATCGGTTTCCATGGAGACTAAAGGCAGCCACTGGAAATTAAAATATGGAGAATCTCAGCTTATAGGATGGTAATATTTGACATAAAGCTTTGAAATCTTGTTTCAGGAGGTAGGAGCTCATATGCTTGGTTAATTAGAGCAATATTAATTCTGTATGCATTATCTTAAAAAAATGAGGAAACAAAATAGACACTTTTTTAAAATAGTACAATATTTTTTGAGATTTGTGCTAAAAAGGTTAAGTTCATCTTGTTACTGAGCTATGAGCAAATAACCAGGCTTAATGCAGGGATTTTTATATAGGAAAAAAAAGAGAGATCCAGTTTTCATTGATTTCTTGGACAGTATGGAAGAGAGACTGCATCCTGTACAAACTCCAGCTGAGATGCTCCTGATGGCAACTAAGTGAGCACAGGCTGCCCAAGGGGTGTAGATGTACAAACTCCTTCCTTTGGCCCTTCCTCTACTCTGTTCATTTTATTCCTATTGCAAGGGAATGATTTCTCTTATGGCAGACAGCTCTACTCCAGTTTTACACTGTTATCCAGCCATATACTGCCCCAAATTCTCTCATGCTGAAGGGATGCCCTGGAAATCCTGGCATGGACAAATTTGTCCTGAAATGAACATATCTTAACAGGAAAAAAAAAAAAAATCACCAAAAAAAAAACCAACACCAAAAATCCCCATTGCCTGACATACATGAAATAATGTTATTAACTAGAGTGAGGAATTTTGGCCCATTGGTCTTTTGTTTAGAATTAATATATTTTGCTTAGACTGCTGTGCAGAGAATTGCCTTAAAGGGGGACATATCTCCCAGGAGCAGATTTCCATTTTGTCAGTCAGCTGCTGAAGCTTGAAATGCCCAATCTAATCTCTGATATTAAGTTTGTGTTTGTATTACTTGAGATCACATTTAGATATCAGAAATGTGTCACCAGCAGTGGACCTGAATAGAACAATATACAAACATTCCCTTTTTTTTCTGTTTTTTGGATTAACAGAAAAATGTGAGGAAAGTACCATAAGAACAAGAGAATAAATTGCTATAATTTTTTTTTCTTATATGGATGAAGAGTTTACCTGACGAGAGGAGGAAAATCTATCTTATATTTTTTTAATCAAGATTAATAGACATAGCAACTATGATGTCTAATATTTGGTCCATAGTGGAAATACTGTGTAATCACCAGAATATGGTTCTGTGGTCAGGAGATCAAATAAGGGCAAACTGATAGTGATAATTATAGTCATTTATTTCGTTCTTTGAAAGATTGCTGCAAGAAGGAAAAAAACACTAATTAAATATAAAAACACAGATGGCAAAGAGACCTTTGCAAAGGTCAACACTGGAAAAATCTTAGCTCTGAATTATCTAAAGTGGATTAGACACATGTAATTTATCTGAGAGAATTAAAAAATAAAAATAAAACCCACTTGATATTCAAAAGAAGATAATGAACAACGTTGCTAAAAGGAAGCAAACAGTACTAGAAGCAGGAGATGAAAGATCACTCACTTTGGCTTCTAATTACTGGCTCATTGAATTCTAGGCTGATTCAGAAAGTACATGTGTGTGTGTAGAACCTGTGTTATGGAGATATAATTTTGATAGAATCTATATTTGATTAACTAGGAGAGAAAATACACTTGGCCCTTTCACCCCAGAGCTGCCTTTTAGATTGCAAAATCATGAACTCAGTTGTAGAGGTTTGAGTCAAAGTACCTCACTTCCTTTCAGTCTCCTTCAGCAAAATTCCAGGTTTTTTATTTTCTGTCTACACAGATCATCCTTGTCACGATATTTTTTTTTGAAAAATATGTGCCTCCTTCTGGATGAAATTATAAACAAACCCAACAAAACAAATCAGAAATCTAAGGGGGTTATTGCAATGTCTTCCATCTCTAATGCTTTAAATTACTGAAGTTCACAACCAGAAAAAAGTATTCCTGGTAAATGGCATTAATATTGATAGCACCATTTTTTTTATCTGCACAGTAGTAAGCAGAAATTTTTGAGTTATAAAAGAAAAATTTTCTTAGTGATAAACAGAAAGAAAAAAAGTCTTGATTTATCAATATGTCCTGAAATCTTAGGAAATTCACTGAACCTTCATGTTACGTTTGTATAGAATTTTCAAGGTTTTTCCAATTTTATGAAGAAATTTCTGCCTGTTCAGTTTGATTTTATTTTAAAGAAATTGGTTGTCTAATATTTTTTTTGTGCAAATGCCACTGAAGTCCATGAGGAAAAAGAAGATAAATATTACAAAAGTTCTTATGAGGATACTGGTATTTGCCACGCAAGCTTTGTATTTTTATGGACCCCAAATGCATTAGTAGGAGCTTCAGCTGGCTGGTGCAAGTGCAGCTGGCTGCTGTTTTGCACTTTAAAGCCTCCCTTTTTTCTTTTGTAGGGACTATTCAAACAGTTGCATAATAAATATAGGTAGGTATGTTTCATTGCAATCAGAGGAACAAGCAGCAACCTCTTGTTTTGTAACCATGAGGAGCTTCTTTGAGCTGCTTTATGTCCTCATGAAGAAAAGGGCTTTTTCCTCCCAAAAACTTCTCTTGTCTGTGAATCAATCCCTGAATTTTAAAGAAATGGCAGTTGTGAAAGTGTTGGGCAGATATTGAGAAGAAACAAATATTCCAGATATTCTGATTTTCTCTGATATAACAGATGTCTCATCAATTATAGGGGAGGGCAGCACCAGGAGAATCTCTTATGCTTTTTAAGGGTTACATGGACTTTCTGTATAAAATATAATTCTAATTAGCAATTAATACTGGAAAAGAAGTTCTCATCTTATTCAGAAGTACACCAAAAAGAATTGATTTTTATATTTTTCACATGTTGCTAGTAGTCTGGCAGCCCCATCTGACATGAATTACGTTGCTAGGAGTGTGGTTTTGAAAGTCAGATAATATCAAACATCAACTTCTTCTATGTCAGCAGTAGCACTGGGAAAACAACTGTCTTGGTATCTAACTTCTGTGACTAAACTTGGCCAAACCTCATCAGCAGCTGATGTCACTTGTTTTGCTGTAAATGTAAAGGATTTTTTGTATGTATGAAAAAATTAAATGATGATACGTGGAGATAAGAGGAAAGAGCAATATGTTTTTGTTGATGTATATGTGGTAAGTTACACAGTTTGAAGTGAAGGGTATATTGGTCTCTTTGTCTCATCTAAATATTAGAGGAAAAAGCAGTGGAAGAGTGGAAGCAATCTGAGGAAGATTGGTTTGGTTTTACTTTAAGCAGTTATAGAGCTTGGATTTATTTTCAGAAAAGTAAGAAAAAAGGGAAAAAGAAAAGCAAATCTGCATCTTATTTCATTCATTTGGGAATAATAAGTCAAATTCCACTGCAACCTAGTATATATGGGCAGTGCCACAGAGCTTTATTGAGACCTCTGAACTCTTCTTTATGGAATAATTTGTATAATCAGTGTCTTAGACCTCTGCTTTTCTCTTGATATTGAATGCAAGAGTTCAAGATGAAGATTTACATTACCAAATACTACTTTTTGCCTTCGTTTATTGTAATACATAATATAGCTTTCTAGTCTCCAGCTAGTATGCTAGCTGGTTTTTAACATAGATCTGTGTTTCTAAAATATGCCTGAAAAGGACTATGGCTTGGCTCTATTTAGCAAATGTGTAGGAGCAAAGCAAGGATTATGCAAATATCAAAGAACTTCTTGTAGTCTAGGAAAACACTTATTAAATTCAACAGGAGCCTTGTCAGCCTTATTCAGAGCAACAGTTCTTACACTGAAAGAGGAATGGTTGTACAGGAAAATATTTAAGAAGGCTTACACTTATAATGGAATAGTTTTCTGTCAAGAATTGTTGCTCTGTTGAAGGATGTTGTAGGAGCAGTTTTGCTTCAGCATGATGCAGAAACAAAGTATATTAATTTCAAGTGTATTGAGCCTGAAATACCCAACAGTACTCAAATCCCTGTTTCCAAGCCATGAGGTTGGGAAATCGGTGTAGCACAGTTAAAAAAAAAAAACATTCAAAGGGCCTAATTCTTTCCAATTTCATTTTAAAAGCTACACATCTCTCTTGCTGCTCAAAGTGATTGGTTCCTTTCTCTTGTTCTGCTCCATTTAGGAAAAGCAGCTGTTTTCTTTGGCCTCACTGAAGTGACTGAGGGTGCAGCCTGCAGCCTAGGGCTGCTGAGAGTGCCCAGCACTGCTCCCTCCTCCACTGGCACCTGGGATGCTCTGAGCCATTCAGTCTCCTGACCTTCCCCTCTTGTCCTAAGGGCAGGTAGTTTCTTGGCCATTGCTCTAAAGCTGCCTTTTCCTCTTCTCCCTGCAAACACTCTGGCAGTAACTTCCAAAGAACTTTGCTGCACTCTGATTTCGGGCTGCGCTTTGAGGCCCTGCAGACCAAGATCCCTTCTCTGCACACAGACACTTAGGTCTAAATTCCAGACAGACTTTGAGCCACCCTCTGCTTTTTTACTTTCACCCATAGCACAACTTCTATTACTTTCTTCCTGCCTTTCTATTCCTGCCTCTCTCTCTCCTCCCTTCTTCCCTCCTTTCCCTTCCCTTCTGTCACATATTCTGTGACTTTGAGTTAGGTCTTAGATATCTTAAAAGCCTCTGTGTTTAGGAGCACTGTGCTCAATGGGGCCAGAAATTTACTCCCAGGATGCAGAATTAACCCAAAATCTTTCTTTTCCATTTTTTTTTCTCTTTCATTGTACCTCGAGGTCACTTTCTGATGGTCAAATCCCAGACCATGGACTGATGCATGAAGATTTTAAGGTACAAGTGATTGTTGTGTGAAAAGTGAATGATGGATATGAGATTATTTTGAAAGATGACTTAAAATTAAATAAACTTACACCAAATAGTTTCTGGGGGAAAAAATGGGGGGTGAGAGGGAAGAACCATGTTCTCAGGTGTTTTCAAAAGTTTCTGCAGGTTAACATTCAGAGTTGCAGCAGCTAAATAGTTCCCCACTGAAAAGATATTTTCTTGGGTAGTGCACATGAAAGACAGGTTTCAGTAAATATAATTCTGCTCTGGATCAGAACCATTCCTCAAGGACACAACTCAGATGGGTGTTGCAAACTGATCTGATTTGCATAGAAATCAGCATGTGCTTGTTGGTTGTGGTGGTCTTTGGCTCTTTATAAACAGTACCAGAAATCAAATGCCTGCATTGATATTCCTGGTCAAGACAGTTTTTAGAACTGTTACTAAAACAGCAGACAACATAGAAAAAAAACCCTACAACCTACATGGTACAGACATGAAAGTAAACATGTTCAAATGTGATGTTGTTCTGAAGAATTAAAAGTAAAAAAATGAAAATGAGAAGCAAATTAATTTTTTCATATTCTTGATATTGAGTTATTTATTTCACTTCTCATTTTCTTGTGAATTTTCTGTTTCCTTTTTTTTAGTGTGATTCTTTTGTTTCTTTGGTTTGGTTTTTGAGTTGTATGACAACAACAGTTGTTCTTTTGGTAAGAAAACTTTAAAACTGCAGTCATTTGAAAAAGTGGATGTTGGTAATAGACACCTAAAAGCAACTTGTATGAACAATAGTTTTGTGAAACCTAAGAAAATTCCTAACTGTTGTACTGCAAACAGCTTGGGAGTTTGAGTTCTTGATGGATTAAAAAAAAAAAATCTTGATTTGAATCCTGATGAAAATAAACATTGGATTACTCTTCCATTCTAAAATTATATTTCACAATCAAATCTCAGGCAGGACAGCATGCAGCGTGTTTTGAATAGATAGATCAGGAAGAGAAATCAATATAATATAAAAGAGTAGAAAATGCATGAATGAAAAATCTGTTTCATTAAAGACAAAAAAAAACCACACGATGGAGCAAGACATTTGCAATACTCAGCCAACAACTGTGGGACTGCTCACACAAAAATCCCTTTATGGACCATTCTTGGTCCCCTGCCTGAGGTAATCCTGCATCTCTCTTGAAATGAGTACTTGTTCTTTAAAGTGACCATGGTACTTGGGTGCCTGGGCACAAGGGGAGTGAGATTTTCCCTTTACGGTCCTCTCTAAACTGCAGACAACTTTCTTGGGATTAGCTTTGGCCTGAACACAGCAACCATGCCTCTATGCATTTTTTTTAAAGCTCTTCTTTAGCAAGTAAATTTACAGTAAAGTCAAATATTGTCTGCTCAATGGGGACATTAGTTAATGCTCCATTTATCTCTTTGTGAGGTCTCAGATGTCTCCACTGAGGTGTTGAAATGAGACAGGAAAGTGGTGGTTACTACCAGTCCTTTACTGAAGGACATGCAATAGCTGTCAGAATACATTCTCACTGAGCAGCTGGAATTTTTATTTTTCCTTGTCTGTCCATGCACTTTCCAAAGGGTTTTGGATTTATGTATCTTGGCATGCTTCCTTGGACACAGCCAGCTATGTTGAATCATAATTTTAATGTGGAAATGGAACTTGCACTCATGAAAGCTCCTGCTTAAGTATCAGAGTAAGGAATAAGCATCACATGAGGTAAAACATGGTGAAAATGGGCTGGTTGAACAGGCAAAAGGGTAAATCTGACAAATATCACCTGAAGTGAAGGACACAGGCATAATTCAGCCTGCTGTCACAAGCACTTCTAAAATTTACTGTGGAAGCTACAATTTCCTGAGACAATATCCTCACCTCTGTTTTCCTGGGGCACCCATATTGTCATCAATTAGAATTGAACTCATATATGCCAAAATATAATTGCTAGAGGGAGCTGTGCAAAAATGATGACAGTGGCAGATTTGCTGTAGCAGTTCTGGAATATTTCCCATTTTCTAATCAAAGAAGCTTACTGACCCAAAGCTATGTTAAAAACAACAAGTTTCCTATATGCCTTTCCCACAGTGTGCCAGCTAAATTAATGTTTGAACCAAGTCATCCCTAATCTAAAAGCTTTGTTTTTTGTTTTCCTCCCTAGACAAAACAAAAAACAAACCAACAACCCACAAAAAACCAAACAAAAACCACAAAAAAATTAGAACCCAAATCTGCAGGGGGAAACTATAACTTCTCTTAGAATGAATGCAGAATTCTTGGTGCATGCAGTGTCATATCGACCCATGCATTGTCACATTGTCATTTTTCATCTCATTTATGTGGGATATTATGGATAGTCTGTGTTTCATTGCTTTTGACTGCAATTCCTTTATGGCAGGGATTCTCTAACTCAGCATGCCCAGAAAATATATAATAAACAGTATATAGCATGGTTTTTGGGTATCATTACCATTAGCATGGATTAGTGGCACAGTTAGGTTTTTGTGGATTGTTTCCTAAGCCTTACCATATGCAAGATTAATCATTAACATTCACTCTTTAATCTGCTTTACCACATCCAAGTAACTCTCTTTCTCCTTGTAATGTTTTTTCTCACTGTTATCTTAATTCTCTTGATTTTTAGTAGTCTATAAATGCCAGATTTGAGTGGATCTTACTCCATTCTGACACTTGGGTTCACCTTTGAAGCCTTACTGGGGGCTTGGGTGACAGAGGACCCAAGTGGGCTCAAGAAGCTTGTTTGCAGCTCAGTGAATGTCACTTAATGCCTCAATCTGCTGAATTTAGGGCAAGAATTTTGCCATTTGTTGTGCTAAGTTTATATACTTCCTAATGAAATGTGTTAAACTAGAGTTAAATATTTTAAACTTATTACCAGGAGCTGCAATTAGCAGGAATGTATGCTTGGCTGTTTTAATATATTTAGTATTTATTATTGAATATTACTTTGCATCTGTTCAAAGACTCTCTGTAGTAACAGGGAGCTCTTTCCATAGAAATGCATATTGGGATCCTGAAATAACAGATGATAACAAATGTTGAATTATGCTGTAGCTTCAGTGTATATAATTCATTTTTGCTGATCAATTTTCATTCCCTCCATAAAATTAGAAACATGAATTCATCTGGAGGACTGAAGGAGCTTCAATATCTACCATCACATTGATATACTCTGCACCACATGGTGAGAGATTTCAACACTGTTTCTCTAGAGAACAACCAGTAAAATGTTCCTTTAATGCACATGGGTTTTTATTGCTTCCATCCCAACTCTACTCTCCTTTCCACCCACTCCCATCAGCACCTGGATTAAAAATATTTCTCTTCTGTCATTTTTAGTGGTTTATATTTGTAGATCACCAGCTGAATATGAGGATAAAAGCATCCTCATGAAATCTGTCACCACTGCTACTGTGTGTGTGTCACACTGGTACCTGTGTGTGAGAACAGGTTCTGTTGTGACCTAGGACTAAAAGGGACATTAAAGAAACTGCCAGTGCCTATTTTTGTACACGTTCATTTGTGTACACTAGCAAAGTTTTCATAGGTCTTAGGGTACTTCTGGGGCATAAGAAATAATATTCCAGTCCAGTTTTATGCTGAAAGAATCCAAAGCACAATCATGCTTTAGATCATTCTGCAGCTAAGTGGCAGAGCTGGGAATAGTTACCATGAAAGCAGATTGTTTGCTATGAATGTGCTACCAGAGACTTGGTTGTTGCAATAAAAAACTTCTTAAAACAAACCATATGATAAGATTTCTGTAGGTTGAAGCCCTGTTTTTTAAAAATGACTCACAAGTCTGTGCTACAAATCATGATCGGAGTGTTTAAAATCACTGGTGCATGTACTGATAGTAATGTAGTGACAAAAGCTCAGAGCAGAGTGGGATTCACAGCAGCTCTTGGTACACTGCTGCAAGCTGTCCTTGGTGGTTGTTACTACGTGGGAATATGCATCTGAGTCATGCAGGTTTAAACCTGCACTTTTTCTGCCTCAAAACTGACATGCCCTTTTAGGTGTACAGGCTGCCCTTTAGGAACTCTGGACACAAAAGATCATTAACTCTTTCAATGGATTTACGTTCTTAAATCCCATCATTTTTGCCTTTTGATTCTTTACCTAATGGGCTCTCCAAGTATCAGAATAGGTCCCCATGTCTCTTGTACCACCTAAACTGAAAACCTCAGTCTACCAACATCTAGTCAGCTCCTACCTAGAGGAGGAGTTCATGGCATGTAAATTTGTTTTTCAGCCTTCTGAAATTCTGACCTGATATCTCATCATGTTAAAGACCAGCTTGGAGCCTCTTCTCAGTCTTGTCAGAATCAATAACATAGATCGTTCATACTTTTGCTGTGTGAGGGTTTGAAATGAGGAAAGATGCCCTTAGTGAGAGTTATGGATAGGCTGGCGCAAAATGCAAGGAAAGAGAAACTATTACTTGCTTAAAACTTTGGGTGTTTACAAACTTATTGGAAGATTTGTACTGCAGTTCCTCCTCAAATGACTGTTTTGGTAAAACTTGTGTAAAGGTCAAAATTCAAGAAAACAAACTGTACCACAAAACCAAAATTTTGTAGTCAATCAAATAGAAATGGCTGTGTGGTATTTACAAAGTTTAAATAAATGTCTTTACCAGAATTGATCAATCTAATCTTCTGAGAGACAGCCCAGGGTAAGTCTGATTTGTTATCTTGGAAGGGTGACATTTCTGTCTTTTTAGTAGAGTCTTGATCCTACAGAGTCAATAGACTTTGGCTCCTTTCTGTTTCTGCACTTGGCCTAGCAGTTCCCATTGTAACACAATATTAAAAATGTGTGGAAAGGAGGCATCCAAATCCAATTACCTTGTGGAATGATTACATTTCCCACAAACGTGCTGTCTTCTCTTTTGTCTATTTATTTTATATTGGTTCACAAATAAAGCAAGATAATTATGATAGCATATTTGAATTAAGTAGAAAACATATATCTATTTGGGCATTATTAATACATTTAATTGAATAAATCAAAACTGCATTTGCCAAACCGATGATAGCTTTTGTTTTAGGGAGGATTTCTGGCCTAATTCTACAAGGACCCTGTATTCATTAATAAAATATAACACTACAAATATAGAAATTTTCTGGAAAGCAGCAGACTGCTTTTGCGACTAAGTTCTCTGCAGGTAATACTGAAGAAATTGGTTCACAGTTCTTTTTAGTGCTTCAAAAAATCAAACCTACAGATGAATACATCTTGTACCCTTCTGCAGAGGTTTCATATAAATTCAAGTGCTCTAATTTTGAAAGACATTTGAGGGGACCAGTGCAGGAAGAGGAATATTTCTTGTTTGGTTCCACAGTTATTTTCTGGTTTTCAAATATTGTACCTACCACAAATTAAAGGGAATTAATTATATGTTGCACTGCTTTTGATTGTTTGGGTTTTTTGTGGATGTTAATTGTATTATTTAATACAAAACTAAGAGGGGCTTAGATGACCTGACAATGAGGACTTGATTCAAAACTACTCAGTACAGTATGGTATTTGTAATTCAGAATGTTGCCTCCATTATTAGCATTGATACCTGGGGTTTGATACCTAATTCATGATCATTCTTGCTTTCCATCCTTTTGATGCCCAGCACTGGAATGTGCTCCCTGGAACTGGTGTCATTTTGGAAGACAAATGGTGTTTCTGCCCCACCTCTCTGAGTAGGGTTCTGACCTGTCAGTTGTTCTCCAAGGAAATATAAATAATCAACATTGTTTTCAGTTTGCTAAAAGACCTCCCCATATGCTCCTTTGTAGCTGTCTGTTGAATTTCAGCAGCACTGCAGTGCTTTGAGCTGGCAATCCAAACATCTTCATTTAGAAACAAAACACCATACGGTATAATCAACTCCCCATACTAATTTTCTCCACTGCAGTATCATTAAAGAAATATTGTAGCATAAAGAGTAAACTGAAATATTCTTGGCCAATGAGAAGGCCAACAGCCTTCTGCAGTTGAAGATATTTTTACTTATTTTGCTACTGTAATGTCTGAATTCTTCACAGTCTTAATATATTCTCCTAACACATTCCTGTCTCCCTTTGAGCAGGATCTGAGTTACAGAAATTCATGTCTGAGGAATCAAGCACTGCAGACTCTCATCACTGCCCCAAGGGGTTCTCTAACTCTCTAGAGGAGCTAGAAACTGAACCTGAAAACTGAAACTTCCAGCCCAGAGCAGATAGCCAGAGGATAGCAATCCCTGCCATGGAGTCAATTGTTACAATCTGGAACAATTTTTCTCCTGTAAAACTTCTGTTGTGCTAAGGCTTGAACAGAAGCCAATGATTTGGATGATGCACAAGGTGGAAGATAAAGTTTGATTTAGCATATTCTGGTAATTAATGTCATATTAATGCTTTCAACGCTTCTTCTGTGCTTGGGACTTCTTCCCTTTCAAGAATAATTTGAAGGTTGGAAGCAGCTGAAACATTTGGGGTTTTTTGTGACTTGTTACTATTTAATATCTTCACAAATTTGAGGCTTAGGGAGTCCTTAAAGCCCATGCTCAGAATAGGGAGTTTTTTTCTATTTGTCTTTTATTAAATGTTACTGAATCCCCCAAAAGTGGGTGAGGAGGAGGCCCTCTTCAAAAATTGGCTGATGCAGACCAGCACAACTAATACTAAAAGTACTGGTCACATGAGCTTTGTTTAAATAGCTGAGACAAAAGGTGTTGAGTTCTTTGCTTTTTGAGCAATACAGTAAATCTCACTAGTTGTGAGGAGTTCTCCCTCTCTCTCCTTAACACTGTAAGCCAAGGTAAGAAAAGTGCACCAAACTCATGTATGGCATTTACATGGCTTTTTAATGTCTCCCTCTGTCAAGCATCACTAGCATCAGAAGCAAAGAAAACAGGATGGTGTTTCTGCTTTGGGAAGCTCAGCTGAGATTTTGCTGAACAGAGGCTACAGAAATGGTTTTGGAGAAAGACGTGCTCTAAAACAGTCTGAAAGCTAAATTAATAAGTCAATTCTTACAGCCTTTCCAATATAATTGCTATTTATATTTCCTGCCAGACACTGTATAGACAAAGAGAAAATGATCAAAGTCATTCTTGCTGGTGCCAGACTGCTGTTACTGTCATTAATTGTTTCTCAACATTACACACGTCACTGCCTCAGCTAGGGTCAAATTAAGAGAAAGCAGGAAGCAGGATGGAAATCCCTTTTTATTTATTGATCATTTACTTTTGACATCTGTAGAAGAATGGAAGCTCTTTAAAAGAAAAAAGCTTAAATGACAGCCTCTGAATGATTGCTGCAAGCAAAATTGAAAATAGCTTTGATGCAATAATTTGCTTATTACTCAATCACTGCACAACTTGATCGTTTCAAAAGACTTACATATATAGCCCTCAGGTCTACAGGAGAGAAAGAAATACCTCATGCTCTTTATAAATAAATCAGGAAAACAAAGAGGTATCAATCCTCAAAATGCTGAAGCTCCAGACATCTGAAAGTCAAACTGAACACCACTGAGATCTGTATGCAATCAAAAATTTAAACGTGTTATATAGACAGGTGTTGGGGAAGATATAAAAAATAAGCAGGGTAGAGGTTGAATTTGGTTTTATTTGCTCTTGGTTTTGTGTGACAAGTTTTCAGAGATTGTTCTGAATGCTTTTGTCTCTGAATTTGTGTTTGAAGTTGGAATAGTGTCTGTAAATGTTGGGAATCACTGGTTCCCAGTCCAGTGTGCAGCCTCACAGTACAAATATGTATTAAAGCACTCTGAAAGCATTGACTGGCTAGGAAAATAGAAATCAAATATATCCTCTGTGTGATAAGCAGAATCCAGTGAAACTTTTGAAAGGACAGAACAATAAGCTTTTCAGTAAAAAAAAAAAACCCAAAAACCAGAAGTTTCTTTTGCCATCCAGAAATTGATGGAAGAGAAAGAAACAGAAAGGAAAAATGCATTAGGAAAAATGCATATTAGGAAAAACACATTTTGTATCATGTATTTTCAAGCCTACAGTGAGACTGTAGTTGTGACATTTCACAGGGTTCTCATAGTTAATTTTCACTGGGAGAAGAGATGGTTGATGGATGCTGTTGAACCATAGTTACTTTTGTTTTTATATAGACAGAAGATTTTTGTTTCTTTTTCTAGTCTCTGAGAATACGCTGGAACCAGGGAAGAGTCAAAGACCAAAAACTTCAAGCTACGCTTTGGAATTTCAGCTAAACCAAAAGTGTGTTCTGTTTTTTTAATCCTAATCTCACCCAAATATTACCTGGATTTGCAGTAATATCTACCCATTCAGAAGCCAGTGGAAGGCTGAAGCTCATTCATTAGAAAGAATCCTTGTAGCACATCATGGGACAAGCAAAGATAAGACAACAAGTGGGAATAATTTTTCTGCCTTTCCTGTCAGTTTGTTGAATATATTCCACTTTTCTAACTTGCAAAACATGCTGTTGCCCCTAATGGTAATGGTTTTTTCATAACAAGAGCATAAAGCCTGTGTTCACTTTATTGATCTGTCTAAGGTTTCAGATATGGACATATAATGAGTTCATTATATCAAACTGATTCCAAGTAAGTATCACTAATGTGTTTTGGAGAATATTTTCCATGTGGTATTTTCTTCTGACAAGATTCATTCCTTTTAATTTTGTAGCAAGAGTATACAATAGATCTGTAGTGGTACTGGTGTTTGGGAAAAAATAATTTCTAAATTACAAGCTTCAAATATGGCAAAGCATATCTGTGTAATTTGCCAGCAAGCAAGCTGATACAATCGTGGCATGTTCCTTACCAGGCAAATCAGAAAAACAAGAAATATGTATGTTTTAAATATCAACTGCTATCCACTTAGGAATAACTCCTTATTTGTTTCATGTTAAAATTGTAACACAAATTGAATTAATCATTAATACATTTCAGAAAAGATGCCTGCTTACAGGAAAAACTTTTTAATTACGTGTTTCTTTGTAGGGGGATAGAATGTAAGAAAATAAAGATAGTGCAAAAGGGAGTCTCACCCCTGAGGAGCTGCAGCTGTGCTAATCCCCAAAGATTAGGAACAGGCCTGCCCTTAGCAGGCCACAGCTGTGTCCTATGAGGATGAGTGCTACAAAAGCTGGTGGAAAAGAGAGCTGGAGTTTGTTGGCAGTGTGGTGGAGAAGGAGTCAGTGTTGTGAGGAGCTGCCCATGTGTTTATTTATTATTTTGCTACTCAACAGCTTCTTCTAACATTATTTTTCTTCCTCTCGTTTCGCTTTAAATTTATGTTTATCCCATTTTAAAAGTACATGCAGAGCTGTCCACAATTATCTGCTGTCCTGCTTTGCTGATGAAATTGGGCATGTTCTGGAAATAGAAATATAAAACTGAATTTAAAAAACAGGGTTTTTTTAGACAGCTGTGCAGGATTTCTGACAGAATATTTGCACAAAGTAATGTTGTTCTAATGAAAGGTGTTAGGGTTTTGATTCTAGAATATAAAAAGTTCATCTCTCTCTGAAATACCATTTAAAAATTAAATACACACACTGACTGGCAAAATGCAGGCCATATTTGAAAGAGAGTGTGCTTTGTGGAGAGCCATTTCAAGCAAATTCAGGGCAACTTCATGTAATTGACTATAATTGTTTGGTTGTTAGATAATAGCTGAGGTAGTTACACATGACTGTAACAAAAACGTACAGAATTCAACACTGCATTTGTAGTGGAAAGTTTTTCTGTCCATCTGATACAGTAGTTTACAGTCCAAAGTGAAGTTACAAGCATTGACTTAAATGCAGAAGCTCAGTAAGCGACTGACTGTTCTATTTCTTTCTGATTAAACAGAAAATTTATGTGTCTGTCATCCTGTGGGTACATCCCTGTGGGGACGTGCAGCTGCCACACAGCACAAAATGCACTTGGCTCCTCTACCTGAAAATTGGGAAACTCTCAGCAGTGCATGTCCCAGAGAAGCTGAAGTTGCATTAAAGGTCACTAAACCTCAGGAGGTAAAGCTCCTACCTTTGACCATTTGAATCCATCACTGTGTTTGGGTCCCTAAACCACTGTCATCCTCCTCTTAGATTTTAATGCTTTTAATTTTTTGTGTGCCACAAGAGTTTTGGAAAATTCCCACTAAGAATTGTGTTGTTGCAGCCACATTGCTTTTGAAGACAAGTTGGTGTCTGCCAAAACTTTCCAGTATGATCTTAGTAGATAAGATTAAGTTTTCATAATAAATAAATGCACACTCCAACAGGTAATATCCGTGTTGAAACAAACTAAAAAAGTCCCTGGATGCACATTTACTTAAAGAACACTTCCTAAATTCTTGCGCATCAAAAATATTTCAAATTAACATTTTCAATATAAATGTGATTTGAGAGAAAATGTTTGCTTCATTAAGGCCTACTTCAACAGGGGATGTACAGGCAATAGTGTAAGAATGACACCAGCGAGATATTCCAAATCATGAAATCAACCACTTCATTTTATGTTCTTTTGGAGAAAGGCATGATTTAAACAGAATTTCATCCCCTGTGTGATGATTATGCCAAGTCAGAGAAAAATTCCCATTCTCAAACTTTCAAAACAAATCCTGGTCTCAAATTCCACTGCTCATGTTGCTAAGGACAAAGCCCAACTCCTACTGAAATCGGCAGGAATAAGCTCAGACAGTGCAACTGAGGGGGTTGTCTTTCCACAGAATTCAGGAGGAGGGAAATTAGTGGCAACAGATGTGGCTGAGCAACATTATGTTATTGTCTTATAGCCATATGATTCTAGAAGTTCAGTAAATCACTCTATTAAATTACATACATGTTATGATTTTGTCTTTATTATTTCAATAAAGGAAGCAATCTAGGCTGCAATTAGGATGTTTTAAAGGCTGTTATTTTTTGGCCTCTTTAATAAGCAATTTTTGTCTATTAGGAATAATGACCATGTGTTTTCTAATATGAAAACACGAAATACTTTTTATGTAAAGAACTGCTCTTCATCAGGCACATAGGCACAACTTCCAGTTATGCAAATGAATGAGCAACTTCAAAACAAAAATGAGTCACATTAGCCTAAAAAAGGAACATGGTGTATGTATAATGCACAGAGACACAAAGTATCTTGGAAATGTGACTTTGATCTTTGAATGATGTAAGTAACTGATTGACTTTGTTTTGTATACAGGAAACATGAGTGCTTAGCCATGTACTAATCGAAAATTATAGTTTATTTTCAAATATATGTACATTTTGTATGTGTGTGCATTTGTACACAGACATTATGTACATGGTGTGAAAGTGTATCTGCCATACCCATGTCTGTGCAACTTTTCTCTAACTGAATCAAATACACTATGAAGAGAACTTGTTGTGGGTTGAAAGGAGCTACCAATAGCCTGGCAAAATTCAACAGAGTGATCAGCCTAGCAGCTTAGCAAAAATGATTACAGTGGAGCAGTTTAGAGATTAACATTTGCTCAGCTGTGTCTCATGATACAGAGTGCAGGGAAGGGCTGTGGACATTGGGCATCTCTAGGATGTCAAGGCAAAATGAAATAAGACATATCTAAAGTACAAGAATTGGACAAGAGGAAAAATACCTGAAGAAACTGCTCTTCCTCTAGCCTTCTAACAAGCCTTGTTATCTTGGATTACCCTGTCCCTGAAGTCTCCAGAGATTGTCTTAAGTAAATAGTCTAATCATTAATTACCTGCCTATTTCAAACCAAGCTGAGCAGTGTTCTAATGCACATTATAGGTTTCTGACTTTAATTGAAAACAAACGTGGGTAAACAATGAAAGCACATGTTTATCAAGAGCCTATTTCCTGACAATCAAGAGATACGGTAATTGCAGCAGAACAAGGGCTGTTTGTCAAGGTGCTTCATTGCTGAGTGTTTACGTGCGTCTCCTCCCATAAAACACAAGCAGTGCTGGCAACAGTGGAAAAAAATGTCCCTCCTGAGGGCAGCAGTGGTAAAAATGTTCCTCTAGAGGCCAGCAAGACAGTCTGCTCCACAAGGCTTTACTGAAGAGATGTGATGGGAGAAATGCTCCAGACTGGTCTCAGGGAAGTGGTTTCAGAGACTGGAAAAGGAACACTGTAGTGGGAGGAAATTAGCATATTTTTGTATGTTAATACATGCAAATAAAATACCTTCTAATAAGCTAAAAATCTATGTAAAGATCCTCAAAGGGCTTATGGCCATATTTTGAGACATGCACTCAGGTGTAAACCGCAAACTCAGGAGGTCCCTACAGGAGATGTTTCAGAATATTTTGTGTCAAAAGGGAAAGATGGCCAAGATGCATTGGCTAGGGCTTTTACAGGTAGGACAGCTACAACTTAGGGGGAAATGCTGTATTTTAAAGCTTGGACATTTCAATACAGGAATTGGAGCTCTTTCCAAAATCTTATTCTGAATGCATCACTGCAGAGGCATTTGCTGAAGCAGACAAATACATGATTAGGTACCAAGAAAGCAAGCTGGATGACAGGTAATGCACTTTGATAAGTGAGTGTGTCAGAAGAAATCACTCTGCATAAAGCTGGGGCAGAACTGTGTTAGGTTTTCACTAAGATCCTGTTTCTTTAAGAATTAGACTCTGTGATGATTGGAAGGTTGCAGCATTTTAGTGACCCTTGCTTAGAAGCTATGCTACCTGATGTAGGTGTGCTTATCTGTGTGCATGAAATAAAAAATCATTATGCAAATTTGAAATGTCCTTTCTGTGGCTTAAGGACATTCAGAAATGATTGTTGATCTGACATTTTTTTTTAAATTAAAAAAAAAAAATTGACCCAGTGAATATAATTCTTTCAAGAAACATTCCCACTCTGGATTAGACATAACTAGTCATCCTTTTGTTCCTCCCCCACCCCCCACTTAAAAATGTCACATTTCTTTGGTTCCTGATGTTTTCCAATTAACTTCTTTACTTTCTAGATGTGGAACATCTGTTCCTTTTATTTCTTCTCCCATCTCAGGAAATACATTTGGTTTACAACCGGAGAATTAATTCTGCTCTTACCTTTGCAAATATCACACAATCCTTTGATGTCAAACCAGTAGCTCTCATATCCAACTGACTGCAAAGCTAGAAGATGGATTGGCTTTTTAAAATTTCTTAGCCAATCCTATCTTTTTTTTCTTTTTCTTTATTTATTTTTCACATAATTATAGAGACCGGGTGTTCAGCTGACATAAACCTATCACATTCCATTCTTCTTCCATGTTTCCTCATTATTTCATGCCTAATGAAGATTCAGCCCTGCTGTTGTGGAAGAACAAAAGCTAATGTGATTGTGTTTGTTAACCTGCTTGAGCATGCAGCAGCAGTACTGATGGTATTAGAAGAAATGAGTACACCTTGGGAATTGCAGTTTTTACTTAATTACTGCTATACAACCAGCTGGGAAAACTCAGTTTGTTTTTATTAAACTTCTGAAAGTTCTGTGCATGTAAGGAATGCTTAGGTGCCTGAAAACACACACAGTACAAACAGAAGATTATATTATGCAGGGGAATAAATACACAAACACTAAAACACACAAAGAAGGGTGAAAAGCAGTCTGCCAGAACAAGTGCTATGACACCACAGCCATGGGGTACCCCAGACTTTGCACCCAGCTAAGAAGAGTTAGATGAATTGAGGACGTCACAAAACATTGTGAGATAATCCCCTAATGTAAGTAACAACCAGGTAACAACTGGCCATTGTCTCTGCCTGAGTTATTTTTGTTAGGATTTCTACACCTTCTCTAAACTGTCTTAGGAAACACTCTTTCTTACCAAATATTTCTTGCTAATTCTTGTGTCCTGTGAAGATCACTTCTATATGGTGATTGTTGAGTTATTCCATCATCTCTGAAATACTGTGGGCAGTGTCAATTCTTCAAGACATCCAAACACCCAGAAGCTTCCCAAAAGCAATCTCCTCACCTGGCACACATCTGAGTGCCTGTGTGATCTACAAGTCCCACAGAAATAGAAGTCAATTCTAAAGAGAAGCAGTTATTGTCTTGTTGTTGTGGCCAACTCATGTGAATTTTGATGTGCTCTTCAGACAAGGGAGTGATACTTTTTCATGGAAAAATGGATGAACAGATTCTCTTTAAGGGTACTATGAGCTGAGCTGTAGTGGCTGAGATGTGCATTGTTTGCTATTGAATACCTCCCAAATCCAACATGACAGAGGTAACAGAGAAAAAGTTTGTATTTACAAATATCTACATTAATTTCAAAAGTTTCACATAATGTACATTTTCTACAAATATCTATTACTGCCTTCATTATTAGCTTTATAATTTTCATCGTTTTTCTGAAATTTGTGGGAGAATAAATTTCTCCGATTAAAGTCAATAGAAGTTCACTTTAGTGACAGACCTATTTTTCTGTTTTTAAAAATAACTCCACTGTCTTTCCTCTGCCATCTTTGTCAAAGCATTTATTTATATTTAATTTTCATTTAAGTCCCTGTCTTAAAAAAGCTGAATTGGTAACTCGCTACAACTATTAAGAAAGACAAGGCTGTCATTCCCCCACTTAACATTCTCCACAAAATTTTTTGAAATATTTTCATGACCAGGATTGATGACATTTAAACACCCTCCTTCTTGTGATCTTTCATGTGGAGAACTGCAGCCTCTCTTTGATGATACAAAAGTTAAACTAACTGAATTTAAAGCAGGCTCAGCTCTGGCCATGTCTTACTGTAATTGTTTTCAAACACCTTGATTTAAGATAACTTCCCTGAGAGCAATGCAATATAAATGGCATTACTTTGTTTTTTTAATAGTAAGTTCACTTTATCTTATGACTATCTGAATAAGCTAGATATGGTTTTATATGATCACTGAAATGGAAGTGCTTAGGTGAAAGACCACAAATATGAGTGTCGCAGACATCTTTTCGCTAAAAATCCATTCTTAGGATTTTTCCTGCTGAAGCTGAGAATTTTCAGCAACAAGATGTAAACAATGGTTATCTGCTGCTGTGGAATGCATCAAGTGTGTTTTTGATTGGGCCATCTTGAATGTTGACAATTAATAGCCAACCACAGACCATATACCTTAAACTCTCTATCCGAGCCACAGATCTTTGTTATTCATTCTTTTCTATTCTTAGCTTAGCTAGCCTTATGAGGAAACCTTTCCTTCTATTTCTTTTTAGTATAGTTATAATGTAATATATATATCATAAAATAATAAATCAAGCTTTCTGAAATATAAAGTCAAATCTACATCTCTCTCTTCACCCTGAAAACCCCTGTGACCACTGTCACATATGAGCAAACATCTGGGGTCAGAGCTGGGCTGGGTCGTTTCCTTTGCTCTGCCAGAGCTCCCATTTTCTGTGGCACCTACTCTGTGCAATGTTGTTTTTTTCTTAGTTTTTCAGAATGCACCCAGGATTTTTAAAATATTTCAACAAACACAAACTAAATTGATCATATTAATTTCTGGGTCAGAAGGTAAATAATAAGTAACATTCTTAATGACTTAAATGTTTTATGTTCTGCAGAGTCCATTAGGAAAGGTTCTGATAGAGACAGACCAGCTCTAGTTTGTAGTCTGAGGTTCTGACAGGAAAGCACACCTGGATTTGGGATATCTTGCAAAGTTGTAAATTCATGAGGAATATTTGCTCTTGTGGGCTTTTTGGAAAGAATTTGTCACTTGTCAGTTATGCCAACTGCTCAGGGACAATGAGAACGTGTCCACTGTCCACTGCTCCCTCAGAGGAGTTGTAGGTGCCTCCTGGAACATGCTCCAGCTCCCAGAGATGGTCATTCCTTGCCTCAGAGATTCTGCCACACATTCATCTGAGTTCTATAGACCCAGTGGTCCAATGGAATAACCCGTTGGAATACAGATATAAATCCTTTGTTTATTCTTTAATGATCTGAGTTCAAGAAGCCTTTGGGCAAGACTCTCAATGCACAGGGTGTGACTCTTGGGGGTGTCCTGAGCAGGGCTAAGGGTTGGGCTCTGTGATCCTTGTGGGTCCCTTCCAGCTCAGCTGATCCTGTGATTCTGTGAGGCCACAGCAGAAGAGGATGCCATTCATGTTAAATTCTGGTTCATACAAAGGAGAAAACTTGTAATTTCTGAATAAAAATTTTGCTGGTTTTGGCTAAAAAATAGGAACAAATTAATCTGAAATTTGATTAGATGTAGCAGTATGTGGTTAAAATGGTAATAATCAGTAAAGAGAACTTACAGACTAGTGCAAAACAAAGAAAAATCATGTTCTATTGATGTTAGTTATCAAGTTTTGCTATAGCCTGCTAATAGGTTTCTTGTTAATGTGAGTTTCTTTCAGGATATTGGGAAGCTAAGAAATTCTTGGGTACCTGTTCTTCATTTTTTTCTTAGTGTAGGTCAGTTTAAGTGCAGAATCTCTTTTATTTGAAGCCTTATGAAAGAGGAGATTGCAGGATTGGCACCAATGTTTGCTGACTTTGTGCTCCCATGGCACAAGCTCTGTGGTATTTTAGGAGATGAGGTTCAGAGGTATTCAGAAATCTGCATGTCTTGTTAACAGTTCCACTGATGACATCCATAAATGCACTTTAGAGAATGCTCCCACTTTGGCAAATCAGACCTTTCAAGTGACTTTTAGAGCACCATTAGAAAGAATTTTCATTAAACAAAAACCTAATCAGCAGCAGTTTCTGGCTTAGTTTTACATTCTGAAGCTTATGAACAAGTAAGGTATCTGAAAAAGTTCATTTTGTCTTCAATCCAGGACTGGTTTTGGGGTTCACCAATCTGAATTGTGAGTGACATATCCCACATTAATTATTGCCATCAGGAAAATGTTGTCTTGCGGTATTTTACAAAGAAAATAAAGTCAGGGACAGTTTACAATGTCAAGTTGATCAGTTGGCTATATGGATAAAAACAAAGCTACAGCTATGTCAAAATTATTAATAGAGTTACACACACCTCCATGCATCTGGTTCAGGTAAAACAGTGGCAGAATGAATAATTGAGGTTTTGTCTACCATAAAAATTCAATATGTTTAAAGTGCTGACTCTTCATTTTCCTGCAAACATCAAATTTCCTCTTAGGTGATGTAATTTGTCATTAAATAAAAAAAAGGAAGACAAAGATCTGAAAAGGATGCCATATATTTTTGCCATTCTAGGTCTGGTGCACGCACAGAATTGAAAAATTAGTATTTTTGTTTTGAATATAATGCCAACACTTTTTAAACAAATAAAGACTAAAAAAAATTGTAATATTTTGAATCACTTTTTAGATCTATTTTTGCTTAGTGACAGTATGAAACAGCAGCAGTCTTGGCTATTCTTATTGACTGAGGTTTATTTATGACATGTGCTTGGGTGTTGTTTATTTCCATCTGTAAGCACTTTGTCCTTCTTATAACTCTTAAAATTTGCAACCATGTTTCCTCAAGGTATAAATCAGAATATGAGGCTGTTCTTTGGGAATTTAACTAACCTACAAATTCACACACTGAATTGCTTCTTCTTGAGGTGGTTTTCATGGAGTTTTTAGAAATATATTTAATAGGGAGCAATCTAATTTGTTGCAGAGTAACCAATGTATTTATTTATTTATTTATCACTGACTCTGAACATCCTCTGAAACTTCAAAAACTTTATCTTTGTTTTGCTGGAATTGTAATAATTTATTAGGATATTTTCATAGATTCTCAAGAGGTTAAAAGAACAGAATTTATTTAAGAGTCTCAGTCGCTGCTCTTTTAAACTGTTTCCTTTGTTAAGCTTGGGGTTGGTTACTTTTTTTTCTATCCTTTTTCCTTTACTCTTTTTTATTTTTTTTATTATTTCTTATTTTTTTTAACAACCATTTCTACTGCATGCTAGCATTGCTGTCATAGATGTTAAAGACTTCAAAGTGTGATTTTGCTCCTGGAAGAGCTTTCTGACATTTGCAGGTTGGAAATGCTGCGCTGTTTTTGATGCTGAGCATGTTCTGAAAAGCAATCACAGGAAAAGTATTTGCCAAATGGCATGTTGGAACTACAAATCTTAAAGCACCTTGTGCCCATGAGAACTTGCCAAAACCTTTCTGATTAATTTGCTGAAGCATTTTGTTCCTGCTATCTCAGCAAATATTTACCTTGCAGGAGTCCCTGGTGTCCTGGCACGGCTGTTGGGGATCTCTGTGAAGTCTGAACGCGTTTCCACTTTTACTTCTGCAAATGCTGCAGAGTAAGCAGGCATTTAGAGACTGTAAGATGATGTATTTTTGAAAGTTTTCCTCTGTTTCTCCAAGTTTTATGAGGCTTGTTGTTTAGGTCTTGTATAAACCAGTTTCAGGCTCAGCTGTGAAGTAGCAGAGGAGCTGAATTCCTGGTTCAGCACGGTTCCATACCTGCTGAGTGGTGGTGTCCTGAAAATCGCTGATAAAGGTTAGCCATTTGCGATAGTGGTACCTAGTAGCATCTTATTAATTATTGGTTTGCCTTTTCTTCTGAGAAAGCTTGCTTATCTCTTGTTCTCGCTTTCCAAAATAATAGCCTGCATAGGGAAATCAAATTGCCTAACAAGTAGCTCTTCTGTGGAATAAACTAATTGCCATTGTAATGGGTTGCTTCAATTGCCTGAAACAGTTAGGTGCACTCAGGTGCACACTGTGTGCAGGGCTTGGCACAGGTGTGGGATCAGCATTCTCACCATGGTGAGCTGGATTCAATTCCCTGGGCATTGTATTTCCATTGGATTCCGTGCAGACACTGCCCTGAGGGCTCAGTTTCCTAGAGATGCTCTTCTTAAACACTTGTCATGATGCAAAAACTGCTGGTTGTTAATATCACTGTGCCATCACTGAATGAGCAGCATGGCAGCATCTTTCTTCCCAAGGAACATTGGCATCTTGATTATTGTGAACCAGGAGTGACATAACGTCCAGGCAATTTGCTTTAAAGGTTTTACTTTCGATTTTTGAAAAAAAAAAAAGAGAAAAATCTATATTGATATAAAAGCAGTATCACAAATTGTCCTTAAAAAACACCTCAGAAAAAAAAAAAAAACCCAAATCAAAAAACCCTTGTTTTTTCTTATACACATTCAAAAATATTTTTAATAAGAGGGGAATAATTTTTAAAATCAACATTTCTTACATGGGTCAGAAAAGAAAAACTCAGGGAAAAAAACCCAAACGAACAAAAAAAACCCAAAACAAAACAAAAAAACCCCTCTTGTTGTGGTGCGTCAAGTTTTGTCTGTTCTGTTAAGTGGTTTGTTGTGTCTTCCCCCACTTTGTTATGGTTCTGTCCCAACTTCTCCTACCCAAACCCCACCCCAGTTTCTATGACCACCAATGCATCCATGTGCTCCCCTCCCCGGTTACCCTAGAAACCAAATGTGTCCTTCCCTCGATCCCTCCTTGGTGCTCTGCCAGTCACTCCCTGCCACCACCTTTCTTGCCAGAAACTTCTGTCTAGGGCTCAGAGTGATATTTCAGGGTTTTCTTTTTATTTATTAAAGTGTAGAAGTAATTATATATACAACTGTAAAAATTAGCTTTCATTGATTTAATTGCCTACTCTTGTGTTCCTTTCCTTGATAGTAAGAAAGAGATTTTATGTTGTTTTATCATCTTTATGTTGAGTAGCCTTTCAGCTGAGCTTAAGGGCAGCTGTGTGCTTGATCCATGTGGCACAGTTTCAGGATGTATAAAGCAATAGGTGTGAGTGTTGCCAGAACAAAAGTAAAGCTGAACTGTGTGGAAGTTACTTTCTCACTCATTGAAAACAAATTTTTAGAAGTGCATTTGTGTCTGTGTGCACAGGTTCAAATTCACATGGCCTGACTACAATCCAGTTACAAGAGTGGAATTCTGAGGGATTAAGCTCCTTGGGACATGTGAAATGTGGAGCTCTCTGACCACATTAGTGATAAAACCAAACTTTGAAATGAGATCACAGAAAAAAGCATCTCAGCCCTTTGATATTTTCACCAGGATTTTTGGTAATTTGCATCCCTAAAATAATGCAACTTTCTTCTGAGGTTCTTCTTGCTAAGACAGTTTTGTCCTAATTACAGGCTCGAATTTGGACCCTCAGCTGTGATTGAGACACAACAGTAAGATTAATTTTATATAAAGACTTCTAATCTTTTATCAATGTGGTCAACACGCACACAAAAAATCTTATTGCAGCCAACTAGCAAAATACCACAATGTTTCAATACTTTGGGATCTTTCAAATTATAGTTAAAAAGTATTGTGAAAAAACCCTTAACAACTCTTTTTCTGAGTTTAGTTACAGTTCTATTTTCAAACTGACTGGAAGGAAATCTGGTAATGTTGATTTTTTGCCTGTGTGCTGGATGTACAAGTGATCCACGATATAAATTCATGCTTCTCAGTCCATAGAGGAACAAAACACCGAGTGCTGTGTGTGAAACACTAGACTGAAGAGGCTGCTTGGATGTTTCCCCAAAAAACAATAATTGCCTTCAAACTGTAGCAGCTCAGGCAGCGTGTTCATTAGGCTTAAAACAGCTCATTTGGGAAGTTTTGTTTTATGTCCTAAGGAATTTGAAGGGTTGACAGATTTAGAAAGTGCCAGGATGCAGCCAATGCCACAGATTTGTTCAACTGATAGCAAGCCCATGCTTGAATATGGCAGCAAGTCAAAGGGATAGAAATTTCTGGTAATGTTTATTATTTGTATTACAGGAGGGCTTCGAGGCTCTGATTGGGAATGGCATCCTTTATGCTGGAGGCTGTGCATATCTACATGAACTAATCTCTGCTTGGAAGAGCATGCAGTGTGAGGCAACAACCAAAATAAATAGAAACAACGGTAAATAGAATTTTAAAGGATTAGGAGCTGGGAAACAATAATTACATGTGTCTGTACAGGATCTCTATACAGTACCTCTTATTTATCCTAAAATCATAATTGTACTAAAGCAGCATGCTGTGGGGAAAAAATATTGTTTCTGAACCAACATGCATATAAGGAAAAAATTAACTCCTCATTCTGCTACAGCCTTGCTGTTGTGCTTTGGAAGACAGAGAATTTGAACTGTAATGGGAAGAAAATACAGATAAATATCCCATGAGAAATAAAAATTACTTTCAGAATGTCACATTCTTCAGAATTGGATAGTAAAGAATTATAGGAACTTTGATGTAGTTGGTATGAGTAATAAGTTTATTTAACTTTAAATCAGTCTTCAGTGGATGAATTGAAAAGTATGGTGCATGATGGGATTAGCAAAACTGGATTTGAAAATGAAATTCTACTCACTGTGAGAGAGAAGCTATAGCCAAAGAAAGAAATGAAAAACAGCAATGATTGGAAGACCAATTTTGTAGCATTAATTTAAAGTGTGGTGAGTGGAAATGAAATGTATTCAATATGAATTTTCTGAGTTTATGCAGTTCCTGTTTAGCAAAAGGAGAGGTCTGTACCTCCTGCAATAAAGATTTATACAGATTGAAAAACACAAGAATTTTTATCAAATTAAAATATATATTGAGAGCAGGCAAGACTGAAGGGACACAGCAATTGGCTCATAAAACTAAATTTAAAAAGTAATTAGTAATTTAAGGAGAAGGGATAATATATTATGACAATATGCTAAAACCAATGAGCATTTTTAATTTCAAAGAATACATACTTATAATTGCTTTCAATGGGGAAGTGAGTTTATTTGTATATATGAATCTATATACATGTCTATCCGTCCATCTAACCATATAGGAAAGTTAAACTCAAGAAAATCACTCCAGTTGATAAAAATAACTGTTGGGAATACCTGTCAAGCAGACAAATGTTTCTACTGAAGAGGCCAAAAATATTTTCCCACAACACTATCTACAAAGAGGAGTAATGAGGTAGTAAAATGTGGTATAAAACAGAAAATCACAGCACCCTCCTCATAGAAATTTTACTCTAATTTCAGGGTTCAGTGAGTTCTAAAGAGAAATATAGTTTTGGAAACCCATGAAAAATGTTAGAAAATAATTAAATAACTTAGCATTCTGTAACTTAGGACTTAGCATTCTGTAACTTAGGACTAAAGACCTGATTCTTGACACAGTTATGTTGATGTGATACATGTGGGAAATTGTAATTTCTGCCATTGAGTTTATAATGTAGACCTTTTTGGAATAATGTGATTTGTCCTGTATCTGAGGGAGAGACAGAGGCTCTAAATGCCTAAAGTTTACCCTTCCTTAGTAGCCAAAATAGATGTTTGGCTGCATTTTTGGGCAACTGCCTGAGACTGAGAAGTCAGATCTCTTCAAAAGGCAATTGCATTCCTAAAGCAAGTATCTGATATTACTAGGATAAATCAAAATGCAAGTGTGTGATTTTTTTTTAAAACAAATGTGGTGATTTGTTGTTCACATTTTCTAACAGACCAGCAGTGGGGTTCTATCTTTGCCTGTTACCCAAAGTCAGAATTAAAGTTATCCTTTATTTACTACTTAATTTAGGTAATGTAGGATAAGAGCCATTGTGAAATAATAATCACGCCTTGAAAAAGTTTGGGATTTTCCCCCCTTCAACAGTGAGGCAATACTCCTATGTACATTTATATGTATTTGTCTATATTTTCCCAATAGTTTTAATCAAGACCTGTTCTATTTCACAAAGGCAAGAGCAGCACTGAAGAGGATATTTCATAGAGACTCCCTTCCCTCTTCTCTCCCTGAGGAGATAAACAGCCACGTGGTTGCAGTAAATGTCAGAGGGAGTTTTGTAATGCATTCCCTCTGTGTCCTTCAAGGAGTATTACCAGCTCCCAAGCTACTCCAAAATCACTACAATTTATAAACTCATTGCTGCAATTTTAGATTTCAGTGTAGTTTTGAGCACTAAAAATTCAATGAGTTCACCTAAAATCCTCTGTTGTCACCAAAATGGGAAATGTGCCCTGCTGGGAAGGATTGCCCACCTGCACTTGTGTTACACTGTGAAGATGGATTGTTGCTGAAGCACTTTCGTACTTGAGGGATCAGGAAACCCCTGCTGAACTCTGCTGGCTGGAGTGGGAGGGTTTGTATATTGCTGGAAATGAACACACAGTAAGATCATACAAATTTACACAAAGCTTTCCTGCGTACTATCTTCCTAAACTCCTGAATCTTTGGATGCTATCTTGGTCCTACCTCATGAGGTTCAGAGATTAATTTCTCCCTCCAGTGACCCCATGTGACCAATTGGAGCTCTCTCTATTGAAGACAGCTGTTGCACTCCTTTGTATTTTTGGCAAGCAGATGGCAGGGTGATGGTACAGGAGAGTTAATAACTCCTTCAAACCAATCTAGTGCTTACTCTGATCCAAGAATTAATTTCTATTTGTGAGGGCTCTCTTGTGTGCTGAAACATCCTCTGGTCACTTCCCAAAACTTTTCTGCTATTGTGACAGAGAGTGACATTCACATCTTCCATGATTTGGCTCTTTATTGTGGAGAAGGGTCATTTTTCTTCCTCTGGCTAGATTATGTTAATGAATTTTCTAAACATGGCCCTTGCTGTCACCATCTGCACCCTGGAGGCACTTGGGGTGAATGCAGTGGCTTATTACCAAGAAGATGCAGAAAATCAAATTGGAGTGCTTTGGCTAAAGCTGAAAACTCATGCCACTTTCCTGTTTTATTTCTGCTCTTTCATTACAGGGTGAGGATTAGTTGCATTTGCCACTTCCTTCAGCTGCACATGAAAATAGCAAACAATTTTTATCACATGCACAAGGCAACAACTTGGTGTGTGACTGACCCACAGCTTCAGAGCAGTAGCAGCTCTTTTTATGGAATATCCTCATTATCCTTCTTCCATAAATATATGCCAGCCACAACCATCATGTTCTGATCTTTGCTTCTTAAATTTCAAAACAGAAAACAGTGGTTTTCTTAGGAGTTTGATTTTGGGGTTTTTTTGTAGTGATTTGTTTCTTACAGGAACATAACAAATGGAAGAGATGAGATTTCTGTCGTTGTCTCTTGTACTACCTCACTGTAATATGCAGAAGAACAGAGTGCAAACAGGTTTTTGAACTTCCTTTGCCCCTGGCAATTGGGCAACAAGTACCTGGTCCTCTCACATTATAAAGGGCAAGGCATCATATTCTGTGATGGTCCTCTGAGTAACAAGAAGGGAAATGACTCCTCAGAAGTGGACACAGAAATGCACTGTGCCAGAGCCCAGGGAAATAAAAACACGATGATATACTTTAGATACACCTCCAGTGCATAACAGACCATTATCTAAACCACTTAATAAAGGGTGATGAAATTATGACCCTCAGCTCCTGCCACTGTCTTCTACATCTCCAGTTAAATAACTAACAAATTCATTTGAAAACCATTGGATTAGCAATTCAGATTACACCTTGCAGCAAATGAAAGTACTGGCATTTAGACACATCTAGTAACAGGCAGTAGTACTGCCTTAAGTTCTACAAATAAGTTGCAGACTTCCACATAATTAATAGCATTTACACCTAGAACATTTCCCTTGTATAAGGATACTGCTTTGATTTACCAGCTCTGTAACAAAGTTCTGGACATGGGAAATAGGAATGACCCCTCAGGTCACCTGAGTCCTCTATTCTGCTGGAGCAGGTTTTATAGCAGGATCCCTTCACACATCACTGAACTGCAGCCACTTAGGCTGTCACTGGGCAATTAATCTGCCAGGCACCCACCCATCATATCACTATCCTAAAAAAGGGCACATTCAAGTGTGGGAAAACCAGTATGCCCTTGGAAATTACCACTGACCTTGACAGTTTCATAGGCAGATAACCTGCTGAGAGAAGCCACTTTACAATTGCTCTCACACACTCTACATGAGCCTAGAATCCAGGTAAGAGAATTTAGGGGTTATGGGACAACAGAGGTCATTTTTACTAGAGGAAAACAAATGGGAAGTGCTTTCAACAACCATGAGTGTATTTGGCTTGTTCCTTTTTAGGCTAATACATTCACTTTTTAGTCCAAAAAAGAATTGCCAAGCCTGTACAAGCTGTTTGATAATAAGTTAGTTATTAATTTCTGAAATATCTGTGTTCATTCATGATCAACTTATTTTTGCTGTTGTCTGTTATAATTTTTGCAAAATCCTATAGGAAATTATGAGATATTCTATAAATATTTATTATCAGTACCTTATAGCTAGGATTTTTCATTGAGATAGAATAAAAAGTGAGTGACCAGCCAGGCCCAGAGTATGGTGATCCTCCATGCAAAGTCTTTGCTACTGCCAGGTTCTTGTCTTTTGGGTTTTTTTTTTCTATTTCGATTATTTTTTTAAGATCAGAGTAATAAAGGACTGTGTGTGGTGTAGCATAGTATATAAATGTCATGGGAATATTTTTAATTAGTGCAATATGGTTTTGCTCCTCCTGTGATCATTGGCCACTTGTCTGGGATTTCTGCAGTCCCATCAGAACTCGCTTCTGCTCACAGTACACCCTTGATAATTGAGGAAACTTGGACAAATGACCAAAGTCTTCTAATTCCATCTGGCACCATTTCTGGAGAGAAAAGTATAGTGAAAAGCCCACTTATAGGGCAACCTTAAAATCCCTAAATTAAGTGGAGCACAAGTTAAAGCAAAAATAATTTTTAGGATTATTAGTCACTGTTCCTTAAAAATCTGGGCTTTCACATATTTTAAAACTTGCCTAGCGGAGATAACAGATGAAAACAGAACAGAAGTTATTGTCTATCTCATTTGCAATTACACTTTATTAAAACAATGGGAATCCCAATGGGGAATTAACAGTGCATTTCATTAAAATATTATCACTTCAGAATTCTGAGATAAAGTATTCTCTAACATTCAGTGATATAAAATATAATTTTCTGATATATTTTCTTTGTTCTAAGATGAAGAATACATCCTTTCCAATTTTGATGTTTACTGATGGATGTCAAGGACTAAAAATTATTCACGATGAAAGAAGGCTTGCTTGGGGAAATGAGTAGAAGACATGGAGAAAATGGGAAGGATATTACTGAACACAGGAGGCTGTTTAAGCCCTGTTTAGGCAGTGTGCAGTGACATGCCAGCAGTGCTGTTCTTGCTGTGCTGCTGGGGATGACACTGAAGGTGCTTCATCTTTGGGTTCCAATTAACCTTCATCCTCAATCAAAATAAAATGAATGTTTCATACCTGCTGCACATGTGAAAAACAAAACCATAGAAAGAAGAGGAGGAGAGCAAGACATCCTCATTTAGTGCAATAAAAAGGCAGCGGGATGGGGAGATTTGGGCAGGCTCTGGGCTACTTTGCTGATAATGCTTTTTAAATTAAGAATGGGAAAAACTGGTTTAAGTAGGCAACCACTGTTCTCACAGGAAAGATGAGCAACAGGGTATGGAGTTTCCTGAGCACTCTTCAGGGTAACATTTCAGTGCATGTTGCTGAAGCAGGAACTCAAAATCAGTTTTTGAAGTCAGAGGAGTGGAAAAGAGGATGTGAGCTTTCATCTGTGAGAAGGAGCTGTACAAAAGAGAGGGAAGCCAGTGATAGTATTTAATTTCTAAGGTCTCTATTCCTTACTTTTCACTGAGTTTGCTGCTTGGCAGGACTTGAGAGCCAGAAGATGTAATCTGTCCTAAAGGCACAGTAACCCTGATGCCCCTGGTCTGGGGTACTTTGGAGAGGAAATTCACAGTTGTGCTTTTTCAGGCCTCCCTCTCAGCACTTGCAGTGAGCAGTTCTTTGCCAGCTGCTGGTCTGTCAGTGCTTTGTGCCTCTTCATATTCTATTGCAATCACATTTCAAGGTCTTATGTTCTATAAAAACACATTGTTTTTAAAGATCACATCCCCTCTAGGTTAAACCTCTAGGACTGTACTTCTCTCTGCTTCTGACAATGCATTCCTTTTGCTCTGAGAAGTGCAGGATGACACAGTTGATCTAAACACAATGTAATCCTTTGATTTCATAAAACTTGAGCAATATTAGAAGTGCCCACACGATTCCTCATGGGATTGCAGTCAAGAGGGGAAATTGCAAGGAACAATTGTGTGCAGCTCAGGCTTTTGACTGATCATGGCAGGCCACTGCAGAGTCTGCTGTTTGCCTTGACCTCTCAGCACTGCTGCTCTTCCATCAAGGCTGAAAACTTGCTAGTTCCCAGGTTCCACACCATAATTCTAAATTTAGCAACCTGGCTGTGAACCTAAATGGGAGGTAGGAGCAGTTGTGCATGAAGTGGGAGGCTTCATGATGGGGGAGCTCGTGGCAGGCTAATAGAGGCATGATGGAACAACTGCACTAAAAGTCACACAGGCTACACAGCAACAAAAAGGCATTATTTCATCTCTAAGAAAGGTAGTCTGCCCAAAATTGCACCAAAAATGTGCTTTGATCTCTTCCCTGGGAAGCAGCTGTGGTGATTCCTGTATGTGCCTCTATCCCTTTTTATCTGTAGTGGATCAATAATGCAGCAGGATTCCACTGGTCATTCTGCTGGCCTGAAAGCCATTCCTCAGGTGAGATACCTGAAGAATTTATGTCCCTTTTTTAAAAGAGGGAGAGCTGAATTTCTAGGCCATCATTCTGTCTTCCAAATTTCATGCTCTTCTCCTCTTGTTTAAACTTCACAGGGTATTAGTTGAAATTTTATGCTAAACTCTTCTGATTTTGTTACAGATATGGCAAAACAGCTGCAGTTCTGCTTTCTGGAGGCAAGTGCATTTCATTAGTGATAGAGTGACCCAAATAGATCCACTGGCTGTCACACAGGAGCTTAAAAAGTTTCTTGTATAGTGATTAAGAGACTGCCTGCCCCTTCATCTTCTTCTTCTTCTTCTTGTAAAGAGTTTTAAAATAATGTATTCCTCAAAAACTTGTTTATCAATAATGGCTTTAAAGAAATTTGAGGAAAAATGTGAGACCTTTCAGCAATCACCAAAGCTTTTTATAACTTACTTGAATTATTTTCCAAATTAAATATATGGAAAAATCTCCTTCTATTTTTGCTGTTTTGACAGTGCTGAAAATCAGTTGCTCCTAATAATTTCTAATTTGCACTTAAAAGCACTTGCACTTAAAAGCAATTTTAAGTGTGATCCGAACCTGCTGGGATGTGAGGAATATGTTGTCTCTGAATACAGCCTGTTGTTGAAGTATAAATCTGTTAGATGCTTGTGTGGGCCTTACTGCTGAAGTTCCCAATACAGTACAGCTGCCCATGAGTTATCTCCTCCAGACACCTGCACAGGTCACAGATTTGTCATATACTGGAAAGCCAAGGTGAACAAAGCTGAACAAAGCATCTGCAACACATCAAGAAATGTCCCAGTGCCCAGTGTTGGCCTTTAAGTAGTAGTTAGTCTTGCTTCAAATAACAATGTGCTTTGTTTGTTGCAAGGTGCAATTAAATCGTCTAAAGACTTCCAGGATTCTTCAAAGAGCACCCACTCATTTGTAATTCAAAACGTATTTGAGTAGTAGCTCAAAACATATCATAACTGTTTCTTAAAGAAGATAAACATCTGTGGAATGTCTTTCTTTTACTTAAAGAAATTTACAGTAGAGAGCATTGAATGTATTTGCCTTCTGGTGACTTATAGTGAGGGTGTTTGATTATGTAGAATTTAATGATCACATCTCATTCAAACAGGAATATGTTTTAAAAAGGATATTGGAGGCAACATATATGCAGACATGGATGGTGACAAAAAATTCCTTAGAACAACTGCTAAAGACTGAATTTAAGGAAGACCAAGAAATTATGTTAATAAACTACTGAGGAGCATCTCAGCATCAGAAACCCTACAGAGAAATGTTGCTTCCCCTCTAACACACTGGGATCTGATACTGTATGACACAAAAAGTAGCCTTTAAGGAATACTGCATTCTAAATATATTCTTGACACCAATGCACAACTACTTCAATCTGTAAATTTAGTTTTGGGTTTGTTGTTTGTTTTTTTTTTTCTGTGCTAGAGGACATGATTTTGCTTGAATGTGAATTGAAGTCACTTCTAAAGCTTCAATTCATGTATACTGCTGATATCTTTTTCACTACCACAATCTAGTAATAGACTTTTATCTTTTATTGGTTATTGTTTGTAGTAGCTTCATATTTGCATTTTGTATTTTCATTTCAAACAATCAAAAGCAATAAGAAAAATCTTGTATCTGAATTTAATTTCCTCTTCTCCCCTATTAATATTCATGTTTCATGCCATGCATGAGCATTAAAGAGAAAATCCTCTTGGCTATGTGCAGTGAGACTTAAAGAAAGATCAAGGAAGATTCACTTCATGGGATTCTGCTTGGGTCATACAGAAGGGCAAAGTTAAGAAGGCAGTAGCGTGGCTTTCTGGCAGGAAGTCTGTTACAAATTGTGTCAAACGCTATTCCAGTACAAAAACGCCTCCATACTGCTGTTGCTAATTAAAAAAAAAAAAAAAAAAAAAGGTGGGTTACTGGCAATCCTGCTGAAAACCAGACAGGACTGCAAGGAGCAGGAGAGCTATTTAGTGAGTTCCATGCCTAGGAAAATAATGTTGGCACTCGGGCAATGCAGGAGGCAGCGCCTCAGCCGAGGCAGGAGGAAGGAGGAGAGGGCGGCCAGGAGGGGTGGCAGGGGTGGCCAAAGGGATGAGCCAGTTTGCTGCAGCTCAGGGCTGCACTCACTGAGCTGGCTGAAGCATCTGCATTGCACAGATGTGCAGGCAGAAAAACAGTTTTATATAACTATTTTTTAATTTATGTTCTGTCTTCCCCAGTAATCATCTGTTGTCCGATTAAGTTAATTATTTGGTTTTATATTTGAATAAAAACTGTTGGTGTTTTCTTTCTAATGCAAAAGCTTTCTAGCCCCTGGGGAGTTCCTCTGCCTAGACTTAGAGGAGAAGGTCTGGGCAGATCCACTGCAAAGCTCTGACTGCTTCAAAGCCTTATCAAAGAGATTTTGCAGCTCTTTTACTGAGCCAGGCAGTAGCAGTGAACTCTCTCGGGTATATTATCATGGAGGTTTCTCTATATTTCTGGTCTAAATATGTTAATGATTCAGATGACAGTTATCTGTCAGAATGCCTGTATTAGGAACACAGGTATTAAGTTTCTTAAGGTCTCTGATATTTTATTTGAATAGCAGAATACTCAACAAAATCATTGTGGAGAAAGTGATGATTTCCCTGCTCTACCCTTCCTGAATATGCTTCCATTCTGCTCTTATTCAACATGATGCCTGCTGCTATTACTTCATTTGAACTCTCTTCAGCAAATTCCATTAGTTTCACCAGCTCTGACAAAGCCAAGGTGAGGTGCAAGCATTTTTCTGACATCTTATCCTAAAGCAATTTCCTCTTTGTCATCCTTTTTCTCTCATTCACAAGGTTTCCTTTTCTGAGGCACACACTGGTGAGCCAGTCCTTGCATAATACTTAACACAGCCAACAACTACAAAACTGCCTAATCTTAGGGCCTGTTTCTTTTGAAAGAAATGTGCTCATTTTAGATAGAGTTTTCTGACTGGGAAATAAAGTGACAACTGATTTTTACCCCTTATTCCATGCTCCCTCCCTGGAGGGGTTAGTGTGCCCCTAACCTTCCTTCTGTTGGTGCTCTGTGGGTCTGTGTGTGAGCCTGCCATGCCTCACTGTGTTAGGTGAGGCAGAAAATAGTGCAGCCCCCAAAGTACAGAAGGAGGATGTTCATCTGGGAGATCTGAATAGCCTTAAAGGTCAGGACAGCCATCTACTCAGATTTTTAGATTATAGCAGATAATTCTCAGCTTAAACACTAAAAATACGCTACAAAGGACTATAATTCAAGTGCTGGACTTCTAGTTGATTTTGTTAAATCAGTCTTTTCATTGCAGCTTTTCTGAAAGCACTTGGAGAAAACAAGAGAACGAGGATTTCTTGTTAGGGATTGCCCCCTACAGATAAACTGGGTGATGGCAACAACTTGAGTGTGGAAGGGGAGAACATGTGACTACTACAGACCAGCACCAGTTCAGTTTTCACTGATTTAAAAGTTACCTTCCAAAAAACCGTTGTCTAGTTAATGAGGTTTTAGCTTATTTTTTTCTATTTTTAAATTTAAGCCTGGTCATACAAAAAAGCAAAACTTGAAAACAAGTAAAAGGAAGCAAAGCAACATATAAGACTGTAATGATTTTTTTTTCATTATAGCAATGGCAAGACATCCTGAATGCTGCCAGGTTTCTTAAAACCTTTTCCTCACTCCCTCACAAGTAGAAAACATTAAATATTCTCTTCAACGTCTCATGAAATCTAGGCAAACCAATACCCATCAACATTTTATTCTAACATAAAGGAGAATTGAAAACAAATAAATAGAACTTGTTTGACAGGGAAAATTTTCATGCATGAAAATTTATCAGTGAGACAAATTTAAAATTCTTGTTGTACGTTCCTATTGTATGAATATGAAGGAGTAAATTAAGCACAAGAATGTGGACACTCACAGATGCTCACGTATGTAGAAACCCACTTCTATAAACCTGATTTAGACGCAAAGGAACTATTTTGTTTTCTGTTAAAAAAACAGTAACTGAGCTAAAAGTTTCATGAAATGACATCAAAGAGTTGCTTCTCTCTTTCTCTCTTTCTCTCTTTCTTTCTCTCTTTCTCTCTTTCTTTCTCTCTTTCTCTCTTTCTCTCTTTCTCTCTCTCTCTCTTTCTCTCTTTCTTATACCATCCATTTATGAGACTTTCAATGGACGAGCTATGAATTTGACACCAGCATCACTCTAAAACAGGTAACATTGAATCACAGAAAATGTCCTGTAAGTGACAATCACTGAGTGGGATAATCAACCTCCCTTAAAGCCCCTTGGCAGTTTGGAGGGTAAGGATCCAGAATTCCTTGTGGAATTCCTACAAATAGTGTCTTTGCTGTAGTATAAGAGCTATTCAGGAAAAATGCAGAGTGTCAAGCCCCAGATGAGACTGGGTAGGAGGAGGAGAGTTAATGACTGGTTTTGAAAATCCCAGCCTTGAAGCAATCTGCAATCACAAGAACTCTATTTGTCTAAATTAAAGACCTACTTATGCAGTCTCCTGTTCATGGAAATTGCTATATGCACATGATTTTCTCTCTGGAAAACGTTGAAAAAGAGCCTGACATACGGACTGCTGAAATGAAATAAGGAATTTTAACAAAAAAATAGGAAAATCTAACAAGTTAAGTAATTCTTCTATTTTATCTTCCTTGCAACCTGTTAGCTAATTACCAGTTACTAATAAATACAAATCTGGCTTCTGGTTATTACAAAACAATTTGAAAGACACATACCTCCTCATTTGAAATTCATGGGAGGAATTTCGTATCACATTAGAAATTATCTTTAATGCATTCATCATATACCATCATAAAATACATAATCATGGGAAGGATTACTGAGTGTTTCACTTGGTCTGTACTCTTTTAAAGGGGTAAAAGGATTATGCTTAATTCCATTGAGATATTTTTTGCTCTGAAAGGATGCATTGGAAACTTCTATTAACATGAATAATGTTCTTTCTCATTACAGAGGGAAGATAAAGGGCATGGGTTGTAATCTTGCAAGGAGAAGGCAAGAAACACTGGCCCTACCTCCTTTTAATGGAGGCATCAGTGGTCTGAGGCCCTTCCTCCTGAATTATCTGCAGTGACTGCTAAACAGCATCACTCCAGGCCTATTTACTTTTTTCTGTAATTTCCAGGAAATTCACAGGCTGCAGATATCCTAAACCATCAGGCAGTGTGCTATATGGTATGTATGAAACACAGAATACTATGATACAAAGATCCTTTTTTTAATCTGCTAGTTTTTGGTGCCTGTGAAAAGAATGAGACTCTCAGTGATTATCTTTAGACTGAGCATTCTGTTTGGCAGATGTCAATAGTTTCAATAAGTGATTCAGAAAGGAAAAATTATATCTGGTAAAATTAAATGGAAATTTTGTTGTAGAAGTGATCACACTTATTATTTCTGGGTTGAAAATGGTTGTGAGGATGAGAATAAGGGAGGATATAACCCTGCCAGAGGGATACATCTGCACTTACTCCATAATAGGTAGGGGTAGGAAATAGTTGCACAAACTGTGGGACACACAAAAAAATTCTGCAAGACGAATCTTGTTTAGATCTCCTTTGCATCAATTTGAGTAGCTATTAATTTTGTACTGGAGAAATGTAATGACAAAGAAAATTTGGCTCCAAATTCTCTTTGAGGGCCTTTATTTATTTATTCTGCAGGAACTCCATCCTCTCTACCCTTTTTTCTCGTGCTGTATCTGTCTTATCTATGGAAGCGGTAAAAAGCTGCAGAAGTTTTGCTTCCCACTTCTCGCAGAAACAAGCACAGAGGGCAAGAGAGCCTCTAGGTGGTACTGTGCTATAAAAAATAATTGGGAGGAGTGGGAAAAAAACATGCTCACTTCTTATTTGCAGTTCAAGATTTCACTTGGATTGCGAAGATAATATTTACAGAAGAGAGGCCTTTTTCTGTTAGGTGAAATTCACTCCAGCAACTCAAAAATCTTCTGTGTTTTAGCTCTGTGAAACTTCATTGCTTTGCTATTTCCACCTTTCTAACAGAGCTCTGCAGGATCCTATTTTATAGCCATTTTCACAGAGTTTATATGCTTAACACTACTAGATCATAATTTCATTGAAGATTGATTCTTGCATGGGTATAGCAGAAACCCCTCTGCCAAATTTGATCAATTGCTTTCACATTAGCTAGGATATAGCCAAACATCTTACAGGAGAAGCAGAACACTAGATTTCTTGTAGGGGTCTTTCCAGAACATATAAATCAGAGCCAAAATGCAGTGCAAATCTTTGTGTAGAACAAGATAAATGTTTGAGGTGACATGAAATTTGCAGTCAACACCAAAGGAAAGAACAAACCACTCTATGAGAACTGAGTTCTTTTTCAGGAAATAATTACAAACTAAAATAGATGAAAATAAGATAGATAAAACTGGAATTGCTTTTTATTCTAGAAGAGGAAAAGAGACGAAGGTTTTGATACAAGGAACTGTATCCCTTAGCTGCCTGGTGGATGCACACAGGCTCAAATTTCACCCTAGGATAGTGCATTCTGCTTCTCTCCTACAAGTGGAGGGAGTCATTCCATTCATGACACATGGCAAGGATCTGCTGCTCCTGACACATCCTGGTCCTCTTTTTTCTGCTCTTTCCATTTGTTTTATTCCTTTCTCTTCCTCTGAACTGTGAGATCTTTTCTCCTCCCCTTTTTTTCACCCTTTCAACATGTTCTGCCCCTCTTGACCCTGATGCCACTCTGTCTTTTGTGCCAGAGGCTGCAGCGATAGAGCTCAACACTGATTATGGATCCTGTCTTCTTTATTCTTGTCAGAGTTCCTGTCAGAAGCAGTGGATTAAGATAAAGTCAGGGTGGATTATTACAATACAGGCAAAGAGGTACCACAGAAATATTTTCTCATTTTGTTGAGTCTGCTATGGAATTAAATCTGAAACACCTACCAGGTTTATATTGTCCTACCCAGAAAGCCATTTGCTGTTCTCCTCATGCAAACAGAATAAAAAGAGCAGATGAGGAGCATGACCAGTGGGAATTTCTAGTCTGTTCACCAAGAGTCCCCAACAGACAGATTGTAGGAAAGCCTTCTTTTACTTTCTGAACATTGTTTTTACCATTAAAATCAACAGAAGTAAAAAAAAAAAATTCCATACTGCAGCCTTTTTGGCAGTAGGATTTCTTACATAAAACTCTGCAGTCCTATGTTCTGTATCTCTCTGCACAGAATATTAGTTCTGTTATATAGTCTGATCAGACCTATTATAATAATTATACTTATTAATATGTACCTTAGACTAGATTGATTAGCATGTGATTCCAGATACAGAGTCTGTTTCATAGCACTAATGTATTATGTGACCTATTATTTTAATCACAGTTTTAGTGATCCCATCTATCAGGTAAAATGTGGCTTTGAAAGCTGTGAAATGGAATGCAAAACCCCACAGTTTAGATTATACAATTCATTCTGGCAAGGCCAAAGAATCTGTGTATAAATGTCATTTCAAAGCAAGTAATTAACTTAATCCAATCATCCTATTTCATTACTTAATAACTTATCCTCAGAACAACAGGTCACTGCATCAACTAAATGGCAGAGGAACAATTCATGAAGAGCATTTATACTGTGTGTGGGTGAAATGCTGATGAGTTTTGTCTAAGTTTTTGGCTTCTACATTATAAACGGTGTGGATCAAAATTCACAAAGACCAGAGATCTGCCTCACCTGAGGAGTGTAGAGTCTATAACAAAGAGTGTGTAAATGAAAATGGCATGTTTTCTCTTAAATGCCTTTTTTTTTTTTTTTTTTGCAACTTTTATTCCTGTGTGCCAGTAATTGAAGCAGATGTACCTGTTTTGTCTGATGTATATTTGCTGCTCTAAAGTGGCAGTTACTCAGTCAAGCATTGTTAAGAGAATCCTTGTGCAAGGAACAGATCGAAAGGCTGGCTGGCCCATCAGAGAGCAGCTATCAGAAAAAAGGCTGTTAAAAAATAAACTGGATTTGTGTGACCTTCCAACCTTATTTCTCAACTGGTTAAAAGTTTTCACAAATGCTGGTAAACTGACAACATCCAATTAGGGCACCTTCAGGCCACAAAGGTGATTATAGGGCTGGAGCACCTCTGCTACAAGGAAAGACTGAGGGAGCTGGAACTGGTCAGCCTGGAGAAGAAAAGGCCTTGCAGTGCCTAAAGGGAGCCCACAGGAAAGATGGAGAGAGACTTTTTACATGAGTGTGTAGTGACAGGACAAGGGGGAATGGCTTCAGACTGACAGAGGGCAGGTTTAGATGGATGTTGGGAAGAAATTCTTTACTGTGAGGGTGGAGAGACAATGGCACCTGTTGCCCAGAGCTGTGGCTGCCCCATTTTTGGAAATGTTCCAGTTCTGGTGGCGTGGGGATTTGAAGTAGTTTAGGATTGTTTTGCCCCAAACAAAATGGAAAAATTGATCGGCTTGGGAAACAAAGTGTTATTTTAGGTTCCCAAAATGTATTTCAGTCTTTGTTTTAAACATGTTCACTTTAAAAGCTTATCTTTAGAGTTCTTGAGCTATTACATGTAATGAGGGCCAGCAATCAGTGATTAATCCAAAATTACATAGAAATACCCCTTTACATCGAAAAATAAGTTAAAAAAAAAGTATGCCATTTAAAACAAACCCATATAACCAGCAGACAGTTTTGGCTTTAAAAAGAAAAAAAAAATCTGCTTACAAATCCACATAAATACAAACCAAATAGTTTCCATTTATTTAATGAAGTTCAAATTTGAAAGAAAATACTTAGGTAATATAATAAAAAAATGAAATTAAATTACTATGTTATAACATAGTATTAGTTACTATGAAATTTTTATTTTCATTTGAGAAAAAAACATTGCACTTTTCTTCTAAATGTTTTAGTTACCATATGGCAGTAAGCAGCAGACCTGTGCCCAAATTATTTTGGTTTTTAGCTCGTCCATTTTTCTATCGGCTGTTCAGGAAGATGCAGTGGTTGGCAGTGGGTTTGCAGTCCTGCAGTCCGTTTTGCCCGGGCTGTCTGTCCATCCGTGACCCGCTGGGCCGGCTCAGCAGTGAGCGGGCTGCCCCACGAGAGGGCAGAGCAGGAACGCAGAAAAACTCAGTGTGAGCCCATCACAACCATTCCTGTCCAGCGCTGCCCCCTCGGGCTAAGACTGGTTTTGTAAAGAATAGAAACGTTCAGTTATTTTAGAGTTTTTGAGTCCGTTCTAAGTGACTGGCTTGAAGACAGCCTCCCTGTATTTTTAGCACTAAACCTTCGGATAATTTTGAGTTGCTAGTGATTTTCTGTGTAGGGCTGTTGTAAGAAGTGCTGGTTTGCTGTAGTTCAAAAGTAACTTTTTTGTGAGTAGCTCATGTTTTGGGGGCTTTTGTTAGGCTTCAGTACTATTGTGAAATAGTGAATGCAATAAGGACAAAAAAAGAAATTGATGAAACAAAACCTGTGGTTTAAATGTTTGGTCTTCCTCATGTCTAAAACTGTACCACATCAGAGCTTCATATGTTGTTCTACATATATATATACATATATATAATCTGGGCAGCTCTATAGGTTTGTCTGGGGATAATGAAGTCTCATTTGAAAGATTTTCTGTTTTCCAGGTAAAACATTACATCTTCTCCACAGAGCAGCGGTGTTCAGGTTGGTCAGCACGTGCCCAGATATAATGAAGGTAATTGGGACCCCATATCCAAGCCATTGCTTATTCTGCTTTGTGGGTGGCAGAAAATGATAAACAGAAGATAACTCAGCAGACCTGGAAAACAAAAAAGAGAGTGTACAGAAATTCTTGTATATCTGAGATCCCCTTACCTGTACACAGCACATGGTGCAAGCCCACACAGAAAGGCACTTTGACACTCATTCTGTCATGATACTTTGAGTTGAATTTCCCTTTCTCTTCATTGTTCTTCAAAGAATAAAACCCTATGACCACAATGTATTTATTCTATGCTTACACCTGGTAGCAAAATTAACTGTAGCCTTTGAAATTATGCCTTATAAATTAGCCAAGAGTCACAGACAGATAACTGAGGGGGTGGAGGGGGTTATTGCTACAATCTGCTCCATGTCCTGGGCTTTGTGCATATTCATTTGTAGAGGCCAATGTGCTGAGCTGGGAAAAGGCCCTTTAAAAGAATTACAGCCCTTACTAATGAAACCCACATAATCAATAATGGTTCTTGGCTTGTTTGTTTTGATTATCCTCTCCCTTGCTGATTATCTGCTTGAAGCTTCACCAAGTCTGAGTTTGTGTGTTTAAATCTCAGATATGTGTGCACTACCCAGTGAAACACATCCCAGGATGTCCTGAGAGGCACTGGAGGAGGAGCTCAGGTAAGACACTGCCTGTGCCCAGGGTACAGCTTGAGTGTTTCTGTGATACTTCATTGAGCCATGCTGACATCTTGTCTGTTCCCCGAAGGAATTAATTCATGAATGTATGATTTTAATCTCAGTACTGTATTTATTCAAACTTCAAAGTTGTAAGTCCACTGTGCATTTCCTAACGCGCTTCTTATAAAATCTATCTGCTAGAGCTCTGTCTAACAACCTAAAGAATTCATGAATGAATTAATCACTGTACAGTGAATAGCCCATTACTTGTTTGGCTGGTCTGAGGCCAGCGGGCTCAGTCATTTGCAGGATAAAGCATTACTGATAAATGTCACCTTGTTATATATCTTGGTCTAATTTACATGTACTTGCAGACCATTTGTCTTACTAAGAGAGGTATTTTTCTCCTGGATACCAAACAAATAAGTTTTAAAAGCAACATTACTGGACTAAACTCTTGGGATGTTTTTAATGAAACCTGCAAGTCATAACAAACATTAAAATATGATCTCAGAAATTAAATGACCAGAAATAATAGTTCAAAAATTTGTCTTCAGGAGGAAAGTTAACTCCTAAAAATCTTGAAAATACATTATTTATTTTTAAATGCAAAATATTTAACTGTATAAAAATATTTGATTTTTAGATGGTTGAAAAGGCAAGGCCCATGGGTTTTTTTATTTGAAATTATCTTCTATGTTGAACTGAGAAGCACATATAAATACAATACAACTGTTCATATTATAATGAAACATTTCAGCATTAAAAATATATACGGCTCTTTCTATCTAGATTAGATTTCAGGGGTAGTTGGTTTTGCACCTTTAAATGTTTTGAAGTTTAAAATTGTATTGTAATTTTACATGAACTTTTACTGCAAAAAACCTCAAAAAGTTTGGTAAGAGCACAGTTATCTTTTAAGATACATTTAAGTTCATTTTTCCAAGAAAAGCTGTAGAACTATAGAATACAGAATATAGAATTATGCATAAGGATGATAATTTAGAAGAATCTTTAAAATGATAAAGATGGGAATAATTAAAGGGTAAATTAAAAATAAATAGAAATTTTATTTTTTTAATTGAAGCTCAATTCTCTTTAGGAAAGCCTATTCCATCCATTTCATTATAATTTACACTTATTTCCACTAGAGTTTTCTTTAAGAGTATGAAAAAAAAATTCAAACATATATAAACTCATCATGCAGAAGTATCAAAGTAACACCTAATCTTGCTTCATAGCCAAAAAAATTGCCAGAGCCAAGGTTAACCCTTAAAATTGATCTTCTGTAGCACAGTCCCACCATAAAGGCATCTTTTAAGTAGTAAAAAGTACAATCAATAACACATAACAAGAAAGGTCATTCTTAGTTGTCAGTATTTCTAAGTTTTATGTGGCATTCAATGAAGAAAGTCAATTTGGGCTGTGCATGTCCCTGTATCTGCACAGACTTCATGGCATGAGGTTGGACTGCAGAGTTCCTCCACACAAGGGCCTGAAGCTGTGGTATATTTTTAATATACACACAGGCATCATGTGTACTGTGACAGCTGTTCAGCTGACAGAGCAGGGCAGCATCTTCTTCACAGCATTGTACTTTATATTATCAATTCACTCTAGATTTCTATAGCTTCAGGCAGGTGTTTTCAATTCTTATTCGCATTAATGGGAAAGATGTTGGGTATACCAATGAAATATTTGAATTTTGTTTAAAAGTGCACAGGAATAGTTGAAAACAGGAGGATATTTTCCAGTCAAAATTTAAGAATTATCTAATACTCTCTATACAGTAATAGGTCAATCAGATTACACAAAAAAAAAAAAAATCCACTCTATTTCACATTTAAATTTTGACTATTTCCCAGGAGGACTAGCCAATTTCTGACTTGTCATCAATTTTTAAGAGTTCACTAGGAAGAAATAGAGTTGATAATGAGATTATGAACAGTTACTTAATGACAGACTCCATAAAAAATGGGTATGGGAAGTTAGATGACAAACTGTTGAGGCCAAGCTCTAATCAATGTGCACACACTGAGCTTGTGAACGTGACTTCCATGGCTGAGCACCTGGAGACTGCAACCCCATCACTGTGATGTGCTGATCTCTGATCACTGCCTTTAATAAACTTGGGATCAAGTAATGACAAACCCTCAGGGCTAAAGTTCCCAAGGAGTCCATGCAAGAATCAATGCAGCTTCATGGGCAGAGCTCACTTTGCTGTGGCTGTGCTGCTGGTGCTGTGAAAATCATCCGCTGCATGGCCTTCAGCAGCTGCAAAGATCACCTGCACTCCAAAAATTCTCTTGACCTATAGATACAAGGTTATAGGGCAAAAATTATTATGGTCAGACTCTTCCTTTTCCCTTGTGCATCCTCAGGATGCATGACTTCTCTGAAAGTGCAGCCCTGGCTGCAAAACTAAGAATGAGTGGCTGGGGACACAAATGAGACAGTAACTCTTATGCAAGCAGTATTCTGGACAAAAAGTGAGTATCTGTATAGGCCAGCTTCAAGAAGGTCTGTCAGCACTCTGGTTTTTGTGCATCTGCCTAAATGTCTTTTCATGAAGTGTGCATTTAAACCCTTTGCTGAGCTGGCATATCAACAACAAAATGCTTTCCTGGAATTGAAAACTAAGGGGGCCAAAATTCTCTAGGAACACAAGCAAAATTCCATCTACCTGCCTCAGACAAACCTGTAGAGCTCCCCAGTTTAGGGGTTCTGAATTCCAATTATGTGATACTGGATTTTGTGTTGTAGAAGTTGCACTGCCATGGGACAAACAAATGGCCCAAACTCTGAGTACTTTGCACACCTTAGGGCACTGGACAGTGAGCTACCTGTGGCCACATCATCTCTGATGGAAAAATGAGTCTGTATGGGGCTGCAGCAGCTGTAATTAGCAGGACTACCTGTAATTACTAGGAGTACCTGGTGTCAGCAGCAATTACCAGTCACATCTTCAAGGATCTCTCCCTGGCTCCATTACTGTTCCCCTGGCTTCCTTTTACAGCTACTAGATTAATTTCTTAGTCTGTCTCCTTTCATCTTTGGAGAAGTAAAACTTTGTCTTGCCCAGAGAACTGAGTTGCCTTGAGATGAATATGACCTGACAACTATTACTTGAACGTTGTAAAATCTAAATGTACAATGCCCAAGATGAGTGGGTATTATTAGCTGACAAGTATTGTGTGTAGAAATGCTAATAACTGGGGTGAGTATTTTAAAATCATAACTAGGGATGAAGCACTGGATTCAGGAGCATAGTTTACTGATGAGTGGAACATCATCTGCACTCCATTCTAATTAGCTGGATTACAGAACTGCAGTTTACATGGCAAGGATGAAATACTGTTAATGACTCCATGAAAACCTTCAGTACAATCAGCACTCATGAAAGCCAACAAGTGGTCAATAAAGTTGTTGAATTTATTATTATGGGGTTTGGTGGTGATGTTTTAGTTTGTTTGGGGTTTTTGTTTGTTTGTTTGTTGGTTTGGTTGTTTGGTTTTTTTTAATAAGACGTGTGGGAAGGACTACAAGTTAGAATCCTTTCACACCTCTTCAGTCTCAACTATTGACCCCTGCCCTGATATTTACCCCTCATTCTTGTGTGCCCTGCAGACTGAACCACATGGGCATACAAATGTGCAGATATATATGAGACCATTGCTCAAAATAAGTATAAATAGGTGATGCAGTTCCTGCAATAGATGAACAAGTCCCAGGAGGATTATTGCTAAGACTGTGCAATGAAATTAAAATCGGAATATCTGCTTAACCTCCCTGTTTATTCATGCTGGAGACTTTATGCAGTAAAATGCAGACACATTTCCACAGCTATAAGTAGCAGAAATGGGAAAGCACTCTGGTAGTCACTGTGTCATACAAAGCAACTATCTAAAAATAAGATAAAAATCATAAAATTCTAAAACTGTGTAAGGGCAGAGCATCATAGTCAGTGAACCGTGAATTGTACAAAGTCAGTGGTTTTGTCTGTATGGTAGGAAAACTATCATAACTATTAGCCGTAAATAAATTTGTGTAAGACAAGGAAGGTTTCTGACCAATTTCCTGCTGCTTATCTGCACACTTTGGCTCTGTCAAACACACCTTTAGGTTTGTGCATGTTTGGATATTTCTGAGTTTTCTTTTCCAGAATCTTCATTCCCAATTTCAGTTTCTTGTTCAGTTTTTTTCTTCCTAAAACCTTCATCTAGCTTTACTTATTTTTTTTACTCTAAAGGTGTAAGTTTGATCTTTATCCCTTAAAGACTTGGATATCAAAGGAACTTCTATTCAGTTTGATATATATGAAAAAGACCAAGATGCCTTCCAGGCAAGTGGTCATATCAGCAAGCTATCAGAGCCCAGCTCCTGGTGGTGGGCAGGATATCTGAAAGAAAATCTTCCCCCATGGATTTCACTCAGCTTCTGTAAACCAAGGCAGTGCAAGTACAAAAAGAGAACAAGCTATGGGCTCAAGTATGTAATTTCTGCAAGTTTCAATTGCAGAATGCTAATAACTGCATCCTTTACCATGCTGGGCAATAAACTTATGATTTATTGGACAGTCATAACTCCTTGTTAGATTTCCTTGATGCCTTCTCTTAGGTTTTATTGAAATTTATTTTAGACGCTGCACTTTGCATAAGTTTGGTGGCAAATTCAGAAACTTATTATTAGGTCCCTAACAATCAAGCTAAAACCACTTTTTCTTGCCAAATATCTCATGTTAGGATCCACAAAAAAAAAAAAAAAATCCAAATATAGTTAAACTTTTTTAACATGGTAAAATATTAACATTCTCTTAAGTATAATTTTATTGCTAAATGCCTGAAAGAGGTTTTAGTGACTATTTCAAAATAAAGTAATTGACAAATCTGCAGTTGTGTGGTGAAAATTCTTTGTATGGGGAGCATTCTGCTTTTCTTATAGACATCGAATTCATACTGGTGTCAGTGTGGTCAGAACTCAATCCCAATTAACATTGTCAGAGGTATTTTTTCAGAGGGATGGGGTAGGAAGGGTCAGCTGAGTCCTATTGACTGTGGCCTGTTAAATGGACAGAGATTTTTGCTGAATGAATGTTTCACACTCTATACTGCACATCGTTAATTAATGGCTCAGCATGTGCTGAGTGAGAATAACAGCTCTGCACTGGATACTCAGAAAACAAGATTTATTTTCAAGTACCTGAGGGAGGGTTCAAACCACAGCCCAAGAGAACAATTTCACCTCTACTCCACAAGTGGGGTTTTTCCTGACTGTGGATTTAAATAACTATTACTCATGTTCCATATAACCCCTCCCTGACCTTTGGCCCCAGGCTTCAGTACAGAACCCATGCACGTTCTCCAGGGATGCTTTCCCTGCACAAACCTGAACTCATACTCCTCAAAGATTCCCTTTTTCCCAGCCATTTCTTGTGCTGCATGAAACATGTTCCAATTGTTTTTATTGTAGTAAATTCAGCAGTAACTGCAACCTATTTAAAATCATTTTAGCTAAACATATATTACTGCTTCTACAAGCAGAGCCTGAAATTTTCAGAAGTGCTCTCCTCTCTTTTCAGTGCCAGGGGAAACGGAAGGTAAAATATAGTGCTTTAAAAGTAAGCCTCTTCCATCTGCTTAGCTACCCTTAGACCTACTTCAGTCTGCCAGGAATAGCCTAAAATTGTTTCTATTTTTCATCTGTAGTTAAAACACTAACAGGCATAATGAGAACAGGAGCTTTTATAAAATTACTGACTGCCAAGACGATTAATTTATTCTCTTCTGTTAAAATGAGGCTGGTTTTTAGGTTTGATGTCATCCTATGTGGTTTGGCTATTACTCTGCCTTTAAAGTAGCTAAATGAACTTTTTCTTAATACTCAAGAGCACTATTCCTGCTGTTATATTTCAGATTCTCACAGAATTTTCATTATGATACTTTATTTTCAAGAGCCTGTGACTTCACTGAAAAAATCCTGCAGGCAAAACAAATGGATCACAGAGTCTCAGCTTGGGAGTAAGTCAAGAATGGCTTATTTAAGTTGATTTAAAAAAACATAATATGAATTTTGATGAATTTTTTTCAAGGTATTATTTTTACGCATTTTTAAAAAATGTCTTTCAGAATTATTCTTTATGACTAGATCAGCTCTCAGTCTTTAAGCAAGCATGAAAGACTTGATTTGTGTTTATCAGTACAATCCATAGCTATTAAATCAGTTTATATTAAACGTGGAGTTTTCTAAACTCATGATCTTTTCATGGTGACGAGTTTTGGGATTTGGGTTTCTCTTATAGGTTTTTTTTTTGGTTTGGTATTTACTTATTTATTTATTTATTTAATTATTTATGGGATATTTAAATGTATCTAAGTGATTATATACTTCACCATTTTGTTTCATAAACTGTAAGTCTATTTATGTTGTACCAAATCACAGCACAGCAGGTCCATGACCTCACAGCTACAATCCCCATTAAAACCAGGATACCTAAGCAGGCTGCATCTCCTGTCCCCTCCTCCTCTTTCCAGGAATGGTGATCACAGGACATGTTAGGGCCTCTGGTATTGTGGGGGAGGGACAATATTTTGCTTTGGAAGAAAAGGAGATCTCAGTGGTTACACATTACCCAGTGGCAGCCAGGCAGGAACAGCTTTAATGCCTTTTCCTGCATAGGTTTGCTTCATCATCTCTCCTTGACAACGTAAATTTTTCCATGGTTTGTTTCTCTGTATTAGTATCTGCTATGGGGAGTTCTCTGGCTAATATTAAATAAATGTTGTTTTTAACTGGAGCTCTGAGGATGTAGTGGTCTGCAACCATGCCAGCACTGGAGAGATGCTGTGTGATCTTGCTGATCTGCAGCAGTTCAGGGGCAGAGGACAGGATATAACTTGCTTCAATTTCCCAGCCCCAGGGCCTTAAAGGGTTAGTGAAGATGAATGGAGTTGTCTTGCTAAGCCATTTGCTCCTTTTTCTTTCACTTAAGGGGTGAAGCCATGTTTTCTAATGGAATGCAATTGTTCTTTCCTTGAACTGTGAATATTCCTCAGGCTTACTCTTGTGTAGGACACGTTTGATCTTACTGAGGTCCACTTGGGCAGTGTGGAACATTGCTGGGTTAAACACATGAACACTCATATCATATTCATGTAAATTCGTTGGGCTTTTAAAGTGTTGTGTCTGCTTACACGTGTGCCCTCACTTTAAAACCACAGGCAGCTGCACATGCAGACTGTGCAGCCTTCTATCAATGGCTCTGGGAAGGTCAGTGATGCATAACCTAAGGAATAATCATTCAGTGTAATGACTTTGCCATGAAGCTTCTCCACCATTTATCATCCTTACAGCAAATCTATTTATAGGTATTGAAGCTCAAAGTGAAGATTTTCAGGATTAATTTAGGCAATGAAAATAAGTGCATGTGTTTACATTGCTGAACAATATTCCAGTTCCAAAAACTGACAATAGATTGAATTAAGAATATTCTTGTTATGGGTCAAATTCTGCATTTAACGATCAGGTGATGAGGCAGCTAAAATCCATTTTATTTAATGTGCTTTTTTGAGTTCCAGAGTAGATGAAAATGTCCATGTAAACACTGCAGTTAGATACTTCATAAAATTGTTCTGCTGATAAACATCAAAGGACCCAAGGCTCTCCACTATCACCTTAGCACCAGACCTGATGGAGGCACTTAAATCTATCACTGTCCTTCTGCACAGTTTGGGGAAATTGGTTCATAAACAGAATATGCTAAAATAGAACTCTTTCTCCCAGTCCTCAGAGTGATATTTTGTTTTAAAATTATATTTGTGAGAATCAAATAGTTGGATGGTCGCAATTCATGTAATTTAACTTCCCTAACATTAATAGAAGCTCACCACATATAGAATCTTAAATTCTTAAATAGAAAAAAAAGGTGACAAAAGTGAAGCTGCTTCCTCCTTCTTACTTCAAATTTCAAAGTACTCAACAGTATTGGATGAGAATCTGGCTCTTGAATATCCTCATCTTTTAGTAAGACTGAGGACTTGCTATGGGCACATCAACCTTACAGTAATGACTTGTACTGTTGATAACTCTGGACAAATGAAAGGGACAAATGGAAAGGGAACTCCAGAACCACCTGGAGTGCCACATCTACAAACTCACAAGGATGCAGACCCCAGTACCTTGGCATCTTTCTGTTCATCACTCCTGTGATTAGTATGCCACAGCTCTTTCATTTAAACAGACAGAGAAAGTGTTTGATTGCCTCTGCCCCATTTATCCATTTTGTTCTCAGAAGTTCTGAGGTTTTTATAGCTTAATACAGGCAGCATGGCCAACATATAAAAATTTGAGTATCATTTTAGGAATGTCCTTTTACTTCTTACAGAATAAACATTAATTTTAGCCAGGAAAATTTTTATTTCCTAAAATATTATGCACACTTTATAATCTCTGTTTTGCATATCGAAGTGTTAAGAAAAGTTTAGAATGAAAATTGTAGGGGGATAGAATATAAGAAAATAAAGATAGTGTAGAAGGTAATCTCACCCCTAAGGAGTTGCAGCTGGGCCAGTTATCAAGGATTAGGAACAGGCCTGACTTTACCAGGCCACAGCTGTGAGCAATGAGAAGAAGAGGCTATAAAAGAGTGGGGTGGCTGGGTGAGAGGGGAACTGGAGTCAGTGCTCTGAGGAGGTGGCCATGAGAAACACCAAGAAGGTATGGAGCTTTTGTGATAAGGAGACACACAGCGTGGAACCCCTGCAACAGGATGACAACATAAAATATGCGGAAGCCTAGTTAAAGCTGGATAATACAGTCAAGAAGAATGGAAGTGGCCCAAGTTTCAATTAAATTCAGGTACTTTTCACTGGAAAAATTGTTTTCCTATTAGCAAGGGGTAGACAGACAGTTAACTGGTAGCATTTTCAAGTCAGTAACATTGCACAATTCATGTTAGGAGAAAGTGATGAGCAAAGTGATATGATAAATAAGGCTATCTTTTGTTGGCCAAGCTTTGCAGGGACTGGTGTAGGACTCAGGGACTCAAATCATAATCAGAGTAAATTAAATAAGAAATAATGTGGATATGCTTCATGCAGTTGCAGCAGCAAATTCAATTAAATTTAAACTTTAAAACCAAAGTTGCAGTTTTCAGTGGGTAGATCTAATGGAAATGTAGGCTTCCTGAGTGATAGTCTTCCTTTGCTAATGAAGGGCATTGTGACGTAAGAATACCAGCTTTTAATTTTTTTTTTCATTATTGTTATTTTAAAGCTTCCAAGATAACAAATTGGTACAATGCTTGGGGTTATTTTCCCTAAGTTGATAAAATATTAGAGATACATAATTTTTATCCATATTGACAATGTCTGAAGGAAATGAATTTTTGAAGGTGATGACATTGCTTGAGTCTAAAAGACAGATGAGGGAAAAAGGAAGGAGGGCATTTGAATTGGAACTGAGAATATAATTATAGAGAACAGACCTAGAAGATTCTAATCGAAAGTGATCATTATCACTATTATTTTCTTATGTGCTTTATTATGCTTTGCTGTCTAAAGGATTTAGGAGTCCTCAGCTTCAAAGTATTTATATTTGCCTCAGTTTTCAACATTTTAAAGATTACTCATGGAAACTTTTGACATATGTTTAAGCATAAAATTAGATTTTGAATTTTCCATAAAATGGGAAAAATCTGTCTGAAAGAACTGAATCATTAAATATTATTTCCAATTTCCTGGTTTTGAATATTTTTATTTGAACACTGTACTCAGGTGTTCAGTTTTGAATATTGTATTCAGACATACCATGATGAAATACATTGTCCTGAAATATCATTTTACAAAACTAATATATGATTTTTATCTTTGACAGTAAGCTTACTGGAATAAAGCCTGTGAGCTTTCAGATTTAATTTCTGCATGTCTGCTATAATAGTCTTAAAGGAATATTTGACAGACAACTGTGCAAGATCAGGTGCTACCAATTATTGGTTAGGTGTGGGAGCAAAGTAATTCACCTGAGTTTGGGGGAGGTCTCCAATTAGGTTCCTTAAAAGAGACCATTCCCTGCTAAATTTCTGAAGGCAGTTTCAGTAGGCAGGTTGCCTACATTGCCTCTTTTTATTTAGGTTTTTTTTCCCTGTATCAGTGTATAGTGCTTTTTGTTGCCCCTGGTTGTAGTTCTCTTAGAATGACTCAGTATTTCAAACCTGTCTGCTGGAAATAGGACACGCAGAAGAGATAAACCATCTCAGGCCTATTTTATTGCAGGTTAAAGGTAGTAATTTGTGTGCATCCTCACAGTCCTCAGCCTTCAAAGGACTCCCTCCTGGTAAGTAAAATATAAATGACTTGCATGATATTATTTGATGTGTTTTGACACTGCCTGTTTAAAGCATTATATGATGATTGATAAGTTAGGTAATACAAGATAACACTTGCAAAGTAAATTTCTAGGCTTGCCTTTATAGGTTGTGTTACATTGCTGATATTTTCTAAGCTCTTTTAAGCACTCTTTAACACAGTCTACAGAAGCTATTTCTTCTCTTAGGTTGAATGTGTGTTCAAGAGAAATATGCTAAAAAAGTAACTTCTCATGGAGACATGCCTTGTAAAATCTTAAATACATGACACAAAAAATTCCAAAAACTTGACTTTACTAGAATTTATGTGGGTTGTTTTCTCACTTTAAAGTGTCTGATCTGAGATGAATTAGCTGTGAAAAAGGCTGAGTCCTGTGCATGGCTTATCTGCATTTAAAAAGTGACCTTAAGTATGCAATTTAGCATTATTTAAACTTCTCCTTAGTGTCCTACTTTTGATTCAGACTCTCCAGTTATGGCCCAAATCTACTCTAGGCAAAAAAGCACCAAAACCCCTAAAAGTACAGAATTTGAGATAGGGCAAGCCCATCATGCTTTGACAATATTCAACATTCATGTTTTAAGTTACCCTTAAGATATTTTTTAAGATATTACCCTTAAAGATATTTTTTAAGTGATGGAATTTTGTTTGTCAAGCGCTGAAATGTCATTTTTGTAAATAAGTGACCAATTCTTGCTTTTGTTGCTTCTTCTGTTTCCAGGTTGTGATGGCACCTACTTCCTTCTTTGCACCCAACTTGGTCTTTTGTTTCGGCAATTTAAACATTTTCAAAATCAAGTTGAAGGCAAAAGAAATATACAGACATATTTGAGTAGTATTGTGATCTTTTGTGGCACTACAACTTACAAAGTCTGTCCTGGATATTCTTTT